>JAODUO010000843.1:47500-65000 GCA_025642075.2 Ridgeia piscesae | reverse complement strand
TTAATACGTTCTTTTTTAATATACTGTTTCAGAATCTACGATCGGACAATATATATATATATATATATATATATATATATATTATTGATAAGACTGCGTGACGTTTTTTGAATTAAAAATTGTTTCAAAACAATAGAACAAGCCCAGAAAACAAAAATACGACAACTGTAGCTTACATAATTACGCACATTGATTGTTTCTCTGAAAACTTCGTACACATATAGAACCTGACTGCAGATGTTTTAATATCTTCTTTAAATCCAAACCTTTTATGGATAAAATGACCTGTTAAATGCGAGCAGACATTTACCATAGACATCTTAGTGTCTCACATCACGGAAGATATTGCAGTTATGTTTGGACTCTGGAAAGCACATTTTCCTGTTGTTGAAATAACTACGCCCCCCCCCCGCAATGACCATCGTCCCTTCGTGACCGTCCACTCAGCACTTGCTTATCGTAGACCGATAATGCGACCAATGGTCACTCACTATACCGAGCAAAGGTCAACTGTATTCAAGATACCGACATCGCAATGGTCGTGACTGTCACTCGGCAGTGCGCTGCGTGTGTCGTTGGCCGGGCGACTGAGGCAGTGTTTAGACGTGGGCTGGTTCAGCGGTGGTGGTAAAACGGCAGTGAAACGGGTGTGACATTTGTCGTAGTGCAAAGTAACACTTTTCTTGCGATTCGTTCGTTCGTTCGTTCGTTCGTTCGTTCGTTCGTTCGTTCGTTCGTTCGTTCGTTCGTTCGTTCGTTCGTTCGTTCGTTCGTTCGTTCGTTCGTTCGTTCGTTCGTTCGTTCGTTCGTTCGTTCGTTCGTTCGTTCGTTCGTTCGTTCGTTCGTTCGTTCGTTCGTTCGTTCGTCCGTCCGTCCGTCCGTCCGTCCGTCCGTCCGTCCGTCCGTCCGTCCGTCCGTCCGTCCGTCCGTCCGTCCGTCGTCGTCCGTCCGTCCGTCCGTCCGTCCGTCCGTCCGTCCGTCCGTCCGTCCGTCCGTCCGTCCGTCCGTCCGTCCGTCCGTCCGTCCGTCCGTCCGTCCGTCCGTCCGTCCGTCCGTCCGTCGTCCGTCCGTCCGTCCGTCCGTCCGTCCGTCCGTCCGTCCGTCCGTCCGTCCGTCCGTCCGTCCGTCCGTCCGTCCGTCCGTCCGTCCGTCCGTCCGTCCGTCCGTCCGTCCGTCCGTCGTCCTCCGTCCGTCCGTCCGTCCTCTCCTCCTCCCTCCTCCCTCCCTCCTCCTCCCTCCCTCCCTCCCTCCCTCCCTCCTCCCTCCTCCTCCTCCTCTCCCTCCCTCCTCCTCCTCCCTCCCTCCCTTCCTCCATTCCCCATCCTCCAAATCGTCCTTCGCTGCACATTGATGATTTTACATTTATCGCGCATGCGCAGAAACGTCAATCGGAACGTATATTACAACCGGAAACATGTAAGCGCGACAACGTCAAACGTGCTTGGCTTACTATAACCAGAGCTAATACATCCGAGCTGGGGCTCTTCATCACACAGCGCCCTCACACGGATGGCATCAAAACGTAAAACAGATACCGTACTAGACGACGAAACGTCCGAGATTGAGCGAGACCTGAGCGCATTTGGTCACATCGGGGTTGGGGGGGGGGGTGCCCCAGCTCCTACCTATTAGCTCTGCTGTAACTAAATATTTTATTGAACAGCGCAATGTCTCACCGCATATTAATCATGTTTATTTTGTGTAAAATACTAAAGAGAAGCATACATTTGTTTAAGTGACGAATTTCTTAGTTATCAGTAGGTATTGTACTGAAGAAGTTATAGCATATTTATGCGTAGTAAAGTTAATAAATACGTGTTAATACATATATTTATTTATATGTTGATTATAGTTATATAAATCTACAAGAACTACACAAATACACATGCATTTATATGTCTGAAGCAGAAACACGACACTAATATGGCACTAATATACGTGTAGGCTCAAAGAACAAATTAAACTTCTTCATTTGTCACCGGTCCTGGTCGTCAAGTATCAACCCTGAGTACTAGCCGGAAGTTCTGGTTACCAACCGGAAGTTCTAGGTCGGCCATAGTACGACGGCTTTGGCGTGCTGCACATCACGTGTTTACGTATTATTGCGCGCTCCTCAACCGGATATGACGAGGCATCAGCCACGAGTCTGAAAAACGGTGACGTCATTAGTGGTTAGCCAACTGCAAAACTATTGTTTTTGCGATGTGTTTGTGAATGAGTGTTGACGGGTCACAGAACACATATCCTAGTCATACATATTGAATTTCGTTCGGAGCTACTTTAACACGTCATGACGCTATCGTTACTTTAATAAATAGGCCTACGTATATACGGACGACAAAGTAACTGGTCACGGCGTCGAGCATACAATGACAGAAATGTATTTTTTATTATGACCGCTACATGCAACATTAAATGAAAAACACCTAAACCGTGAGTGAATTAGATAAATCCAAACATTATCCCAAGCGCTAAATCAATATCAAAACGTACCATGGCGACATTTATTCTGATATAATCTTACTAAACATTAGCGTAGGGTAACAATTATCAGTTGACTGTTTGGGAAGCTTTCAAATGTTCTATTTAAATATCATTATATGCGCATGCGTGTGAACAACTTTCAATATGGCGTACATGTTGTTGAACAGAACGTATCCCAGCGGACCTCGAAACATCGGCACGTAGGTGTCCTGGGGCAGACGATCGACGGGAACACGTGACGTCAAGTGACCACGACCACGGAGGAAGAGCCTCGGTCTGAATGTCTTCGAGCTAGTGTCGATGACAGAGATGGGAACTCGGAGGCACTGGACGCAGTCGACGTAGAGGTGGGTGCTGAGGACACGAGACAGGCACAGTGAGGACATGAGACAGGCACAGTGAGGACACGAGACAGGCACAGTGAGGACACGAGACAGACACAGCGAGAACACCAGACAGGCACAGTGAGGACACGAGACAGGCACAGTGAGGACACGAGACAGGCACAGTGAGGACACGAGACAGGCACAGTGAGGACACGAGATAGGCACTGTGAGGACACGAGACAGGCACAGTGAGGACACGAGACAGGCACAGTGAGGACACGAGACAGGCACAGTGAGGACACGAGACAGACACAGTGAGGACACGAGACAGGCACAGTGAGGACACGAGACAGGCACAGTGAGGACACGAGACAGGCACAGTGAGGACACGAGACAGGCACAGTGAGGACACGAGACAGGCACAGTGAGGACACGAGACAGGCACAGTGAGGACACGAGACAGGCACAGTGAGGACACGAGACAGGCACAGTGAGGACACGAGACAGGCACAGTGAGGACACGAGACAGGCACAGTGAGGACACGAGACAGGCACAGTGAGGACACGAGACAGGCACAGTGAGGACACGGGACAGGCACAGTGAGGACACGAGACAGGCACAGTGAGGACACGAGACAGGCACAGTGAGGACACGAGACAGGCACAGTGAGGACACGAGACAGGCACAGTGAGGACACGAGACAGGCACAGTGAGGACACGGACAGGCACAGTGAGGACACGAGACAGGCACAGTGAGGACACGAGACAGGCACAGTGAGGACACGAGACAGGCACAGTGAGGACACGGACAGGCACAGTGAGGACACGAGACAGGCACAGTGAGGACACGAGACAGGCACAGTGAGGACACGAGACAGGCACAGTGAGGACACGAGACAGGCACAGTGAGGACACGAGACAGGCACAGTGAGGACACGAGACAGGCACAGTGAGGACACGAGACAGGCACAGTGAGGACACGAGACAGGCACAGTGAGGACACGGACAGGCACAGTGAGGACACGAGACAGGCACAGTGAGGACACGAGACAGGCACAGTGAGGACACGAGACAGGCACAGTGAGGACACGAGACAGGCACAGTGAGGACACGAGACAGGCACAGTGAGGACACGAGACAGGCACAGTGAGGACACGAGACAGGCACAGTGAGGACACGAGACAGGCACAGTGAGGACACGAGACAGGCACAGTGAGGACACGAGACAGGCACAGTGAGGACACGAGACAGGCACAGTGAGGACACGAGACAGGCACAGTGAGGACACGAGACAGGCACAGTGAGGACACGAGACAGGCACAGTGAGGACACGAGACAGGCACAGTGAGGACACGAGACAGGCACAGTGAGGACACGAGACAGGCACAGTGAGGACACGAGACAGGCACAGTGAGGACACGAGACAGGCACAGTGAGGACACGAGACAGCACAGTGAGGACACGAGACAGGCACAGTGAGGACACGAGACAGGCACAGTGAGGACACGAGACAGGCACAGTGAGGACACGAGACAGGCACAGTGAGGACACGAGACAGGCACAGTGAGGACACGAGACAGGCACAGTGAGGACACGAGACAGGCACAGTGAGGACACGAGACAGGCACAGTGAGGACACGAGACAGGCACAGTGAGGACACGAGACAGGCACAGTGAGGACACGAGACAGGCACAGTGAGGACACGAGACAGGCACAGTGAGGACACGAGACAGGCACAGTGAGGACACGAGACAGGCACAGTGAGGACACGAGACAGGCACAGTGAGGACACGAGACAGCACAGTGAGGACACGAGACAGGCACAGTGAGGACACGAGACACACAGTGAGGACACGAGAAGGCACAGTGAGGACACCAGACAGGCACAGTGAGGACACGAGACAGGCACAGTGAGGACACGAGACAGACACAGTGAGGACACGAGACAGGCACAGTGAGGACACGAGACAGGCACAGTGAGGACACCAGACAGGCACAGTGAGGACACGAGACAGGCACAGTGAGGACACGAGACAGACACAGTGGGGAGGACACACGTGGGGACAGGCAAAAGTGAGGACACCAGACAGGCACAGTGAGGACACGAGACAGGCACAGTGAGGACACGAGACAGGCACAGTGAGGACACGAGACAGGCACAGTGAGGACACCAGACAGGCACAGTGAGGACACGAGACAGGCACAGTGAGGACACGAGACAGACACAGTGAGGACACGAGACAGGCACAGTGAGGACACGAGACAGACACAGTGAGGACACGAGACAGACACAGTGAGGACACGAGACAGACACAGTGAGGACACGAGACAGACACAGTGAGGACACGAGACAGGCACAGTGAGGACACGAGACAGGCACAGTGAGGACACCAGACAGGCACAGTGAGGACACGAGACAGACACAGTGAGGACACGAGACAGACACAGTGAGGACACCAGACAGGCACAGTGAGGACACGAGACAGACACAGTGAGGACACGAGACAGGCACAGTGAGGACACGAGACAGGCACAGTGAGGACCCCGAGACAGGCACAGTGAGGACACGAGACAGGCACAGTGAGGACACGAGACAGACACAGTGAGGACACGAGACAGGCACAGTGAGGACACGAGACAGACACAGTGAGGACACGAGACAGACACAGTGAGGACACGAGACAGACACAGTGAGGACACGAGACAGACACAGTGAGGACACGAGACAGGCACAGTGAGGACACGAGACAGGCACAGTGAGGACACGAGACAGTCACAGTGAGGACACGAGACAGGCACAGTGAGGACACGAGACAGACACAGTGAGGACACGAGACAGGCACAGTGAGGACACGAGACAGGCACAGTGAGGACACGAGACAGACACAGTGAGGACACGAGACAGGCACAGTGAGGACACGAGACAGACACAGTGAGGACACGAGACAGACACAGTGAGGACACGAGACAGACACAGTGAGGACACGAGACAGACACAGTGAGGACACGAGACAGACACAGTGAGGACACGAGACAGGCACAGTGAGGACACGAGACAGACACAGTGAGGACACGAGACAGACACAGTGAGGACACGAGACAGACACAGTGAGGACACGAGACAGGCACAGTGAGGACACGAGACAGACACAGTGAGGACACGAGACAGACACAGTGAGGACACGAGACAGACACAGTGAGGACACGAGACAGGCACAGTGAGGACACGAGACAGACACAGTGAGGACACGAGACAGACACAGTGAGGACACGAGACAGACACAGTGAGGACACGAGACAGGCACAGTGAGGACACGAGACAGACACAGTGAGGACACGAGACAGACACAGTGAGGACACGAGACAGACACAGTGAGGACACGAGATAGGCACAGTGAGGACACGAGACAGGCACAGTGAGGACACGAGACAGACACAGTGAGGACACGAGACAGGCACAGTGAGGACACGAGATAGGCACAGTGAGGACACGAGACAGACACAGTGAGGACACGAGACAGACACAGTGAGGACACGAGACAGGCACAGTGAGGACACGAGATAGGCACAGTGAGGACACGAGACAGACACAGTGAGGACACGAGACAGACACAGTGAGGACACGAGACAGGCACAGTGAGGACACGAGACAGGCACAGTGAGGACACGAGACAGGCACAGTGAGGACACGAGACAGACACAGTGAGGACACGAGACAGACACAGTGAGGACACGAGACAGGCACAGTGAGGACACGAGACAGACACAGTGAGGACACGAGACAGGCACAGTAAGTGACACCAATTGTGCTTATGTTGTTGTTGTTGTTTGTATTGCTAGTTATTGTTATTGTTATTATTATTGTTGTTGTTGTCTTGGTGATGATGAAGATGATGATGATGATGATGATGATGATGCTGCTGTTGCTGTTCCTATTGACTTTATTGTTATTGTTATTATTATTTTTTATTGTTGTTGGTGGTGCTGTTGCTGTTGCTGTTGCTGTTGCTGTTGCTGTTGCTGTTGCTGTTGCTGTTGCTGTTGCTGTTGCTGTTGCTGTTGCTTCATTATTATTATATTGTTGTTGTTGTTGCTGCTGTTGCTGTTGCTGTTGCTGTTGCTGTTGCTGTTGCTGTTGCTGTTGCTGTTGTTGTTGCTGTTGCTATTGCCTTTATTATTGTTGTTGTTGTTATTATTATTATTATTATTATTATTATTATTATTATTATTATTATTATTATTATTATTATTATTATTATTATTATTTTTATTTTTATTTTTATTTTTATTTTTATTTTTATTTTTATTATTATTATTATTATTATTATTATTATTATTATTATTATTATATTGTTGTTATTGTTGCTGTTGCTGTTGCTGTTGCTGTTGTGGTGCTGTTGCTGTTGCTGTTGCTGTTGCTGTTGCTGTTGCTGTTGCTGTTGCTGTTGCTGTTGCTGTTGCTGTTGCTGTTGCTGTTGCTGTTGCTATTGCCTTTATTGTTATTGTTATTATTATTAAATTTTTGTTGTTGTTGTTGCTATTGTTGTAATTGTAGTTGTCATCGTTATTATTATTGTTCTTACCAGTTTATTTCTAATAATAACAATTATTGTTTTTATCTTTTGAACTGCAACACTATTAATCTTTGTGCACACGCACGCATTCACTCACGCAGAAACACGCGCTCGCGCACAAACACACACACACACAATTCGGTGCGGTTTTTGTCGTGTTCATGCATAATTCAACGACGGCTAATTGGACTCCAAACATGAGAGCTCACAGGGGACGACTAGAATGAACCGGTTCCTGGTCTGAACTACAAAGTTTGCAACTCGTCTACTTTAAACATCTCTACACATAAACGCGCGCGATGACACAAACAGACAAATACGCGTCACAAACACACAACTGGTACGAACAGGTGTACTGCTAGGAACGTCATACTACTACTACAACTACCACTACTTCAGCCACTACCACTACCACTACCACTACTACTACTACTACTACTACTACTACTACTACTACTACTACTACTACTACTACTACTACTACTATAGCTACTACTACTACTACTACTACTACTACTACTACTACTACTACTACTACTACTACTACTACTACTACTAGCTCTACTACTCTGCTACTACTACTACTATACTACTACTACTACTACTACTACTACTACTACTCTCTCTACTCTACTCTACTGCTACTACTACTACTCTACTA
The DNA here is from genome assembly GCA_025642075.2 of Ridgeia piscesae. Taxonomy (NCBI): domain Eukaryota; kingdom Metazoa; phylum Annelida; class Polychaeta; order Sabellida; family Siboglinidae; genus Ridgeia; species Ridgeia piscesae. The sequence continues at coordinate 56,953 of JAODUO010000843.1, read as the reverse complement.
CTACTACTACTACTACTACTACTACTACTACTAGCTACTACTACTACTACTACTCTCTACTGACTCTACTACTACTACTACTACTCTACTACTACTCTTACTACTACTACTACTACTTACTACTACTCTACTACTACTGCTACTACTACTCTCTACTGCTACTCTACTACTACTACTACTACTCTACTCTCTGCTCTACTACTACTACTCTACTGACTGATCTACTACTACTACTACTCTACTACTACTACTATTACTACTCTACTACTACTACTACTACTACTACTACTACTACTATACTACTACTCTACTACTTACTACTACTCTACTACTAGTATTACTCTACTACTACTACTCTCTACTACTAACTCACTACTGGATATTACTACTACTACTACTACACTACTACTACTACTCTACTACTCACTACAGCTCTACTACTACTACTACTACTACTACTACTACTACTACTACTACTACTACTACTACTACTACTACTACTACTACTACTACTACTACTACTGCTACTACTACTACTACTACTACTACTACTACTACTACTAACTCTACTACTACTACTACTACTACACTCTACTACTACTACTACTACTACTACTACTACTACTACTACTACTACTACTACTACTACTACTACTACTACTACTACTACTACTACTACTACTAAAACTAACAATACCAATATAAGACGTACAGGTGACGTTTGGACGTGACGGCGACGCGATGAGTTCGACCATCGTCCACTCGCTGGTGACACACGTGTCTGAACAGATTGTTGTTTCCAAATCCCTCCAGAACCAATTTGCCTTCGCGCAGGCGCAGAGCCGTCAATGACAGCGGTCCCTGTGGGCGGAAAACACGAAGATGTCGTCATTACTTCGGTGACTCAGAGGCAATAAAATTACAATATCCAAAATTAATGTGCGAACATAAAATTATACAAACAATATTACTGACACGGCATAATTTTACAACTAATATATTTGGAACAGCACGCACAGCAAATGTTGACCTTATCACTACTTCTCGACTTAAATAGAATTGTCTAGCCCACTGGGAGTGATATCAATTGTTTACGTTTTGCGAGTGCTGGCGTGTCTCCGGGACATCTGAACCCGGAAACATGACCGTGACATGACAACCCACTTATCGCACCCAGGAAAACCTCGTTCTACTCAAGACATTTCCCAGCGATTGACGCTTGTGTACGCCTTGATTAGCACTGGCGTTAAATTTGTTGTATGAGTTAAACTACAATTACTGACAATTTTAAAGAACGTGCATGTGCAACACGAACACAATATTTTAATATCTACTATCATTTCTATGCTATTTTTGTATTTGATGTTATTTGACAAATAATTGTTATAGCTTTACAAAATCACCGTTCGCCTTGGCCAGCCCGCGGAATCATAAACGTATGATATAGCACTCGGATATAAACACCGTCGTCCCTTTTTTGCGTCGTATTGTTTGATATTACATATTAGGCCCTGTGTGACAATATGTTCACGACAATGACAAAACTAATGTATATGGCACTGGCGTTTATTATATGGAAAATCTCACAATTTGAAGTGTTATTGCGCTGCATATTTTTGGCATACAACTGCACAGCGCTCAGTCAACTCATTCACGTTGCTCGTGTTACATGCAATGTTTAGGACGTGAGTGGGTCATTATATTGGGATTCCCACCAGGTGTGTATCCGTCTTCAAATTGGGGCGGGTATTTGCGAAGTTATCACGGCTGACGCAGTAACGACTGGCAAAGTCAATTGCTATATTTGTCTAGTTCGATTCCGCTCAATCACCAGGGGTACGGAGATGATCAGCCTAGGGAAGTAACTACCCCTGCTGAGCGAGGATGCGTCAACTAGACGTGCAGCGCTACTCACGGACTGGTACAGGAAGATGGTGCCATCTGGCGTCGTCGTCATGAACGACGCGCTGATCGAGTTGATGTTATAATAGCGACCAACCACTTCAAAGTAGTCCGGAGTCTCGGAATGCCCCGGGAATGGGTCCTAGGAATAACATTAAAAGTGAAACTGGAAATATCCGTTACGTTTGTTATGAATAATGTATTTTATTTTTATTTAAAAAATGTGATTGTAATTGCTATCTATGTTTCTTGTTTTGAAATTTCGTGGTGGTGGTGGTGGTGGTGGTGGTGGTGGTGGTGGTGGTGGTGGTGGTGGTGGTGGTGGTGGTGGTGGTGGTGGTGGTGGTGGTGGTGGTGGTGGTGGTGTGGTGGTTGTGGTTGTGGTTGTGGTGGTGGTGGTGGTGGTGGTGGTGGTGGTGGTGGTGGTTGGTGTTGGTGTTGGTGTTGGTGTTGGTGTTGGTGTTGGTGTTGGTGTTGGTGTTGGTGTTGGCGTTGGCGTTGGCGTTGGCGTTGGCGTTGGCGTTGGTGTTGGTGTTGGTAGTGTTGGTGGTGTTGGTGTGGTGGTGGTGGTGGTGGTGGTGGTGGTGGTGGTGGTGGTGGTGGTGGTGGTGGTGGTGTGTGGTGGTGGTGTGGTGGTGGTGGTGGTGGTGTGGTGGGTGGTGGTGGTGGTGGTGGTGGTGGTGGTGGTGGTGGTGGTGGTGGTGGTGGTGGTGGTGGTGGTGGTGGTGGTGGTTGTGGTGGTGCTGGTGGTGGTGGTGGTTTATGAAGAAGAATATTATATTCATGACGATGACGACGGCGATTACGATGAATACCTGTCCATTAAGAACAAGGGGACCGGTCCACGTGGTCGGAGTGACGTCAGGTGTGCGCCGAGGACGTTGTGGGTAGTGTGGATGTGGTGTAACAGTCCGCGGGTCAAAGTAGTCCGGCGTCGGCGGAGGAATACGTCGAATGCTTCCTGCATCTGGACACGCGGTCGTGGTGCGTCCATCCGGGAAAACGTGTTTCCCCAATTTTGGCAACTTATACCCGGGAAACCGCTCACTCCCTATAGGGATTGGGAAGACGCTGTGTCCTTGATTCAGCTTTTGACCGGAGGATCTTTTGAGGTCAAATGATCCTCCACGTGATTCCGGATCATAATATTGACGGGAATCAGAGTTAGTCTGTTTTCGATCACGTCCTTCCCTCGTCTGATAATCCGCATAATTGTGAATCCTAGATCCCCTCGCTGTGTCCGTTTGGCGTCCCGGAGCCAAATGTTCCTTTGAAATTGAATTCGGGAGGGCGGGACGTTTCGCTCGGTCAACAGACAGTTTCCCTTCGCCCGTGGACGGAGAATAGCGCCCTGTCTTCGGGAAGGATTTGCCGCGTCTGTCTTCTCCGGGGAAGCCAAGGAGTGTTCGTGCTCTCGGAGGTCTGTCAGGGGTCAACCAAAGGTCAGGGTTACCAAGTGACGTAGGTGGTCCATCAGGGTGAAGTTGACCTCTCCGGAAGTCATCTCGTTTTCGAACGGAAATTACGTTAGAATACTTCGCCAGCGTCGACTGGGGGTGTCTGTTTGGGGGTCTCGTCTCTGTCAAATACTTTGGTCGGGCGGTATCTGTCCGTCTGGTTGGATAAGTCGGACGGGTAGGATACACTCGTCTGGTTGGATATGTTGGACGGGTAGGATACTCTCGTCTGGTTGGATAAGTCGGACGGGTAGGATACTCTCGTCTGGTTGGATATGTTGGACGGGTAGGATACTCTCGTCTGGTTGGATATGTTGGACGGGTTGGATACTCTCGTCTGGTTGGATAAGTCGGACGGGTAGGATACTCTCGTCTGGTTGGATATGTTGGACGGGTAGGATACTCTCGTCTGGTTGGATATGTTGGACGGGTAGGATACTCTCGTCTGGTTGGATAAGTCGGACGGGTTGGATACTCTCGTCTGGTTGGATAAGTCGGACGGGTAGGATACGGTCGTCTTGTTGGACGGGTAGGGTATGCGCGTCTAGTTGGACGGGTGGGATATTTTCGTCTTGTTTGACGGGTAGGATACGCTCGTCTTGTTGGAAGGGTAGGATACGTTCGTCTTGTTGGTCGGGTGGGATATGATCGTCTTGTTGGTCGGGTGGGATACGCTCGTCTTGTTGGACGGGTAGGATACATTCGTCTTGTTGGTCGGGTGGGATACGATCGTCTTGTTGGAAGGGTAGGATACATTCGTCTTGTTGGTCGGGTGGTATATGATCGTCTTGTTGGACGGGTAGGGTACGCTCGTCTTGTTGGACGGGTAGGATATGGTCGTCTTGTTGGACGGGTATGATACGGTCGTCTTGTTGGTCGGGTGGGATATGATCGTCTTGATGGACGGGTAGGATACGCTCGTCTTGTTGGACGGGTAGGATATGGTCGTCTTGTTGGACGGGTATGATACGGTCGTCTTGTTGGTCGGGTGGGATATGATCGTCTTGATGGACGGGTAGGATACGCTCGTCTGGTTGGATATGTTGGACGGGTAGGATACTTTCGTCTTGTTGGTCGGGTGGAATATGATCGTTTTGTTGGACGGGTAGGATACGCTCGTCTTGTTGGACGGGTAGGATACGGTCGTCTTGTTGGACGGGTAGGATACGGTCGTCTTGTTGGACGGGTAGGGTACGCTCGTCTTGTTGGACGGGTAGGATACGGTCGTCTTGTTGGACGGGTAGGATACGGTCGTCTTGTTGGACGGGTAGGATACGTTCGTCTTGTTGGACGGGTAGGATACGGTCGTCTTGTTGGACGGGTAGGATACGGTCGTCTTGTTGGACGGGTAGGATACGGTCGTCTTGTTGGACGGGTAGGATACGGTCGTCTTGTTGGACGGGTAGGATACGGTCGTCTTGTTGGACGGGTAGGATACGGTCGTCTTGTTGGACGGGTAGGATACGTTCGTCTTGTTGGTCGGGTGGGATATGTTCGTCTTGTTGGACGGGTAGGATACGCTCGTCTTGTTGGTCGGGTAGGATACGTTCGTCTTGTTGGTCGGGTGGGATATGCTCGTCTTGTTGGACGGGTAGGATACGCTCGTCTTGTGGGACGGGTAGGATACGCTCGTCTGGTTGGGTACGTTGGACGGGTAGGATATGTTCGTCTTGTTGGACGGGTAGGATACGTTCGTCTTGTTGGTATCGGGTGGGATACGCTCGTCTTGTTGGTCGGGTAGGATACGTTCGTCTTGTTGGTCGGGTAGGATATGCTCGTCTTGTTGGACGGGTAGGATACGCTTGTCTTGTTGGACGGGTAGGATATGCTCGTCTTGTTGGGTACGGGACGGGTCGGATTGGTTGCTTGTTGGACGGGTAGGATTGGGTTCGTCTTTTTGGGATGGGTTTGGGGATACGCACGGTTGGTCGGGTTGGATATTGTTTGGGACGGGTAGGATTGGTCGTCTTGTTGGGGGAAATGTTGGGGACGGGTAGGATATGATCGTCTTGTTGGACGGGTACGATTTGGTCGTTTGGTTGCATATGTTGGACGAATAGGATTCGGTCGTCTGGTTGGATATGTTGGATGAATAGGATTCGGTCGTCTGGTTGGATATGTTGGACGAATAGGATTCGGTCGTCTGGTTGGGTATGTTGGACGAATAGGATTCGGTCGTCTGGTTGGATATGTTGGACGAATAGGATTCGGTCGTCTGGTTGGGTATGTTGGACGAATAGGATTCGGTCGTCTGGTTGGGTATGTTGGACGAATAGGATACGGTCGTCTGGTTGGGTATGTTGGACGAATAGGATTCGGTCGTCTGGTTGGGTATGTTGGACGAATAGGATTCGGTCGTCTGGTTGGGTATGTTGGACGAATAGGATACGGTCGTCTGGTTGGGTATGTTGGACGAATAGGATTCGGTCGTCTGGTTGGGTATGTTGGACGAACAGGATTCGGTCGTCTGGTTGGATATGTTGGACGAATAGGATTCGGTCGTCTGGTTGGATATGTTGGACGAATAGGATTCGGTCGTCTGGTTGGATATGTTGGACGGGTAGGATTCGGTCGTCTGGTTGGATATGTTGGACGGGTAGGATTCGGTCGTCTGGTTGGATATATTGGACGGGTAGGATACGGTTGTCTGGTTGGATGAGTAGGGTATGTATTTCTGTGTGAATATGTTGGCAGTGTTGGGTACTCTTCCCTGTTTGGACGGATAGGATACTGTCCTCTGTTTGGATACTTTAGAAGGATAGAATAGTCTCGTCTGGTTGGACGTGTCGGATAGGCTCTTGTGAATGGACGGGTCGGACGGGTGAGATACGTTCGTGTCACTGTCACAGGTGTTATCTGTCCCTGTCGACCTCCAGTGGACTGTCTCTTGACGTGCAGTCGAATACTAATGGGGCTTCTGGTTGACGCTTCTGATCCGGCTAGACGAATAGGTGCTCCTTTTGGATTTGCTACGGAATGTTGTTTTACAATGTAACCATTTTCGCCGGAAAGTGGAACGGGGCGAAACGGACGCATCCAGGGTGGTTGTGTGGTCGTGTAGGGATCCCGGAAGGCATAGATTGGATGTGATCGCTCAGGTAACCGCGCGGGATTTTCCAGGGATGCTCGCTGTATTTGAGATAGACTGGGATTCGGTGGTTTGGAATATCTTGGACTGGCAGTGACGTAATCGTTGGTGCCGATAGGACGTGGACGTTGATCCTCTCCTGATGGGTTTATCTGGCTGATGGGACGATCATATCTCGATTCATCATATTTTGGAGGTCCGCTACGATCTTCCCTCGGATAGGAAGGTGAAGATGTAAACGGCTTGCGTCTCGAATAATCCCACCGACTTGGCCTTGGGACTGGTATGTTTGTATTTGGGTTCAGGTGTGCTCGGCCGTTCGTGTATTCATTCCCGGCTGTAGTACCCGAAGCTCTTTGCATGAAGTACACTTGACGGTACGCTATGATAGCCGACGTGCGTTGGCTGTCTCGCTTCAGTAATGAGGTCGTTGGGTACGTTTGTAAAGCAATTAACTTCTCTGCGCGAGCGTCGTCATGGTAACGTTTCTTCGTCTCAGGTCGGCTGACGTAGGGCAGCGTTTGGGCACCGTCCATTGGTAGGCGACTCGCTGACACCGGGGCAGACGATTGGATAGCGGCTAGTGCTTCCGGGTTATCACCGTAACCCCTGTTGTATGCGTTGTTTGAAAACGTATGATCGTCGTCATTTTGTCTCGATAGGTTGCCGTGTTTGTCGCGAAAATACGCCTGTCTATGAGCTACAATTGCCGATGCATACGAATTCGCCTCTGGTTGAACAGTTGGCGCCTGTACACTGGGGGTTGACGGTATATAGGCAGCCATTCGACTCTCACGCCTCCTGGCGGACATTGTGGCCGGAAGTCTACGAGAGGTGATCGTGTCCTCTCTTCTTCCCAGTTCTTCCCGCATCGACCGGGCAATACGGGAGATAAGACGCCGGGTGTCTCCTGCCCGATAGCGAGCCACCTTGGCGGCCTCCACAAGATGATCGGACGCACATCGTTTCGGCGGATGTCCCCCATCATCCTTTGCGAGCCGCAGAACGACGTCATTTCCGCTCAGTCGAACATTGGAAATACACGCCTTGAAACGTTGACTCTGAAACGGTAAATGTGTATACGATGTTTCTAAATATCTCACGGTAGTTTGTAGTGAAGTCACTGCAGTATACCCGCAGCGTTGCGACTAGCTGAAGTAGCTGTGTTTATACCGGCGAGGTTCGCAAACTGATCCGGAACTAGAATGGTCCGTCATGCAATTGCTGTATATGTAAGTGAACATATAACATGTTTGCCGCTATACCAATTTAATTTATTGTACACATGCATGTGTTTCTTTTTATTTTACTCTTATTACCCGTATTTTATTTTATATATTTTAATGCTCTAACGTTAACTTTAAATATTTTTTGTTTTTTATACGTTTTTATGTCATGTTGCTTTACCTTTGTTGGTCGGAAAACAGCTCAGATGAGCTAATGTTATGAAATTCACATGCGAACCGACGTTAAATACAGCTTCTTGTATCTTGTAAGTTATTTATCAGAATCGTAGATCGATTAGAGAGGGTGGGATATCGGAACTCGTTGTTTCGGGGAAAAATACTGTTTGAGACAGTTCAAAGTCCTGGTGGATATTTTTATTTTGATAATATAAATCACAATCTCAAATGAAGCGGGATTGTTTCCCACAATCCAGACTGTTTGCTATGATTATATTTCTTTTGCAAAAACCCTTCATAAAATATTTCTCACATGAACCGTTGATCAGTTTGCATTACTTAAAAGTAGCTTAGTACGAAATTGCGCAATGAGATGTGGCCAGTTGTCGCGAGTGACACCAGGCGATGCACAGCAAAAGGAAAGGCATAGACGAGACAGGCGGGTAGCTTTTAGGATTCAAGGGAGATTTGACATGGTCTTAGGGATATTGAAAAGGCGAGGAGGGGTCGTTGACAGGGGAGCAATAGGGGCACATAAAAGCACAACAGTTCAGCAACATAGGGGGTAAATCTCACCCAGTCATACAAGGAGCAAGACACATCTATGAAGAATATTATTGAATTAATCTAAAGAGTAAACAGAACGACCATACCACGTTGTGGCGCTCTCCAAACTCCACCGTCATTGGTGACTTAATCAGATCGGAAGGTGACGACAGCGTCACGTGACTTGTCATAGTGCGTTTGACGTCATCCGACAGGCATTCGACGCTGAATTGAACCTTCAAACCCGTCCTGTTAGATGGAACACGTATTTAGTCGAGTAGTTGTTGTATCCGTAAGTGTAGTCATACAGACAACGCAATGTATTACTACATACAATAAAACAATCATAACACAGAGTACCATATGGTATGACAATGTACACATGTGTGATTTAATAAAAGTACGTTATTGTAATCTACTCATTTTTACTACAGTTCAGCTCATTAAAATATTATTTATTAAATTCTAAATAAAAGAGAGAGAGAAGAGAGAGAGAGAGAGAAGAGAGAGAGAGAGAGAGAGAGAGAGAGAAGAGAGAGAGAGAGAGAGAGAGAGAGAGAGAGAGAGAGAGAGAGAGAGAGAGAGAGAGAGAGAGAGAGAGAGAGAGAGAGAGAGGAGAGAGAGAGACAGAGAGACACAGAGACAGAGACACAGAGACACAGAGACAGAGACACAGAGAAAGAGACAGAGACAGAGAGAGAGAGAAGAGACAGAGACACAGAGACAAGAGAGAGAGAGAGAGAGAGAGAGAGAGAGAGAGGGAGAGAGAGAGAGGGACAGGAAGGACAGGGACAGGACAGGACAGGGACAGGGACAGGGACAGGACAGGGACAGGGACAGGGACAGGGACAGGGACAGGGACAGGGACAGGGACAGGGACAGGGACAGGGACAGGGACAGGGACAGGGACAGGGACAGGGACAGGGACAGGGACAGGGACAGGGACAGGGACAGGGACAGGGACAGGGACAGGGACAGGGACAGGGACAGGGACAGGGACAGGGAGGGAAGGGAAGGGACAGGGACAGGGAGAGGGCAGGAAGGGACAGGGACAGGG
>JAODUO010000843.1:32500-40000 GCA_025642075.2 Ridgeia piscesae | reverse complement strand
CTTGATGTCTTTTGCTGGAAAATAATACCGCAGTTTTATAAATGTATTACAAAGTACTATCATGGTCTTATAACTGTTACAATTACAGGATGGTAGGGAAAATGTTACAAGTTCAATTACAGATGGATAAATGTTTGATATATTTCCATACATATTTTGTTTTTATTTTCAAGATCGAAGATGCGCAGTAGAAGTAGCAGTTATGACGAATAAAGTTAAGAAAAATCAGTATCATTTATAATTGTTCGTTTTGTAGAATATGTGTTTGTGTAGACGTTAATTACTAAACCATCGCTGGTACCTAGTGTTGTTATATTGATCTTATTTCATAATATCCGCTATTTATTTAGAACACGTAAATTACCAACTGACATACCAGCCTGTTTCATGTCGGTCGTGAAATACGTCACTTCCGGCCACTCTGGTTGAAAAAGAAGTCCCGCGTCGTCTTCCCCGCTCCCTGTTTCTGCTCCCTCCTTTCGGTCGGCCTCTCCCTCTCCACTTCCCTCCAGCGTCTCACCGAGAATCGGCAACTTCCCAAATTTCTTGGGAAAGATTGGGACAGTTGGTTTCCGGAAGTGTGGTCGCTTTCGTTTCCGCTGCCTCCTCTTGGGAGGAAGAGACACCAACAAGACTCGCGGTGTGGTCGCTCGCAATGTTGTTGTTTGCGTTGTTGTTGCAACTGGTGTGGTAGTTGTGCCGCCAGATGGCGCTTCGCTTGTGTCGCCCCAACCCATCAACCAAAGCAGACGACGGGAGGCCCCCCTCGCAACTATGACAGACGCGAGTGATCATAACTAGCGACATCTTAAATGACAATCGGAATTATTAACTGAATGTGGTAATGGATGAAAAAAACCTTTAAACATCCTTCACCAGTGTCCATCATTTGGTTGGCGCTATACACATACATTCAGTCAACGGTTTCCAGAATATTTCGTATCTCACTTTAATTACGACGTAAGATTATCCATTCTAAAGCACTAGTACCTGTGTGATCCTTTGCACCGGGTCGTCCTTTAACCCGATAAATGGTGCCTCTTGCACTGACGCCGCTGTCGACTTTCTTTTCTGCGGTAAACTGCTGATCAACGGCATGCTTTAATTGGTCGTCTCTTGTCCGCATGGGGGCGCTTTTGTTTTGGGACTCCTTTTCGGAAACGGGTGAACTTAACGTCATCGCTGCACTCTGAAAGAAGCAGGTGTATTGCGTTATATGTCCTTGTTTCACGGGAGACCTTAACTTACCGGCGGGTTTTGTTTCTACGACAGTTCGAGCCGATGCTGTCAGATCATCAATAAACTTTATAACGAAACCATTGAACATACACCAATCCAGCTTCAATGGTACTGCGCAGAATGTATACATAACGCTGTAAAATTAATTACTGTCGAGGTTCATTGTAATGTCTTTTACCGCATTCACTATGTTCGGACCTACCTGCAGTGTGGCCGCAACCGTCTGGTAGCAGCCTGACGCCCCAGTCGTGAACTCGCTGATGTTTCTGTTCGTCGCCAGTAGGTGGAGGTAGCGTCTGGCAGTGCGCAGCGCACGGCGTAGAGGCCTGGGACAAACAACGACACGCTCAACACACGCCTTGTATCACTGCTACAAGACATTGTTCACTGCTGCTTGTACTGAACAACTGCTGTTGTTGTTGTTATTGTTGTTGTTGTTGTTGTTGTTGATGTTGATGTTGATGTTGATGTTGATGTTGATGTTGATGTTGATGTTGATGTTGATGGTGATGTTGATGTTGATGTTGATGTTGATGGTGATGGTGATGTTGATGTTGATGTTGATGTTGATGTTGATGTTGATGTGATTGATGTTGATGTGATGTGATGTAGTGTGCTATGTTGTTTGATGATGATGATGATGATGATGATGATGATGATGATGATGATGATGATGATGATGATGATGATGATGATGATGTTGCTGCCGCTGCTCTTGTTTTGTTATTACTGACGATGTTGTTGCTAGTGCTCATGTTGTTTTTGTTTTTGTTGTTGACGATGATGTTGTTGTTGCTGTTGTTGTTGCTGCTGTTATTGCTGCAAGTGTTATTGTTGATGCTCCACTTGTTTGTACTGAAATAGTTATTACAGCGCTGCAGTTACTTTTCATATTGCTGCTGCTCCTGTCTGTTATATAGCACAATATGTTATGTGTGAAATGTTATATAGCACGTGTACACGTTATACCCTCGGAGTCGTACCTCAGCATGGCCCGTGTGTTGTTCGCCTGTGTCTCCACCGACTGCTGCACGAAGGCTCGTTCCCACTTGACGGGCGAGTGCTGACCCGCCAGAACTTTCGTTCGGTTAATTAGCATTGGTTGTTGCGCCTTCAACGCTTGTAGCAGTGACGTCACAGCCTACGGCCAGAGATACGGACACAGGGTCAAGTTAATGCTGAGTAATACCTGGACAAAGACTCGGGGGGAAGTGGTGGTGGTGGTGGTGGTGGTGGTGGTGGTGGTGGTGGTGGTGGTTGTGGTGGTGGTGGTGTGTGGTGGTGGTGGTGGTGGTGTGGTGGTGGGTGGGGTGGTGGTGGTGGTGGTGGTGGTGGTGGTGGTGGTGGTGAGTGGTGGTGGTGGTGGTGGTGGTGGTGGTGGTGGTGGTGGTGGTGGTGGTGGTGGTGGTGGTGGTGGTGGTGGTGGTGGGTGTGGTCGTGGTCGTGGTGGTGGTGTTGGTGTTGGTGGTGGTGGTGGTGGTGGTGGTGGTGGTGGTGTGGTGGTGGTGGTGGTGGTGGTGGTGTGGTTGTGGTGGTGGTGGGGTGGTGGTGGTGGTGGTGGTGGTGGTGATGTGGTGGTGGTGGTGGTGGTGGTGGTGGTGGTGGTGGTGGTGGTGGTGGTGGTGGTTGTGGTTGTGGTGGTGGTAGTGGAGGTGGTGGTGGTGGTGGTGGTGGTGAGTGGAGGTGGTGGTAGTGGAGGTGGTGGTAGTGGAGGTGGTGGTAGTGGAGGTGGTGGTAGGAGGTGGTGGTGGAGGTGGTGGTGGTGGTGGTGGTGGTGTGGTGGTGGTGGTGGTGGTGGTGGTGGTGGTGGTTGATGGTGGTGGTGGTGGTGGTGGTGGTGGTGGTGGTGGTGGTGGTGGTGGTGTGGTGGTGGTGGTTGTGGTGGTGGTGGTGGTGTGGTGGTGGTGGTGGTGGTGGTGGTGGTGGTGGTGGTGGTGGTGGTGGTGGTGGTGGTGGTGGTGGTGGTTGTGGTGGTGGTAGTGGTAGTGGAGGTGGTGATGATGATGATGATTATTATTAGAAGGAACAGTATCCGATAAGTAGCCACCTTCGCAGTTCGACGACTTGTTTCTGTCATGTCTCTTGATGACGTCACCAGGATCTGTGACGTGTTTAACGTTGTCTCGATTCGCTGCTGTACGTTGGCCGATTTCCCCTGCGCAGTACGTATCATTTGTAATGACTTTAAATAAATTTAATGATTTCAATAATATCCTATCAATAAATAACACCAAATTAGTAAATTGAGATAAAGGCAAGTTACGTATTATTATAACATGTAATAACAAGTGATACTTAGAGAGATAAATCAGACATTGCTCTCTCTCTCTCTCTCTCTCTTCTCTCTCTCTCTCTCTCTCTCTCTCTCTCTCTCTCTCTCTCTCTCTCTCTTCTCTCTCTCTCTTCTCTCTCTCTCTTCTCTCTTCTCTCTCTCTCTCTCTCTCTCTCTCTCTCTCTCTCTCTCTCTCTCTCTTCTCCTCTCTCTCTCTCTTCTCTCTTCTTTTCTCTCTTCTCTCTCTCTCTCTCTTCTCTTGTCTTTGTCTTTTCTCTCTCTTTCGTCTTTGTCTTTGTCTTCTTCTTCGTCTCTCTTCTTTCTCTCTTCTCTTCTGTCTTCTCTCTGTCTCTGTCTCTCTTTGTCTTTGTCTTTGTCTTTGTCTTTGTCTTTGTCTTTGTCTTTGTCTTTGTCTTTGTCTTTGTCTTTGTCTTTGTCTTTGTCTTTGTCTTTGTCTTTGTCTTTGTCTTTCTCTCTCTCTCCCTCTCTCTCTCTCTCTTACTCTCTCTCTCTCTCCTGCTCTGTCGTACCCGCTCCTTTTCTCCCTCCCTCCCTCCCTCCTTTCCCTACCTCCCTCCCTCCCTCCCTTCCTCCCCTCTCTCTCTCTCGGGGCATGGTTCAAGCAGGAAGAAAAGATTGCTATGTATCGTTAACATATTCGATTCCTGTCTCGTGACACCCGTGCAGTAACAGCTGCCTACATACCAGGGACCGTGCTGTCGTCTTCACCAACCGACGTAGAGATTTGCTCAGCTTTTTCGCCCGGTCTTGCAGTGTTGTTGCGCGATGCAGACTGCGGTTGAAGTCGTTGTAGATTTCCTCTAGTTTGGCCGTCTTCAGCCTCACCGAGAGCTCCTTTGTCCGCCGCACGTGGTCTCTGGGGTCACGCCTGGAGGGGGTATGGTCGAGGTCTATAGACAGGATTATTGTGGCGTAGCTGATGATGTACTTCTCTAATCACAGCGGCGCTCGACCGCAGTATCTGTAGCCGCGGTGGCTGTCCACAGTCGAAATATGTCATATGCAGGGTGAGATGATATTTGTATAATATGCACGTAATACATCTGTATATACATAAACATATATAAACAAAGATTGGTTTGGAGTCTACACTCACAACTACGACGGCGTCATCAGACTTTTATCTCCTGTGCAAAGTCCTCGAAATGTAACATTATACTGAAGACTGTTAATCGACAACAAAGAAAATAGTGAACAACCATTGAACACAAGACTATAGCAGCTCCCTAGGACAGACACAACTGTCGTAGAGGCGGGGAGGATGTGTCAGTGGTCGGAAGAGAGAACAGCGTGTGTAGTTGTGTACGAGGTGGACAACACTGACCACCGGACACGAAGACTGTAATCAAGGCCATCTGGACACGAAGTCTATAATCAAGGCCATCTGGACACGAAGTCTGTAATCAAGGCCATCTGGACTTGAAACATTTTATCAAGGCAATATGGGCATGAAAATGTAATCAAGGCAATCATGACTCGAAGAATGTACTCAAGGTCATATGGACACGAACAATGTAACAAAGGCCATCTGGACACGAAAAATGTAATCAAGGCCATCTAGACACGAAAAATGTAATCAAGTCCATCTGGACACGAAAAATGTAATCAAGGCCATCTGGACACGAAGAATGTAATCAAGGTCATATGAAAAAAGTTAATAACGGTCATTTGGACAGGAAAACTCTAATCAAGGCAATCTGGACACGAAGAATATAATAAAGGTCATCAGGGCACGAAACAATCAATAATGAACTGAAATATGAATGATGCCGATTAAACTACGTGTGTCAGAAACAGCCAACTATGCCATCTGCGTGCAGAAAACAACTGATATCTCACAGTTCACCTACTGTAGAAGATTTCCAACAATGACGGAAACGTAGAGGTAAGTCAACTTTGTTAATTCTGAAAATGCGACAATCGATTCAAATTTGACTGTGCGTGGTCAGTCCAAGACTTGGTTGACCCACCTCTCCGTCGCGTTCACCCTCGCCAGCGTCCTCGTGGCCCGGGCAGCGACGGTTTCTGCCCGGTGACGCTCCCTGGAGAAGTGACGTCCTCGGATCTTGGACAACTTAGTTCTCAGTTGACGGGTCAGTCGCTGGCCGGTCTTGACTCTGGCCGTGTCGTTTGTCTTCGAACTGTCCACTTCCTGTTTCAATAGGAATATTTGCCCTGCAACACCGATAGCCAGTGGTCATATCAGTGACCTGTGTTGTTATGTCCGGTCGTGCATTTACATGTGTCTTGTGGTTTCAAAGAACGTAATTGGGTTAATTAAAAAAACGATTCGTTGATGAGTTGTAATAACAGACCTGTCCGTATGAGTATAATACCAATCACTAGATAAATAATAATATTAATAACATTAATAATAATAAAACTTCTAAATCCTTGGAAACCAACTTATTGGCGCATCGAAAAAAGGGTTGATAAATTTCCGAGTCTGTAAATAGTCCAGATGTCAACGGACAGATTAATACGCCATTTGGATATGCACGGTTATAAGAGTCCAACGGAAATGTTGCAATCGAGTTCTCTATAGTGCTTCAGGTGTAAACTAAACCTACATCAGAACAATAGATTGCGAAACTCAGCATATTGTACAAACTATTAAAATCTGCGCAATTTGTTTTATTATATGCATGCCTGTGCAATACAAAATAATTTATGTATCCAGTACATCGCTGTTTTTGTATGTCACACTCAACATTATACGCGAAATGTTGTCTTTGCCAAACATTTCGATAAAGTGTTTTATATGTAAATTACTTTACTCCTGCGACATACATATCCTATCCAAACATTACTACACACATTTGACACTAACAACTTTCTCGTAGTTTTTTGTCAAAATTATTTTCTGAACGAGGAATGTCAACAATATATACAACGGAGCATGCGTTCAGGCAGCCATTTGGCTTATCGCTTGACGTAATTTGTTATGTGTCCTGGCTATATTAATTACGTCGTCGCAAACTGTATTTACTGGCCAACTTGCTTCTATTACATCTCAGAACACAATGTGATTCTGGACTTTTTAGGAAGGACCTTTATTGTTTAAACAGGCGTTTTGCTTTTTATCGCAATGTGTATTTTTAATCTGCTCATCTGTTGTAGTGCTGACGTCCTATATACACTGTGTTGTAATGTAACTTTTATATTCGTAACCATTTTTACCTTTACATGTAAGCACCCCTGATTTTAATTTCTAAAGATATGTTGTGTAGCAAACAATTGAGACAAGTGTAATTCGATATATTTTGATTAAAAAAACGAATCTCAAGATAATTGAAATGATAGTGTCATGTGGCAATGTTTGGATACAAACGACAAACGAAAACGACAAACGACAAACGACAAACGACAAACGACAAACGACAAACGAGCAAACGACAAACGACAAACGACAAACGACAAACGACAAACGACAAACGACAAACGACAAACGACAAACGACAAACGACAAACGACAAACGACAAACGACAAACGACAAACGACAAACGACAAACGACAAACGACAAACGACAAACGACAAACGACAAACGACAAACGACAAACGACAAACGACAAACGACAAACGACAAACGACAAACGACAAACGACAAACGACGTAGCATTACTTTGTGTCGACCTCATGGTGCGTCTCATTGCGTTATTTACACTCAACAGTCTGTCGATAACGTACGATCTCAACGCTTTCTTCATTCGTTTCTGCCGCAGTCTCACCTGTGAGGCATGATGACACAGATTAAACTAATTTTCAATCAGGGAGTGAGCATGCATACATTATGTGTGTGTGTGTGTGTGTGTGTAGTGATTATGATATTGTGTGGCTGTACACGACGTTTTCGTTGCAATGACAACTTGTTTGTCGATATAATTTCCAAGACAGCCTCTATGTTTAATCAGGAATATTGCTGCGCTAAAAAGGTTTAATGACATACGTACCCATTGTGAAATTATA
>JAODUO010000843.1:22500-27500 GCA_025642075.2 Ridgeia piscesae | reverse complement strand
TGTAAGTTTTAAATTTTACATTTTGCGTAGTTTGCCGACACTTGGACGTAGCCTAAGCCCCGAATTAGAAGAGGTTTAATTACAGTCATTATACTATAGTTTACTAATATTATTACTATTAACTTATTAACACTACTACTATTATTGTTATTATTATTTATATTACCATTGCTACTAGTATTACTAATAACTATTACTAATAATATTAATATTGATATTATTATTATTATTATTATTATTATTATTATTATTATTATTATTATTATTATTATTATTAAACGTTGCATGCCCTAACACCCACTATCAACATTGTCACTGGCTGCTACAAAACGTCCTTCCGTATCGCGTCAATGTTGCTGCATTCGCGCGGCCCGTCTAGATTTACGACGTCGGGCAGCCTTCAATACAGACACAACAAGTAGACAGAGCAGGTGGCGATAAGGGTTATTCAGTTGTCGTCTGCCTCTTCGTCAACTCGAAGCAAAAAATATCTGCGGCGTACTCCGTGACCCGTGATGTCAACTCGCACTGCGCGGTGAGCCGGAAGCCAGCAAAACCGCCGGGTCTGTCGCCTAAGAAACAACTGTTCCCCCGGACCATCCCCGAATGGAACAGCCTGCCCCAGGAAATAGTGGCAGCCAAGTCCCTGGACTGTTTCAAGTCCAGGCTTGCTGCCCACCTGTAACCAGACAGACCACCCCTCCCCTTCCCCCTCCCCTCTTATTTCTTATGTCTACTACCCCCCCATCTACTATGCCACACACCATTTCACTACATTTCAGAAGTGTCTACGGCAACCTCCACAAATCAGCATAATCATCACAACATTGATGTTGGCTGATCAATAGAAGAAGAAGAAAGAAGATAGTGCCGTGTTCGCATGTAATTTTCAACTGAATTACGATGCGAAACTACAGCTCTATGCCATGCACCCATCATCATTGAATCAAAGCACACGGATCGTTTACTTGAGCTTAGCCTTAATCGGCATCCATTTTCGCTTAGCTAAATTTTAATCCATCGATTCTCCCGCATTCGGGTAGCTTAATGCGTATTAAGGATGTTCAAATTGCGCTACCCGAATGTTGACCCCATCCTAATGCGAATTAAAATTATATATATGACAATGGCCTAGTTCGTTCAATTCATGTCGTCAATTCCTGTTGTTTTAATACGCCTGACAAACACTCAAGCATAGTTCTTATCCCCTTGCAATTTTATGCAATGGACTGTATCGAAAGGTTGAGCGATTTACAGAACATTCTGTAGTTGTCCTCGTAGCTAAAGGCGGGCGTTTCCTGTGGCGATGAATCCCGCATCTTCTGTGTAAATCGATCTGCGTTTGTCACGTGGCTAGTATGTCTCACGTAATTAGTACGAGATCCAACACTAAAGCTATTATAAAATACGCTTATGACGTCTGGAACGCAAGGTTTCAGTGTCACGGTTTTGGGAATGTAATTTCCGCTCGTGAGTAGCGCGAATGTTGACTGTAGGGAAGTTGCGGAAATAATTAACAAAACTGTTGGCAGATCTAATTCACACGCACAGTCCTCTCCACGATACTGTGCTAGTCGTTATAGTCACAGAACGTGTACGATCAGAGCTAATACGTCCGAGCTGGGGCTCTTCAACATACAGCGCCCTCAGACGGATGGGATCAAAACAAACACCGAACTAAACGACGAGACGTCCGAGATTGAGCGAGATCTGTGTGCGTTTCGCCCCACCTCACCTCCTGTCGAGTAGCTCTGGTACAGTGTTTAATTAATTAATTTGTTGACACGTCACACGTCGTCGCGACGTGTGACCTTTCGGGAAAAAAGTGACAGACACGTTGAACTTCGATATTCCAAAATTAATTACGCAGTTTTTGCTGTGCATAATTAACGTTCTGTTGACTGTGCGCGCGCGCGTGCGTGCGTGCGTGTGTGTGTGGTGTGTGTGTGTGTGTGTGTGTGTGTGTGTGTGTGTGTGGTGTGTGTGTGTGTGTGTGTGTGTGTGTGTGTGTGTTTGTGGTGTGTGTGTGTGTGTGTGTGTGTGTGTGTGTGTGTGTGTGTGTGTGTGTGTGTGTGTGTGTGTGTGTGTGTGTGTGTGTGTATGTCTGTGTGTGTGTGTATGTCTGTGTGTGTGTGTGTGTGTGTCTGTGTGTGTGTGTGTGTGTGTGTGTGTGTGTGTGTGTGTGTGTGTGTGTGTGTGTGTGTGTGTGTGTGTGTGTGTGTGTGTGTATGTATATGTGTGTGGGTGTGTATGTGTGTGATGTATAATATATAATGTATGACGTATAATGCATGTTTGCTGATTCACTTATAAATAGTTTATTTAAATGGCTGACGATCTCGATATGCATCTTTAAGTTTCCCGTGTCTTGTATATTGGACTTGGCCGGAAGGAAGGACAACGTACACCTTCTGTCAGCGTACTCAGAGGACTTGACCCCGGCAGTGCGGTTTACTAAGATAGCCGCACTATCGGGTATTCGCGGATAAAATGTATGGATTCTCAGCCTAGTGCCATAATCATGATTATATATAACCGTAGCCATGAGTAGCGAGTCTGTACAAATGCCACTGACAACGTTTGCACAAGATTTTCTCATTGACAAACGGATGCGTTTCAAAACATTCCGATAACCTCATGACCCTATCGCATAGCAACTGCATTTGCACAAGATTGAATCTTCCTGCGATAGTATTCACATAGCCGGAACATGCAGTGAGTGGTTTGATTTTGATGGGATACACCTTCCCTGTCATATGGAGCTGTCACGAAGGGCGCAGTCACGTTACATCATGCCAGTGGAATAACAAATCTAAGGAACCTGTAACGAAACCACTGTTTCATTTAACTCACAATTCAGTTCCGGTTGTTTTATGGAGCGTGAAGGCGCAGTATTTAGAACATAGGACTAAAGCGCGCAGATGAAATTAATTTGTCGGACGACATCTTTAAAACAAGGCTGATGTCTGTAAACCAATAAATGCCAAATACAATATAATTTAAATTATCAAATCAAACACCTTATATTTTGGATCAACATTTTGTCCTTCGTTGAAAATCTCGGATATATGAATATAGTTGAAGGTCAAACGTAACTGTTCTTTGTGACGTTGTGGTTGAGATGTGTCTTTTGTATGGACGATCTACATCTTTAAAATGGCATGGGTGACAGCCGGAGAGTCCAAATGTTTTATATTCGAAATCATTTCCTCCTGAAGCAAACACATGGATATGACAATAATTGTTCTATATGAAACAGGGTTATCGAGGCTCGGGAAAATTGAACATGCCGTCATTTTAACATGGCCACCCCAAATTAGGAACTTTTTTATTCTTTTCAGTGAAATTATAACGCTCTATGTGCAAATCAGAATGGAAATGCCTTAATTACCAAGTGACCACAGATCTACAGGGCAGAGTCAAGCCTACTGCTACTAATTTCGTCGTTATAAAAATTTTAATGTGAAAATAATGTTTCCATAAACAATATTACTTTACAACTTCTTGTCATGCATGTTATCAAACGATTGCCAATAATATATCTCTTCCAGACAATCGCCGTATTTTGCTGCTAACACACTGTACAATTGTATCAAAACAGTAATATTTGTATCAGTTGTGGCAAATTTGTCAGTATGAAACCGGCATTAATGTAATCATAATTTAATAACGCAGGCGCGCGCGTGTGTGTGTGTGTGTGTGTGCTTGCGTGCATATATCAAATAATAAAATAAAACGCCAAATCTTACAAGTACCGCACGCGTTTGACACGATCAACGACACCGCGATCTGCGTATAAATTGATGATGCGGATCAAATCTCTAAGAGCGTAGCTCACCAACCAACGCACATCTGGTAATTCATCAACACGAGTATCACACTGATATGATGGTTATCTTTTTAATAATGTAATTCAACAAGATGATTGCACTGATCATGTCACAATGTGATCGGCCTCGACTGTTAGAATCAACAACAATTACGAATACAATCTCAAAACAATGTTTTTTATCCATCACAATTACTCCAGTAGCCGAAAACTGACCCAGTCACCGGTAACCGCGAATTACGAGCAGGTATCATGAAACAAACGCGCATGCGTGAGAACTCAGTCCGTTCCAGACAGTGCTGTCGGTTCTGATATGTGTAATGATGTCAACGAAATCACCACGGTCGTATCCAGACAAAATGTCCAACAAAGACGCCAGGCTACAACCTACCACCAACGCGCTGGTAAAACGTAACAATTTCCAAGACGGCAAGTGACGTCATCACAGATTGTGTTGCTATGTACAAAGAATGTTACAAGACGTAACGTTGTCCTACGTGCTGTATTAAGGCAGTGCATGCGCGGGCACGTCAAGGGCGTTCGAAGGGTGAACCAAAGTCAAATTTCTGAACAACGCGCCGACGGTGGCAGCACTGGCGCCACAGGGGGCGCCACCAGGTGTCGACGGTGTCCCCGTGACGCCGGTCGTCGACGTGTAAGGCACTTGCGCCTGCGATGTATCGTGCTGGCACCTGGCGGCGCGCGAGTGGTTCGTGCCGCGCCCCCTACCGACCATCTGACGCAGCCGTTCCATGATCAAGCGGTTGGAGAGGAAGATGAGAGGATTGACGCCACTACTGGCGCACGTCGCCCACGCCGCCACCACCGCTCCCCGACCCGTGTGCGGCGTTCCGGAAGCGTAGTCGTAAATCTCGATGGCGGCATCCGGTGCCCAGAATGCCGCGAGCGCGCCGACGACGACGAAGAGCGTGCGCATCGCGCGTAACGTCGTCTTCCGATAGTCGATCGACGTCCGCGTCGGCGGGATTCCTGTGACGGCCGCCAGGGGGAGCAGCGCGAATATGCGTCGGCGCGCATGCGCCGACCGCACGATCAGGAAGAACATGACGGCGATGACGCACGTCGGCCCGACGACGGCCATCTTGGCTTCAGCGGCGGCGCCCGACCACAGCGCCTCTTGCGGCAGCGGCGGCGGCGAACACAGGACGGC
>JAODUO010000843.1:0-17500 GCA_025642075.2 Ridgeia piscesae | reverse complement strand
AAGCACCACTATTACAACCACCACCACCAACACCACCAACACCAATTCCAACAACAACACTACCGGCACTATCACAACCACAACCACAACCACAAGCACCACTATTACAATCACCACTACCACCAGCACCACCGGCACCACCAGCACCACCAGCACCACCACCAGCTCCACCAGCACCACCAGCACCACCAGCACCACCAGCACCACCAGCACCACCAACACCACCAGCACCACCAGCACCACCAGCACCACCAGCACCACCAGCCCCACCAGCACCACCAGCACCACCAGCACCACCAACACCACCAGCACCACCAGCAACACCAGCACCACCAACACCACCATCAACACAACCAATATTACGACTACCACCACCATTAATACCTACTACGCAGTCTTAGTCACAGTCTTAGTCACAGTCTTAGTCACAGTCTTAGTCACAGTCTTAGTCACAGTCTTAGTCACAGTCGCCGTCACAGTCGCCGTCACAGTCGCCGTCGCCGTCATCGTAACCATTACCTTTTCAACCGTTCTGTCAACACGATTCAAGGACAGACGTGAAGCAGCTATGTGACGTGTCAACAAGTATTCTTCACAAGAGTCTTTTCTAATGTAATTTTATATTCTACTAATTTGTTTCTTCAAAAAAATTCATCCATTGCTGAATTATAATATTGTGAGTATAAAGAAATACATTTAAGCGAAACACACATCAACTAAGGTAACACAAACATTAACTGAATGTAAAGATGGCGATCGGAAAGTGTTCGTCAACAATTAGTACAAACCAAAATAGGCACGTAAATTCGAGCACGCATTTGTATAAGTTGTTTACAAATAAATAAACGAAGAAAATGAAGACCTACCGTAGGCGTGGCGATTTGGGTTACATCCCTCAAAAGGTGTCTTCCTAATTTTGGATGTAATTCTCCTAGGTCCGATGGAGTTTTCTTCCCCGGTCGTGAGAATGAGACGAGGTCGTTTCACGTATTCATCTGCGGCCTCACGGTGATGATGTGACACGGTACAACGACGTTCATCGATCAGACTACGCAGATGTCCCCGTGAACCAGTGACCAGGAAGGTGAACTGTACATGTGACCTATAATTATAGGCAGACAACACCGGCAGCGTGCCAGGTGATCTACACGCACGACAGCGAGGGGGCGCTACAGGCAGATGTCTCGTGTCTCCAGTCAGCCTGTGTTCGTGTGTGTTTGTGTGTGTGTTCGTGTGTGTGTGTGGTGTGTGTGTGTGAGTGTGTGTATATGTGTGTGAGTGTGTGTATATGTTTGTGTGTGTGTATTTGTGTGTGTGTGTGTGTGGTGTGTGTGTGTGTGTGTGTGTGTGTGTGTAGAGAGTGTGTGTTTGTTTGTGTTTGTGAGTGTGTGAGTGTATGTATGAGTGTGTGAGTGTGTTTGTGTGTGTGTGTGAGTATGTGAGGGTGTGTACATGTATGTGTGTACATGTATGTGTGTGTATATGTATGTGTGTGTACATGTAAGTGTATATGTGTCTGTGTCTTTGTTTGTGTATGTATGTATGTATGTATGTATGTGTGCATGTATTGTGTGTGTTCGTGCGTGCGTGCGTGCGTAAGTGTGTGTGTATGTGCATGTATGTATGTGTGTGTATGTATGTGTATGTATACATGTGTGTGTATATGAGTATGTGTGTGCGTGTGTGGTTGTGTATGTTCGCGTGTGTATCAATGTACAGATGGTATGCATGCATGCATGCATGCATGCATGTATGTATGTATTTATTTATTTATGAATGTGTGTATGTATGTACGTATGTATGTATGTATGTATGTATGTATGTATGTATGTGTATACGTATGCATGTATGTATGTATGTATGTATGTATGCATGTATGTATGCATGTATGTATGTATGTATGTATGTATGTATGTATGTACGTATGTATGTATGTATGTATGTATGTATGTGTATACGTATGCATGTACATATATATATATATATATATATATATATATATACAACACACAGTAATAACAACAAATGACACCATATCATCAAAATATTAGCATATGCGATTTATGGAATAGTTACAACGTGATGTGAACTTTAAAAATAGCAACAAATCAATACTAAACAAGAGGTGGTCGCTAGAGTACTCGCCCAGTCGAGACCCTGCACAGTGAGGCGGACGGCAGAAGACATGTCACCCGAAGCAGCCCGTCTACGTGCGAAGCGACACGTCAACAGGTGCATATCTGTCTACAGCTGCACGCCATTGACAACAGTTGTCGTATCTGTCAACTTTCTTAAAATAAACGAGGTAATGTCAGTATATCAGCATGGCGAATATTATTAACAACAAATTCACACACGCCATATATATATATATATACATATGTATATATGTATATATATGTATATATGTATATATGTATATATATATATATACATATACGTTCGGATCCAGTCGTTCGTGTCCAATGCGTAAAACCGCGTCCGTTAGTGCCCATTTACCCAATTTAATAAAAATGCTTTTACGATGCATATTCCCGATTATAACATTATAAACAGCTTGTATGTACTAATTAATAGTTATATGTCGAATTATATGTTTTGCATAGCTGAATAAAAAATATACGAATTTTGGTGTCCACGAACGGCTACTGTCGAAAAATTATAGCATGGATGCAGTCGTTCGTGGACAGGGACGAAAGACTGCAATTTAACGCACGGCATTTGTTTACGGTTTTACGGGTTTCTCGAGTAACTCGTCTGGTCTGGTTCCATATTTTCATATAGTAGATGAGTTTCGCAAAGTAAATTTCCAGATAAATACCTTTATTATGAGTCAATCTCGAAATATTTAGGATATATTTCCCTCAAATATGTTAGCTTTAGCCTTTACTGTTTTATTCTGCGAAAAGAACTTTCAAGTGACCAATACCAGTTCAATCAAATGAGTTTAATCAATCAGCAGATAGTTTTTCGTAACTGTTATCTTACTTACTTACTTATCCTCTTCGTCCCCAGTGGGACATAAGGCCACAACAATGCTTCGCCACAAGGTTCTGTCTTTTGCTGAGGCCTGGGCCTCACCCCAGGACAGCCCCATCTCTTTCAGCTCGGCCATTACTGATTGTCGCCATGTCATCTTTGGCCGTCCTCGTTTCCTTTTTCCAGGTGGTGTCCATCTCAGTGCCACTTTGGGGATGCTGTCTTGGGGCATTCGCAGAACATGTCCTAGCCATCTTAGTCGTCTGCGTATGATTTCGAGGACAGCACTGTTGCAACCCGTCTTCTTATAGAGGTCCACGTTAGAAATTTTATTTGGCCAGAATATTCGGCAGATCTTTCTTAGGCATCTATTATGGAACGCATCGATCCCTCGATTGACAGTCCGGCGCTCTACCGCGACCACTACCAGTAATAATATAATATATAATAATACACATAATAAAATGACCTACTTGATGATTGATTGCATTATAATTTATATATATATATATATATATATATAATAATGCAATCAGATCATTCAGATGTCACATGGTCATTTGTATGTATGTGTGTATTATGTGACGACTGTATTATGTGTATTATGTGACGTGGTGAGCGGTGGTCGCGCGGTAGAGCGCCGGACTGTCAATCGAGGGGACGGTGGTTCAATCCCAGCTAACCCGCCGTTTCGAAACTTAGGCAATTTCGTTCACCCCACATTTGACTGTGTCTTTCGGAAGAGACACTAAAAGCCGGTGGTCCCTTCTATCTGGTGTTTATGTCAGGGGAAGTAAAAGATCCCCACAGGGGGTAAATGTGTAACATGTAGTGGACTCACTAATTCTAGAGAAGAACAACTCCTGCGTTAGCCCAAGTTTGGGCTCAGGTCTCAGGTAGTGTACTCCAAACAGCCCAAACTTGGGCTAATGCAGGAGTTTGTAGTGCTTCTTGTGCGCATGCGTTTGGTTGTATGTTTGTTTGTTTGTTATAGCTTGTTTTTGTTTTTTGTTTGTTTGTTTTACAGGCAATTTAGGTGATTGGGTATTGTGAAGCGGAGGTTCATTATTGCTGCTTGAAAAGCTATGGGGTTTTCTATTTCAGTAATGTGTGGTGGGATCATATTCCAGATGCGAATTGCACGGGGGTAAAAGGAGAACACTGCAGTGTTGATGCGGCACCTGGTGGCTATGTAATGGCCACGTTTTTTGATGGTTTTAGTAGGCCCGGTGGTGGTGTGATGTTGATTATGTTATTTACAATTTTGTAAAATGTCATGGCATGTTTGATAATCCTGCGTCGCTCAAGAGTGGGTCATCCAAGGGTGGCTATTAAGGTCTGTTGTGGCTGTTTGGCGTCGATGGTCGTTTTTGACAAATCTGGCTGCACAGTGCTGTACCTTTTCAAGATGTTTAATTTGGGTAGTGGTGTGTGGATTCCATATAGGAGAGGCATATTCAAGTTTTGGTCGGACTAGCATGTTGTAGGCAGTTTCTTTTACATCATGTTTGCATGGTCCGAGGGTTCGTTTGTTCATACCTAAAACATTTGATGATTTGGAAGCTATGTCAGTGATATGATTCGCCCAGGTTAGTTTAGTATCTAATTTTTTTCCAAGATATGGGTGGCTGGAGACTGTGAAGAGTGGCACACCATAGAGGGAATACGAATGTAGTCTGGGTTTGGTTTTGTTTGTTATTGGGAGGTGCACACATTTGGGGATGTTAAACTCCATTTGCCATTTGTTGGACCATGTTTGTAGTTGGATCAGGTCAGGTTGAAGGATGTTGTTATCTGTTTCATATTTGATTTTGCGATAGATGATGCTGTCATCAGCAAAGAGCCGTATTGGAGATTGAATGTTGTTGTTTATGTCATTTATGTATGCAGAAAAAGAACTGGTCCTGTTTGGAGGTAACAGCCTGAGACCTGAGACGACACAGTGAGCTGTTTGTCCAATGTATTACCCTGTAACTATACGAAATGTTTTAAAAGTGCAATGCCAATGCACTTGTCCTTAACAACGCAAATAGCACAACAAACGGGACCAGCCAATGAGCAGGACCATTTAGTAACTGATCGCAATAATTGAAAGCTTGCTATACAATTCTGATGATGTTGGCCCATATGGTTAATTACAGAAGAAATTAGTTTGTATTTCAAAATAAACGAAATTTAAGCATGACAATTTATTGAGGAAATGTTTAATAGGTGCAGATATTTATTTTAAATAGTATAAGTGCATGTCATATTAATCTAGCATGGCAACTGCAATCGGAAGTGAACTTGCTTGACATGGAATAATTGTTTGAGTAACGGGGTACTCCTTTTAGATTTGAGAGCAAACCGATATATTCAGTAATATAGTCTAAGTGCCTCCAATCGACTCGTCCGCCATTCAAACGCGTAAACATATCGCTACATAATCATTGTTACAGACGTGCATATCCATGTAAAATCAACTATGCGTACCTACCTGATAGTATTATTATATCACTTACCTACGCTTCGTCTGTTTTTTGGTAATGTGAGAATTTTTTTATATATCTAGTAAGCGTGTGTTGTCTTAGCATGTCGGCCATAGCCACACCGAGTAAAGGATTTAAAAACTAAAATAAAAATAAAGTAAAAAATGTTTGCGAAAGGTAGCCACATTTTAACAATCAAAAACTAAAATAAATCTAACTATTCGCATTAATTATCAATGAAATAGCGATGCAATTAAATACATAGTTTTCAATCACCTTCTCATTTCGAATCTACCAATAATCTAATCGAATTTACCCATAATCTAATCGAATTATTAAGCCATATATTTGAGCAAATTGAATATAACGTTTCCTACTGGCTTAGAATATTGTATTACCTTGTAAATGTTTCTTGTGGTGTTTGTAATATACGGCATGTTTTCATTCAAATGTTTCTTGTGGTGTTTGTAACATACGGCATGTTTTCATTCAAATGTTTCTTGTGGTGTTTGTAACATACGGCATGTTTTGATTCAAATGTTTCTTGTGGTGTTTGTAACATACGGCATGTTTTGATTCAAATGTTTCTTGTGGTGTTTGTAACATACGGCATGTTTTGATTCAAATGTTTCTTGTGGTGTTTGTAACATACGGCATGTTTTGATTCAAATGTTTCTTGTGGTGTTTGTAACATACGGCATGTTTTGATTCAAATGTTTCTTGTGGTGTTTGTAACATACGGCATGTTTTGATTCAAATGTTTCTTGTGGTGTTTGTAACATACGGCATGTTTTGATTCAAATGTTTCTTGTGGTGTTTGTAACATACGGCATGTTTTGATTCAAATGTTTGAAGGCCGGGCCGGCCATTATAGGGGCTTACTAATTACATGATCTATGTATTAGCGTTATATAAACATAAACTGTTTTAACCAAATATCGGATTAGCTAATTACATAAATACATTACTATATGATATATTTACGTGTAAATGGTCGTAAACTATACACAATAAAAATGTCCTGTACGCATTTTGAGATGTTTGTTTCGACATAATTTCACAAAGCGTCATGGTTCTTTATTTTAGTTAATTATTTTTCGTAGCTTACGACAGAAAAAATATGCGGCTTTCATATGTTGTGACATGGGTATCTAAGTTAAAAAAAAACAATATATGATTACATTTATAATGTCCATCGTTGAACGAAGTAATTGTCTTGCTTTATCCTCCGCCCAATGTCCTCCACGATCATTTCCACAATCTCTTTGTCATCTAAATCGTTTCCATTCGTATGAGTACGAAATAATAAATGATATGCATTGTCCATCGGTGTGCCCTGCTCAAGTCTTCATCCATCTTATGATTTGTTCAATCAAGTCTGTGGCGTCTCTTACCCGGATGTTACGTTGTTGTCTCTGTTTGTGCAGTAGTTAGCCTGCTTTTACCTGAATGCTGAATGTTCACGTTTCCGAGCCTTATGGCATTGCCAGAAATATGCGCGAGTTGTTAACTCCGACTGCGTCTACCCTTGAAGTTGTTACGGAGCTAGGTGAAGGGTGATCGCTTAGAGGGTGGCTCTTTCTGCACTAAAAACTCCTCAAATACGCCATGAAGATCATGGAGAGAGTCTAGAAGTGAGAGTAACCGGTCAGCCAGTCTGATAGGATTAGTTTTCATCATAGATTAACCGGTGTGCATAATTCAGATATACCAGAGATCGGCTGGATTAACAACTGGACTTGCCCGAGCGCTGACCTGCTGTGTCCGCATTTTTGATTAGAACTTAAAGTCGAATAAATCCGCACGTATTTTTCATTAACTGATCCATATAATGCCATTTCAATCGTAATACCAAAGCAGTACCTGACATATACATATATATATACATATATACATATATATAAATATATATATATATATATATATGTGTGTGTATATGTCACAACGAAGCCCTCAGCTATGCGTGTGCACAGTTGAAAGTGTTGGAATTACTCAAAAGAACATTACACCCTTCACCTTGTTCCCCGCAGACACCCTTTACCTTGTTCTCGCGGACATTTTTTTTTTACAAGATAATGTAAAGAGTAAAATAATGTAACCCTGTCCATTGTGATGAACCAATTTATGTTGCTTTTCATTGGTGGATCCATATGACCAACTGAATTCAAAGTCTCTTACTTTCCCATACAGATAACATAAGCTGACTATGAATATAGCACAACCACTGGTCAGATAGAGATAACATTGTTATCAAGTTACAACTCCTAGAATTGTGTCCCTTACTATATTATATTCGTTCTTGTATATAAATTATTACTTCTAACTGACAGTTTTTTATATTTAAGCTTTCCATCCAACTATGTTCTAAACACCATGACTTTCCACGTTCACACATATGTCACAACTGCCCAACAGCGCCAATCTAAGCAGTACATGAACAGACAGACAAAGGGAGTGACATCATTTCACTTTAAGATTGGGGACATCGTCATGAACCGAAACATGAGGAACATCGGGAGGAAAGGTGGCAAACTGGAGCCACAATGGAATGGCCCATTCAGGTAACAATTTTAATTATTTGCCTCAATTTAAACTTATCCTCAATACATTTGACAAATATTTCACGTGTCTTACTTACTTTTAAAAATAAGAACTGAACTAGATGTGTGAACATTATAGATTGGGACAAGACAGCACTAATTAGAAACAAGATGCATGAGACAACATTGCTGCTGAATCCTAAATTGGCTAACTAACAACATACTTATTCACATTTTAATTGGATTTCTTCAAGCATCACATATTACTTACTTGGAATTTTCTGATAAATGCAATGACAAACATTGATCATTGGAGGTAAACTTAGTCATCGCAAGATGGTGTTGATATTGGGGATTGGAGTATTGTGAGATAATAATACTATTCCTGATAATATGTTCCTTATCATCAGGATCAGAAATATCGGGCCAAACTATCAGGTGACACTGACAATAACAGCTGGCGTGATCTTAATGACAAAGGTGGCCTATGACCAGCTCAAACCCAACCACACACCTCACCTTCCAAGGTGTTGTGGATGTAACCTACCTGTAGGATAGAATTGAGTTTGGGCTGCAGACTGTCCAGGTAGATAGAGCAAGTAAAAGTTGTCGTGGATGTAACCTACCTGTAGGATAGAGTTGAGTTTGGGCTGTAGACTGTCCAGGTAGATAGAGCAAGTGAAAGTTGTCGTGGATGTAACCTACCTGTAGGATAGAGTTGAGTTTGGGCTGCAGACTGTCCAGGGAGATAGAGCAAGTAAAAGTTGTCGTGGATGTAACCTACCTGTAGGATAGAGTTGAGTTTGGGCTGTAGACTGTCCAGGTAGATAGAGCAAGTAAAAGTTGTCGTGGATGTAACCTACCTGTAGGATAGAGTTGAGTTTGGGCTGTAGACTGTCCAGGTAGATAGAGCAAGTAAAGGTTGTCGTGGATGTAACCTACCTGTAGGATAGAGTTGAGTTTGGGCTGTAGACTGTCCAGGTAGATAGAGCAAGTAAAAGTTGTCGTGGATGTAACCTACCTGTAGGATAGAAGTTGAGTTTGGGCTGTAGACTGTCCAGGTAGATAGAGCAAGTAAAAGTTGTCGTGGATGTAACCTACCTGTAGGATAGAGTTGAGTTTGGGCTGTAGACTGTCCAGGTAGATAGAGCAAGTAAAAGTTGTCGTGGATGTAACCTACCTGTAGTATAGAATTGAGTTTGGGCTGTAGACTGTCCAGGTAGATAGAGCAAGTAAAAGTTGTCGTGGATGTAACCTACCTGTAGGATAGAGTTGAGTTTGGGCTGTAGACTGTCCAGGTAGATAGAGCAAGTAAAAGTTGTCGTGGATGTAACCTACCTGTAGGATAGAGTTGAGTTTGGGCTGTAGACTGTCCAGGGAGATAGAGCAAGTAAACGTTGTCGTGGATGTAACCTACCTGTAGGATAGAGTTGAGTTTGGGCTGTAGACTGTCCAGGGAGATAGAGCAAGTAAAAGTTGTCGTGGATGTAACCTACCTGTAGTATAGAATTGAGTTTGGGCTGTAGACTGTCTTGTGGATCTGACCTCTCTCTCCTTTTCTCCGACAAACTACAAGAGAACACCTGTCAGAGAGCAGGGCGTGGTGCAGGCTTCACCTGACAAGATCAACTGGGAAACGTCTACAGTGGTCTATCAAACACGGCAGACAGATCCAAATACTTCCCACATCGGACTTTTCACAATTCACAAGCAATAACAGATGATCTATAAAAAGTAATCAGCCATGTTACAATAACTGCACATATCGTTTATTAAAATACTAATATCGTTTCACCAAGTGGCCACGCTTTCTAATATACAGTAACAGAATTCCCAAAATAGTACGGACAGTGAAACCTACTTTACGTCTGTTAATTATATATATATATATATATATATATATATATATATATATATATATATATAATAATATATATATATATATATATATATATATATATATATATATATATATATACATGTATATACATATAGAAGAGTCTAACTGGACCTTTTCCTCTGCTCCAGTTCCCAGTCAAGTCATGCCAGGGTACAATGGAGCTTGTCATTCTTTGTCAGTTCCTGCAACAACAACCTGACTTTGCAACAACCAGCAACACTCACCCATACATAGATCTGCACACAAACACAGGGACATACTGTAATGAATGATGCTGCCCAAAATATAGTCTGAAATGGTTCTAAGGCAGTTACCACACGGGACACATGAAACATGTCAATATGCCAGTTATTGAAAGATGCTAAGACTACATTCAATATCAAGTTCTAGTTCAGATTTATAGGGCATTATGAATTACTTGGAATTGTTTTTTATTCCAAGAAGATTTGTACAACAAAAATCAATAATTTTGTATAGTTACCTGAAGTGAGGTAAACAATATTTACTTGTAGTCCAAAAACCCAAACTTGCATAACAATAACAAATACAGTTGGTTGTGATTCCCAACATTTTAACAATTATAACCTGGAAATTAAGGATGTTTTTTTATAAACTGGGAGTCAAGATAGAGTGAAAACAAACCAAGAAAACATGTTTCATTAATCAAACTGATACCAGGGTATGGTGTAGTTGTTATTGAATGATAATATGGTCTTTACTGATATGTACTGATAGAATTAATTCTCATGATACTTACAGGTTTAGATATTTCTGCTGGAGCTTCTTGGTAAAACTCTTCTTCGGACACAAGTTTGATGTCTTTATCTTTATTTGACCTGTCAACAGTATTAGTTCTAATTAATTAAATTTGTGTTACATGACCGTGATGTCAACAACATAATACACACAAATTGATACAGAGTTAGCCATCTTAGTGGCTATCATTTGTAATTATTAGCTAATTGTAAGCGATTGTAATTAATCCTCTTCATTGAAATAGGAGTGCTTAAGGCTGACTATCAGTTAACAGAGTGAACAACTACCTGGTATGTGGGGACAATGTGGGGACAATGTGGGGACAATGTGGCCCTTGGGAAAGTGTAACATACACAGTTCTCAAGCGCTTGACAGGTTTCAGGAGAAAGCGCAATAACCGCTACTTTCGAAATGTTACCAAAACTGGGATGAAAACTTTGTTTAAACATCCAAAGAACTAAGACACTAGACAATGTCTTAGTGTCACTAAGACACGCCCTTTCCACAAGAGGAATGATGACGCAAGCTATAACAATACACCACGTTTTGGTGACAAAATCATTTAACATCACATTTTCTGTAACAAATCTGCTCAACACACATAACTCTCCTTCCTTCTCTACTATTTGTTTTAGCTATATATATATATATATATATATATATATATATATATATATATATATATATATATATATATATATATATATATACAACTTTTAACTGTCAGTTTAATTTGATAAAGCCAGTTAACTAATTTATTCAAATTTTGTTTATGTTTTTTTACCATTTTAATTACTGGGTAGACAGCCTTCTTATTTTACACCCTGCTGTGGGCAGACAATTTTAAGATGGCAGCCAACCATGAATTACGTTGCATGCATTAACATTTTGATATCTCGACAACTGATGCATGGAAATATACCAAATGAATTGCGTTATAAACTGTGTGAATAAAATATGTTATTACAATTTCTGTGTTGCGGTGTTCCGATCGACAAGACGGCTGACTGACTGGCTGGATATCGGCAAAATGAGGACGGGTCATCTTCTTCGTATCTCAAGAACGAAAGGTCACACAGACAACGTAGTTTGACAATAATAATTGATCGTTGTCAACATTATTCATATTACAGACATTGATATCCAACTTGAAATCGTAGAGAAATTATCTTGATAAAAATCTGCCAAATGCTGCACGATGTTGAAGGTCAAATCCAGATAACTTGTATAGCTCCTAAACCCTTCGTAAACAAGATCAGAGGGGCACCCAGACAGAAAGGTTGATCAATCAGAGAGTCGGAAAATAGTCAAGTTGTCGTCAGATTGATTGAAGTGCCATGGAGTTATGGTAATTGGCAGGTAAAGTAATAATCGTGTTTTTAAATCATGACATAATTGGTCTATATTTCCACCTGATCTAGCAGTAGAATGAAGCATATTCAAAAGGTGGTGTGCAGCTGCAAAAAAGCTATGGTCCCAATGTTTATTCTAGTGAAAAAAGGTACTTGAAATATAGACGACCAAAGCGGCATGGTTTTGCATGTTTGCTGCAGTAAGGAGTGAATGTAAAAACGACGGTGTCTTACGTGTTTGATCTCTGGGTCTGTCGGTTGGTGAGCGAGAAGGTAGGCGAGTAAGTCGCGTGTCGGGGTGTCCATGTTGTGACGGCCTACGTCACCTTGGGGAGAAAGGCGTATGGTGCTGGGAACACTACGCCACGAATATCAAAGGGGCAGGTGGTCGGACGGAGCGGCGAGCGACACCGCGCAAACCTCCTGTAAAATGTTGGTCAATAATAATATGGTGCAACTTTGTTACATGCAACAAAGTTGCACCGTGTGACGGTACCTTTACGTGGCATTAACATGGATTCTAACAGGTTGGAATATAAACTTTGTAGTTGACAGTACGTATTTATAATAGTGAGGTACTTGTTCTGCGTGCGGTATTGACAAGTTAGCGAACGACAGCACGTACGTATTTACGTAAATGTAAACCTAGCCAAAACACGGGTAAATATCTCTATTTCGCCTTACACTCGGTACACTAACAAGAACACAAGAAGAAGGCAGAGCTGTGGACTTCTGACTGTCACCTGCTCTCACTCACATGTCCAGGGCTCATGATCACCTGGGTGTGACTGTTGGTCAGTAGTCCAAAGTGCTTCTGCTATTGTGTTTACTTTGACATTTGCCCCAGTACTACACAGAGTGTCTACTTTGACACCTACTCCATTGTTATTGTCCTCACTAGTGGACATGCTGGAGGCTGGATTAACACCTGTGTGTCTTGTCTGGTCAAACTCCCATTGTGGTGTTGTAACTACCCTAACACTTGTCTCATTAGTACTCTGAGTATTCACTATGACATCTACTCCACTACAATTATCCTTACTGGTGGACAAATGTTCCACATGTAATTCGATATTCAAAATCTACACATTTAAGCACTTATATATTCGAAACAATGTAATTTAGACCACTTTAAATGTAGTACCCGACATGTCACACAACAAATGAAAAACCTCAAAGTGTCTCGGTGTCACTGCAAATCTAAACACAAGCAAATTCAGTCAACCAGAAGTCTATATTTTTCCAACATGTCACACAACAATTGCAAAAACTCAAAGGTGTCTACACACAAGCAAATGGATGTCACAAATCAATTCAAAAAGTGTAAGGCTAATAAAGCTCCTGGTCCAGACGGCATTCCAGGCCGCTTACTTAATGAGTGTGCAATTGAGTTAGGTCCGGTATTTCAGCCACTGTTTAAACAGTCTGTGGATATAGGTGTGATTCCAACCATCTGGAAAACGTCTGTAGTGGTACCCGTCCCTAAAATGTCATCACCGTTAGAGTTAAACCACTTCAGACCTGTGGCCCTAACGTCCATCGTCATGAAATGTTTTGAAAGACTGATTTTGTCTCACATTCTCCCACATGTTCAATCTCAACTGGACCCATATCAATTCGCTTACCGTTCCAGAAGAGGCACTGACGATGCAATAGCTTGCCTTCTACACAAACTATTTGAACACATGGAGACAGCTGGTAACTATGCTCGAATCTTATTTATAGATTTCAGTTCAGCATTTAACACAATACAAAGGCATGTCATGATTGATAAACTACAGAAACTAGAAGTTCCAGCCGCACTTGTTCACTGGGTTTTCAATTTCTTAAGTAATCGCCCGCAGTGTGTTCGAGTGGGTGACATAAAGTCACCAGTGCTTGTTAGCAACACAGGTGCGCCTCAGGGTTGTGTTCTGAGTCCATTTTTGTACACCTTGTATACAAATGACTGTCGTAGTGTTGATTCATCTACCCAATTTGTGAGGTTTTCTGATGATACAGCCATGCTCGCTCTTTTGAATGATTTTGCCTCATACCAGTCATATCTTTCTTCAGTGGTACGTTTCTCTAGTTGGTGCAGTAACAATTTTCTGCATCTGAATGTTTCCCAAAACGAAAGAAATGTGCATCGACTTCCGTCGTAATAGAACTGTCATTAGTCCTATTGTCATCAACGGTGAACCTGTGGAACAGGTTGATTCATTCAAATACCTCGGTGTTATATTAGATGAAAAATTGTCATTTACAGAGCATGTTACAGCCGTGCAAAAGAAGTCTCAGCAGCGACTGCACGTTCTTCGAAAGTTACGAGCTTTCTATGTTGATCCACTACTTCTACGCCTTTACCGTTGCATAATTGAGCCTCTCTTAACCTACTGCAGCATTTGTTACTACCCTGCTCTTTCTGTGAAAAACCGTAACAGGCTTCTGAAAATCTCACTATGTTTCTGCTAAGATCATTGGTTTACCTATACCAAAGCTCTCCGAAATAATCGACCATGCAATTTTGAAGAAAGCTCGAGCTGTCGCTACTGAGTCTGATCACCCGCTCTCTACGTTCTTCCATGTACTTCCGTCTCAAAGGAGATACCGTTGTATGAAATGTAAAACATGTCGCTATAGCAGGAGTTTTGTGCCGGTGGCCATTAGAATGGTGAATGCTAAATGAGTCATATTGATGTCACCCGGTTGAATTGTTCTTGTAGTGTATACATCTGGAAATTCATTTGCATTTTGTTGAGACCATCCCATATATTTTAGATGTGATCATGAGTTGTAAAATGCATATCCTTTTAAGGACAATAAAGTAAAGTGAAAGGGAAAAAACACACATCAGTGACCACATGTCCAGTACATACAGTCCTAACGCTATTTTAGACCCCACAACCCATATACGGAACAAACAACACTGACCACATGTCCAGTACGTACATTCCTTATGATGATGCTATATTAGATCCAACCACCCACATATGGAACACTCAGCACTGACCACATGTCCAGTACGCACAGTCTATCACTATATTAGACCCCACCACCCACATATGGAACACACAACACTGACCACTTGTCCATATGTTCAGTCCTATCACTATATTAGATCCCACCACCAACTACGAAACATACATCACTGACCACATGTCCAGTACATGCAGTCCTATCGCTATTTAGATTCCACACACCCACATACGGAACAAACAACACTGACCACATGTCCAGTACGTATAGTCCACGCTATATTAGATCCGACATGCATATGAACAAAAATGAACATGATCCGTTGTCAGTCCAATCGCTACTTAATCCCAAACCTCAAATACAAGGAACAAAAACAACATGACCACATGTCCAGTACATACAGTCCTAACAGCTATATTAGACACCACACAACCCATATACGGAACAAACAACACTGACCACATGTCCAGTACGTACATTCCTTATGATGATGTCTATATTAGATCCAACCACCCACATATGGAACACTCAGCACTGACCACATGTCCAGTACGCACAGTCCTATCGCTATATTAGACCCCACCACCCACATATGGAACACACAACACTGACCACATTTGCCCTATATGTACAGTCCTATCACTATATTAGATCCCACCACCGAAATACGAAACATACATCACTGACCACATGTCCAGTACATGCAGTCGTATCGCTAGTTTAGATTCCACAACCCAAATACGGAACAAACAACACTGACCACATGTCCAGTACGTATAGTCCTATCACTATTTTAGACCCACCATCTCCACATATGGAACAAACAACACTGACCACATGTCCAGTAGGCTCAGTCCAATCACTATATTAGACCCCACCACCCCATACAACAAACAACACTGACCACATGTCCAGTACGTACAGTCCCATCACTATTTTAGACCCCACCATCCACATCCACATATGGAACACACAACACTGACCACATGTCCAGTATGTACAGTCCAATCACTATATTAGAACATACCACCCTCATACATAACAAACAACACTGACCACATGTCCAGTACGTACAGTCCAATCACTATTTTAGACCCACCACCACCCACATATGGAACACACAACACTGACCACATGTCCAGTATGTACAGTCCAATCACTATATTAGAACATACCACCCTCATACATAACAAACAACACTGACCACATGTCCAGTACGTACAGTCCTATCACTATATTAGATTCCACCACACACATACGGAACACACAACACTGACCACATGTCCAGTATGTACAGTCCTATCACTATTTTAGACCCCACCACCCACATACAGAACACACAACACTGACCACATGTCCAGTATGTATAGTCCTATCACTATTTTAGACCCCACCACCCACATATGGAACAAACAACACTGACCACATGTCCAGTACGTACAGTCCTATCACTATTTTAGACCCCACCACCCACATACGGAACACACAACACTGACCACATGTCCAGTACGTACAGTCCAATCACTATTTTAGACCCCACCACCCACATACAGAACACACAACACTGACCACATGTCCAGTATGTACAGTCCAATCACTATATTAGAACATACCACCCTCATACAGAACACACAACACTGACCACATGTCCAGTATGTACACTCCAATCACTATTTTAGACCACACCACCCACATATGGAACACACAACACTCACTACATGTCCAGTACGTAGAGTCCTTATGATGATCGCTATATTAAATTTCAACAGTCACATACAGAACACATAGCACTGACCACATGTCCAGTACATACACATTAATCACATTTAGATACCAACACCCACATATGGAACACACAACACTGACCTCATGTCCAGTACGTCCAGCGCTATCACTACATCGACCACATGTCCAGTGCCATCACTACTAGATCTCACCATCCACGTGTGGAACACACATCACTGCCCAATTTGTCCAGTCCATTTAGTAAACTAGTTCCTACCACCCATGGTTGGAACACATATTACTGACCACATATCGAGTACATCGACTCGGATGACTATATAATAGATCCCACTATCGAAAGGTGCAAAAAAACAACATTGACCACATATCCTTTATGTCAAGTCCTGTTACTGTACTAGATCCAACCATCACATGTGAATGACATAACACTAACTATATGTCCAGTATGTCCAGTCCTATCACCATACCAGACCCAACCACTCACATGTGGAACACAACACTGACCACATGTCCAATATGTCCAGTCCTATCACTATGCTAAATCCCACCACCCATATGTGGAACGCATACCACTGACAACATGTCCAGTACGTACATTCCTTATGATGATTGCTATATTAGATCCCACCACCCACATATGGAACACACAGCACTGACCACATGTCCAGTACGGACAGTTCAACTGCTATATTAGATCCCACCACCCACATATGGAACACACAGAATTGACCATATGTCCATTATGCACAGTCCTATAGCTATATTAGATCCCACCACATACAAAAACAGATGACCACATGT
>JAODUO010000842.1:197500-200335 GCA_025642075.2 Ridgeia piscesae | reverse complement strand
CCCCCCACCTTTTACAACGAAGAAGACAATGTAGACAAGGTTCCACTTGTCACAACGAAGAAGACAATGTGACAACCCCCCACCTGTCACAACGAAGAAGACAATGTGAAAAGGGCCCCACCTGTCACAACGAAGAAGACAATGTAGACACGGCCCCACCTGTCACAACGAAGAAGACAATGTAGACAAGGCCCCACCTGTCACAACGAAGATGACAATGTAGACAAGGCCCCACCTGTCACAACGAAGAAGACAATGTAGACACGGCCCCACCTGTCACAACGAAGAAGACAATGTAGACAAGGTTCCACTTGTCACAACGAAGAAGACAATATAGACAAGCCCCCACCTGTCACAACGAAGAAGACAATGTAGACAATGCCCCACCTGTCACAACGAAGAAGACAATGTAGACAAGACCCCACCTGTCACAACGAAGAAGACAATGTAGACACGGCCCCACCTGTCACAACGAAGAAGACAATGTAGACACGGCCCCACCTGTCACAACGAAGAAGACAATGTAGACAAGGTTCCACCTGTCACAACGAAGAAGACAATGTAGACAAGCCCCCACCTGTCACAACGAAGAAGACAATGTAGACAAGGCCCCACCTGTCACAACGAAGAAGACAATGTAGACAAGACCCCACCTGTCACAACGAAGAAGACAATGTAGACACGGCCCCACCTGTCACAACGAAGAAGACAATATAGACACGGCACCACCTGTCACAACGAAGAAGACAATGTAGACAAAGTTCCACCTGTCACAACGAAGAAGACAATGTAGACAAGCCCCCACCTGTCACAACGAAGAAGACAATGTAGACAAGGCCCCACCTGTCACAACGAAGAAGACAATGTAGACAATGCCCCACCTGTCACAACGAAGAAGACAATGTAGACAAGGCCCCACCTGTCACAACAAAGAAAACAATGTAGACAAGGCCGCACCTGTCACAACGAAGACATTATGTTGTAATATTGGGACAGTCACCAGTTTGTTGTTATGCGTGGTCTCAAACGCAAGTAGAATCACTACAGAGCTACTGTAAGTTCTTACATTGACACAGAATGTCGCTTATATGTATGTTCATGTCGGTAATCGTTGGAAAACGATACCGGATATTGTCATTGTGTGTCGGTATATTAGTATCTTCAATCACAACTTTCTAGCTTATATTAAATATGAAGAATAATTAATAGCTACGCATACAACAAATACATCAAAACACCGTTCACGTATTTTAATTGAGATAATGACGCTATAACGGATTCACAACACTTCCATTCCAGTCGGTTACTGTCGGTTTCTTTGTTGTCGGTCTAACAATTTCTAACGTTTCTCACACAGTCACTCAGGCGTGTAAATTAACAAACTACGTTCACAGGCCATGCACAATTTATGGCAGAAGGTTATCAATTATAAATACCGGATTTTTTGCTTTTTCTTATGACGAATGCTACATTTTGTATTTTTTCCGAACGGTTATTTACGGTTGATAGTATTCTTCGGTCGACAGAGTGTCTGGCTGATTATACGCCACGAATGCCGCACCGCCGTTTCCTACAGACTAGGTAATTTGCGCTGCGTAGACCCATATATTTACATTCCACGTTTATTAATACGTTTTAAAGACGCTCTTTGGGTGTATCTTTGCGTTCGTGCGTTCGCGCGCGTGTGTCTCTCTGGGGCGAGGTAATTTTATGTGAATATTTTGTGCGATTAGTTTAGTAACTAATTAATTATCTGAGATCCACTCGTACAGTCCTACACCGGATATTTGGGTACAATTGAAACACGCGCGTGTATGTACTCGCATGCGCGCGCGTTCACAGACACACAGCTAATGTTCTGCACTTGCTGTATCTAATCGCTGGAGGCTAATTTCCTAACGATTACAACGTTAGATAACCCGGCCTTGCCAACGACCTGTCGTATCGCTATCTTTGTGCCTGGCGCCTGCGGCATAGTTCAACGTCAGACGTTGCACAGAACGTCTTCACGTACGATATATGACGTGGCAGGCGAGTCGACGGTAGGGCCGTGATAGATATCTTGTCCCGAGCCACGCACACTGTATCTCATCTCATCCGCGGCCACAAGTCCATGTCCGGAAATGTTCTCCAGTCGCTTGTTCGTATCGGACACTGTTTGCGCCGTAATTCACGGCGAAACGACAGACATGACTGTCGACTTCCGCTTGGAACATGGCCGCGTAGCACGCCGAAGAATGGCTGCAATGATCGCGTCAATGTATGTCAGATCATAATTGAAAGAGGACATCTGCCTTTTCAAATGTCTGTTTTATTTTCATGTTTCCAAAACTGTTATTGTTGCTTAACCGAACGTTTCTGTTCGTAATTTTTAGTGTAATCAATGTGTTGAACTTTTGCGTATAATAAATCAGAAATATTGTCCAAAATATGAAAGTTGCATCAACGATATTTTCAAATTGTGTATACATTATTTAAACATCTGTCTACTGACAGTGCGCTATAAGCCCGGATAAAGACCATTTGTAATTGATGTGTTCAATTTGACAGGCTCCAACTGTACAAAAAAGACCGCAACTGGAACAAAATATCGCAGATTCTACACATTTCTTTTTGTCTATTTTACCACTCCTTGTGGTCTTGATTCTGTGTAATAGAACAAACTTCCAAACAAGTCGTTTCTGACATGATTTCAATATGATTTAAACAGAACAAATGTAGTGGAACTGAGCATTTGGTGAACATCTTGTTGCCACGACAATGGTAAAGATCCGACATGGTGATGACATATCAAAGTTTCCCTTTTTACTAGGTCGTGCCGACGAAATGAAAGCA
>JAODUO010000842.1:175000-192500 GCA_025642075.2 Ridgeia piscesae | reverse complement strand
ACATTACATGCCCTGTGTAATGTAATAGTCCGGTGACGCTGTTGCTGTCAAGTCGGTTCGTTCTACTCAACTGGTTCCTGGCCGGTGCCTGGTACAATCATTTCTTCGCCTGCCGCTGCTGGAATTGACTCCCAAAGACAATTGCCACAATCAGGAGGTGAAATTAATTAAAAACCCAGATCAGCGTCTGTCTGTGTCCTGACGGCAGCGCCCAAGCTACGGGGAACTGCGGAGCTAACGATGAAACCCATCTGAATAGTAGTACTATTATTGTTATAATAATACAGTAATAAGAATAGCGCGGGCAAAATCGATGACCAGAGGGTGGATCGCCTGTGTTCAATTGTAATTGTGAATATAATTTTAAACGATGTTTTAGTCCTCTTATAATGTATGTTCGCTAATTTAAATTATATTTTAGAAGATAATTTATATATATATTAAACAATTTTAAAGGACATTATATATATATATATACATATATATATATATATATATATATATATATATATATATATATATATATACATATATACATATATATATATATATATATATATATATATATATATATATATATATATATATATATATATATATATTAACTAGTTTACACCACAATTATTGTTAAATAGATAATCTATTATT
Source organism: Ridgeia piscesae (assembly GCA_025642075.2). Lineage (NCBI taxonomy): Eukaryota > Metazoa > Annelida > Polychaeta > Sabellida > Siboglinidae > Ridgeia > Ridgeia piscesae. Next base: position 191,852 of record JAODUO010000842.1, on the reverse strand, counting down.
TTTATTTTGTCTTTATTTATTTATTATATTAAAAACATTTTAAAGAACAAATTATGTTCAATGTATATCTTATATTATCTTATATGTATTTGCCATATTTCATTTTATTGTATATATATAGGCACTGTATGAGTCAACGCCAGACTATATTCCAAATCATCATGTAATGCACGTTAAATATGGCAATAAAGCTTTATTATTATTATTATTATTATTATTATTATTATTATTATTATTATTATTATTATTATTATTATTATTATTACTACTACTATTATTATTACTACTACTATTATTATTATTATTACTATTACTATTACTATTACTATTACTATTACTATTACTATTACTATTACTATTACTATTACTATTACTATTACTATTACTATTACTATTACTATTACTATTACTATTATTACTATTACTATTACTATTACTATTACTATTACTATTACTATTACTATTACTATTACTATTACTATTACTATTACTATTACTATTACTATTACTATTACTATTACTATTACTATTACTATTACTATTACTATTACTATTACTATTACTATTACTATTATTATTATTATTATTATTATTATTATTATTATTATTATTATTATTATTATTATTATTATTATTATTATTATTATTATTATTATTATTATTATTATTATTATTATTATTATTATTATTATTATTATTATTATTATTATTATTATTATTATTATTATTATTATTATTATTATTATATTATTATTATTATTATTATTATTATTATTATTATTATTATTATTATTATTATTATTATTATTATTATTATTATTATTATTATTATTATTATTATTATTATTATTATTATTATTATTATTATTATTATTATTATTATGTGCTTTCTAGTATGTTTCCTATTACGTGTTTCCCATCCGCGCCTTGTCGTTGTCTCTCCGTGACTCTCTTCGTCTGTCTCCGTGTTCTCTGCAGTCAGCCATCGCCTAATATACTTTCCCGGTGTCTGCGAGTTCTCCAGGTGTGTAGACTAGTACTTGTTCATTGCTGGATCCCGCCAACATGACGTCATCGAGCCTGGTTGCGTCACTCGTTTGTTGTGACGTACTCCACTACACGATGTGACTTGGTAGACACGCTGCTCTCGCGAGAACGTTGGCGGAAAGTGTTAATTCCGGTCCAAGTAAATGGTTTTCTTGCGGTATCCTGTGGGAATCCTTTTTCGGATACACGATAGTTAAAAATGCAAATCATCGCTAATTGTTGTAGTACCATCCGTGACGTCACCGACCAAAGTTTCCGCCGCTGAGTGTCGCCACCAAAGCAACCAGTTATCGAAAAGTGTTTTGGCGGAAAGTATTGACTATGGTTTGTGATTCAAATATAACGACAACAGAAAACATTGCGTGGTATGTTGTAGATAAACATGGTATGGTTGCATTTGCTTATGTATTTGTATGATAGGAAAGGCTTAGTATGACATGCTAGGTGTGTTATGGAGGTAGTTGGAAGCCCTAGTGTGACATGCTAGGTGTGTTGTCGAGGTAGTTGGAAGCCCTAGTGTGACATGCTAGGTGCGTTGTCAAGGTAGTTGGAAGCCCTAGTATGACATGCTAGGTGCGTTGTCGAGGTAGTTGGAAGCCCTAGTGTGACATGCTAGGTGTGTTATCGAGGCAGTTGGAAGCCGTAGTATGACATGCTAGGTGTGTTGTCGAGGTAGTTGGAAGCCCTAGTGTGACATGCTAGGTGCGTTGTCAAGGTAGTTGGAAGCCCTAGTATGACATGCTAGGTGCGTTGTCGAGGTAGTTGGAAGCCCTAGTATGACATGCTAGGTGTGTTATCGAGGCAGTTGGAAGCCGTAGTATGACATGCTAGGTGCGTTGTCGAGGTAGTTGGAAGCCCTAGTGTGACATGCTAGGTGCGTTGTCGAGGTAGTTGGAAGCCTTAGTGTGACATGCTAGGTGCGTTGTCGAGGTAGTTGGAAGCCCTAGTGTGACATGCTAGGTGCGTTGTCGAGGTAGTTGGAAGCCTTAGTGTGACATGCTAGGTGCGTTGTCGAGGTAGTTGGAAGCCCTAGTGTGACATGCTAGGTGCGTTGTCGAGGTAGTTGGAAGCCTTAGTGTGACATGCTAGGTGCGTTGTCGAGGTAGTTGGAAGCCCTAGTGTGACATGCTAGGTGCGTTGTCGAGGTAGTTGGAAGCCCTAGTGTGACATGCTAGGTGCGTTGTCGAGGTAGTTGGAAGCCCTAGTGTGACATGCTAGGTGCGTTGTCGAGGTAGTTGGAAGCCTTAGTGTGACATGCTAGGTGCGTTGTCGAGGTAGTTGGAAGCCCTAGTGTGACATGCTAGGTGCGTTGTCGAGGTAGTTGGAAGCCCTAGTGTGACATGCTAGGTGCGTTGTCGAGGTAGTTGGAAGCCCTAGTCTGACATGCTAGGTGCGTTGTCGAGGTAGTTGGAAGCCCTAGTATGACATGCTAGGTGTGTTATCGAGGCAGTTGGAAGCCGTAGTATGACATGCTAGGTGTGTTGTCGAGGTAGTTGGAAGCCGTAGTATGACATGCTAGGTGCGTTGTCGAGGTAGTTGGAAGCCTTAGTGTGACATGCTAGGTGCGTTGTCGAGGTAGTTGGAAGCCCTAGTGTGACATGCTAGGTGCGTTGTCGAGGTAGTTGGAAGCCTTAGTGTGACATGCTAGGTGCGTTGTCGAGGTAGTTGGAAGCCCTAGTGTGACATGCTAGGTGTGTTATCGAGGCAGTTGGAAGCCGTAGTATGACATGCTAGGTGCGTTGTCGAGGTAGTTGGAAGCTCTAGTGTGACATGCTAGGTGTGTTATCGAGGCAGTTGGAAGCCGTAGTATGACATGCTAGGTGCGTTGTCGAGGTAGTTGGAAGCCCTAGTGTGACATGCTAGGTGTGTTATCGAGGCAGTTGGAAGCCGTAGTATGACATGCTAGGTGCGTTGTCGAGGTAGTTGGAAGCTCTAGTGTGACATGCTAGGTGTGGTATCGAGGCAGTTGGAAGCCGTAGTATGACATGCTAGGTGCGTTGTCGAGGTAGTTGGAAGCCCTAGTGTGACATGCTAGGTGTGTTATCGAGGCAGTTGGAAGCCGTAGTATGACATGCTAGGTGCGTTGTCGAGGTAGTTGGAAGCTCTAGTGTGACATGCTAGGTGTGGTATCGAGGCTGTTGGAAGCCGTAGTATGACATGCTAGGTGTGTTATCGAGGCAGTTGGAAGCCGTAGTATGACATGCTAGGTGTGTTGTCGGGGTAGTTGGAAGCCCTAGTGTGACATGCTAGGTGTGGTATCAAGGCTGTTGGAAGCCGTAGTATGACATGCTAGGTATGTTGTCGAGGTAATTGGAAGCCCTAGTGTGACATGCTAGGTGTGTTATCGAGGCAGTTGGAAGCCGTAGTATGACATGCTAGGTGTGTTATCGAGGTAGTTGGAAGCCGTAGTATGACATGCTAGGTGTGTTGTCGAGGTAGTTGCAAGCCGTAGTATGACATGCTAGGTGTGTTGTCGAGGTAGTTGGAAGCCGTAGTATGACATGCTAGGTGTGTTGTCGAGGTAGTTGGAAGCCGTAGTATGACATGCTAGGTGTGTTGTCGAGGTAGTTGGAAGCCGTAGTATGACATGCTAGGCGTGTTGTCGAGGTAGTTGGAAGCCGTAGTATGACATGCTAGGTGTGTTATGGAGGCAGTTGGAAGCCGTAGTATGACATGCTAGGTGTGTTGTCGAGGTAGTTGGAAGCCCTGGTAGTCTTTTAACCTGCATGTCGTTGTGGCTTCAGGATATTTGTACTGGACTGATGTGATATTCTGTCATTCTGTCTCATATGGACGGTTCACTTCTGCCCCTTCGAGACTTATTTTGAGTTTCAGTCTCCATTCTAATTTTGTGTGTTTTTGTTCTCCCTCTACCGCCCCTTTTCTCTTCCCATATCCCCTGCCCTTCCGTCATCCCCGACTCTCTTCTTGTGTCCAGCGCGTCGCTGACAATTACCTTCACTTTAAGTGTTTCTTGATTCTCTTTCATTTCTTGTGACTACGAACCCAATTATTCTCTGCAGCTTGTGGTACTTCCCTTCCCCTGTCCCTCTTGTGGTTCTTCCCTCCCCCCTGTCCATGTGACGGGCACGTGTTCCCAATCAACGTACACAAGCGGGATAAACGAATTTCTTACCGTTTTCTTATTACCCGTTTTCTAAAACTTATCCCGCATAATAACTGCCAATCGCATAAATACTGTGTCACAGCAATTTCCATCACGTAATGTTATCTTAACACCGACCATCATAATATATATTAATAAAAATAACAACAATAATAATAACAATACGATAACTATTATTACGCTTACGTCCTTGGAAACCAAGCTCAAATGCGCGTCAATACAAAAGGGTTATTCAATCTCGGAGTCAATTAACATTCCAGTTGTTACATATGTATTGATACACGTGGGAGCTATGGCGTATAGGCGTTAGACAAGGTTGTACAAGGTTGTAAAGGTACGTTTTTAAAGGCGGCGAAACGTAGCAATATTTTCAACTGGTCTAACACTAGAAGGAAACATTAACGTGTGAGTTATGTGTTTGGGTCATGACTGGCAACTCGTTGGTCTACACACATGCACAGGTGTGTTGGTCCACACACATGCACAAGTGTGTTGGTCTACACATGCACAGGTGTGTTGGTCTAAACATACACAGGTGTGTTGATCTACACACATGCACAGGTGTGTTGGTCTACAAATGCACAGATGTGTTGGTCTACACACATGCACAGGTGTGTTGGTCTACACACATGCACAGGTGTGTTGGTCTACACACACATGCACAGGTGTATTGGTCTACACACATGCACAGGTGTATTGGTCTACACACTTGCACAGGTGTGTTGGTCTACACACATGCACAGGTGTGTTGGAATTGTTTGTGGAACATTTACTAGGTTACCTGTAAACGACACATTCACGACATTTTTACTACAGGTCGTTAATATAAATCACGACGTGCAGTTGTCGTGTTACGAGCGACCATATCTTGTACTATTGTGAATGGTGACGGCTTTCAGGCTAATTGTCATTTTACTGTCGTTATGGTCGCCGAACACCTCGAAGGGGGACGTCCTCGAATATTCCTCGGGGGAGGGTTGGGGGGAAACCACAGAAATGAAGTAATGGACAAGGAGTGATATATACGTACAGAACAAACTCACACGTAAAAAAGTGTAACATAAATAAAACGAGTTGTGTTCTAGAAATAGTGTTTGTTTCACGAACTGTGTCGCTCTTGGTCCTACACTGTTGTCTGTGTCTCAGACAGGGTCGACCTCAGACAAACTCTACTGGGTCCTGCACCCTCTTTCACGAGTTGAACGACACCAAGCCGGCAAAGTATTACACCGCCACCAAAGATTCTACTGTAGACGTCTTGTTTTAGTGTGATTTTAAACGCAATCGCAACCACAACTGCCACTTGTGAATGTTAAAGTGCGAATTCCTAAACGTCCTTCGCACCTTGTATCTGCCGGCGTGTCTCATCATTTCACACGGTCTTAAAACCAGCGTTGGTGGTCCGACCTCAACTGAATTGTGATCGAGCACTTTCACTACAACAATTACTCGGACGGTTTCAACAGGAGTAAAGATTTGAAGGCTATCGATAAATCACGACTGATCGGATCGTGTCAAAATGGCGGCGCTGACGTGTCGTGTTTTATAACTTAGAGATTGATATCTTGAATTTGACGGATTGGTCGTTACGACAGAATGGGAACCGACAGCCTCAGGAATGTCCTTTAATGAACACGTCAGGGAATACGACCAAGGGCACCTGGGGATACCATGGGAATCAGACAGGGTTCAGTTGGGATCTAGTTGTATCAGCGTTGGTCCCTGCATTTGCCTCTCGGAAGAAATGCCGAAGGCCATTGGTCACTTCCATCTGGTCTCCACTGGTCACTTTTGTCTGGTGTCCATTGGTCACTTTTGTCTGGTGTCCATTGGTCACTTTTGTCTGGTGTCCATTGGTCACTTTTGTCTGGTGTCCATTGGTCACTTTTGTCTGGTGTCCATTGGTCACTTTTGTCTGGTGTCCATTGGTCACTTTTGTCTGGTGTCCATTGGTCACTTTTGACTGGTGTCCATTGGTCACTTTTGTCTGGTGTCCATTGGTCACTTTTGTCTGGTGTCCATTGGTCACTTTTGTCTGGTGTCCATTGGTCACTTTTGTCTGGTGTCCGTTGGTCACTTCCATCAGGTCTCCATTGGTCATTTTGTCTGGTGTCCATTGGTCACTTTTGTCTGGTGTTCGTTGGTCACTTTCATCTGGTGTCCGTTGGTCACTTCCATCTGGTGTCCATTGGCCACTTTTGTCTGGTGTCCATTGGTCACTTTTGTCTGGTGTCCATTGGCCACTTTTGTCTGGTGTCCATTGGTCACTTTTGTCTGGTGTTCGTTGGTCACTTCCATCTGGTGTCCGTTGGTCACTTCCATCTGGTGTCCATTGGTCACTTTTGTCTGGTGTCCATTGGTCACTTTTGTCTGGTGTCCATTGGTCACTTTTGTCTGGTGTCCGTTGGTCACTTCCATCTGGTGTCCATTGGTCACTTTTGTCTGGTGTCCATTGGTCACTTTTGTCTGGTGTCCGTTGGTCACTTCCATCTGGTGTCCATTGGTCACTTTTGTCTGGTGTCCATTGGTCACTTTTGTCTGGTGTCCGTTGGTCACTTCCATCTGGTGTCCATTGGTCACTTTTGTCTGGTGTCCATTGGTCACTTTTGTCTGGTGTCCATTGGTCATTTTGTCTGGTGTCCATTGGCCACTTTTGTCTGGTGTCCATTGGTCACTTTTGTCTGGTGTTCGTTGGTCACTTCCATCTGGTGTCCGTTGGTCACTTCCATCTGGTGTCCATTGGTCACTTTTGTCTGGTGTCCATTGGTCACTTCCATCTGGTGTCCGTTGGTCACTTCCATCTGGTGTCCGTTGGTCACTTCCATCTGGTGTCTATTTGTCACTTCCATCTGGTGTCCATTGGTCACTTCGATCTGGTGTCCGTTGGTCACTTCGATCTGGTGTCCATTGGTCACTTCCATCTGGTGTCCGTTGGTCACCTCCATCTGGTGTCCATTAGTCATTTCCATCTGGTGTCCGTTGGTCACTTCATCTGGTGTCCATTAGTCATTTCCATCTGGTGTCCGTTGGTCACTTCATCTGGTGTCCATTGGTCACTTCCATCTGGTGTCCGTTGGTCACTTCATCTGGTGTCCATTGGTCACTTCCATCTGGTGTCCATTAGTCATTTCCATCTGGTGTCCGTTGGTCACTTCATCTGGTGTCCATTGGTCACTTCCATCTGGTGTCCGTTGGTCACTTCATCTGGTGTCCATTGGTCACTTCCATCTGGTGTCCGTTGGTCACTTCATCTGGTGTCCATTGGTCACTTCCATCTGGTGTCCGTTGGTCACTTCATCTGGTGTCCGTTGGTCACTTCATCTGGTGTCCATTGGTCACTTCCATCTGGTGTCCGTTGGTCACTTCATCTGGTGTCCGTTGCTCACTTCATCTGGTGTCCGTCGGTCACTTCATCTGGTGTTCGTTGCTCACTTCATCTGGTGTCCGTCGGTCACTTCATCTGGTGTCCGTTGGTCACTTCCATCTGGTGTCCGTTGGTCACTTACATCCCTCGAACATTCCCACTTTACTTTCATGCAAATATTTACACAAAAACACACATTAATAATTATAGATAGTAATTGCATATTGTGTTATTGTAAAGTTATTGTTGCTTAGGATCAAATGGATTTTGTTTACAAAAAAGTCACGATAAATGAGACCATAAGTAATGTGTTTATGCTTCGTATAGTGTTAGAAGGACAGTATTCTTGTAAAAAACACACCAAACAAATGACATTCGCACTAACGTTCTCAGAAGGCGCATTATTCCGTCGATCGTCTAATACTGTAGAAACCAACTATCATTAATAATAATAAATAATAATAAATAACAGTATTTGTCTACGCCATATCTCTAGCAATAAAACCATTCAGAGGCGCATTACACTTTACAAATAAATTTTTTCTCCAAAAAATGTTAAGTTTTAAAACAGGCATTCTGGTACTACGGTTCGGTAACAGGCACGACGCCTGATTCGTGACATTTTTATTTGGGTAGATTTGGGAGCCCACACGGTGACCATAAGCTTATACAATAAGGCAGGCCTGTGTTGTATGGTGTGATTGGTTTATGCACTGAACCTATGTAACCGAGTCCCCTTGCTATGTGTTTCCATGGGTATGTTTTACAGGAATTATTATTCCATTTGACACCAAGGCGCTGTGGATACCGTAGCGACATCTTGTGGATAGTGAATGTGATAATACAAGCCGAGCTCTGGCAGTGGCGCCACCTTCGGCAATAAACCAAACTTTCATAACTCGTAAGCTATTTAAAATTGATTCGCAGATCTAAGAGTGAGCCTTTATTATGCATCATCAATATTTATTATCGATCATGTATAAATAATAATAATAGAGGTCGACAAATTAATACTTTCTTATATATGTACGTGCATTACCACGACTAAAGAAACGGACACTCATTACCATTGTATTTCAAGATCTAAAATGAAAAAACTTCGTTTAAATCTGAAATGACAACACACATAATGTTATCATTTGTGACAATTGAATATGTCTGTTTGATACGTTACTGCTGTGTCATTATCCTCTGTTGTATTTGCAATATTTGATGTCAGGAGTCCAAACAGAACCGAGCATAGGTAACCTTTAGTGCACACGCTAATGACATACAGTGGCTGCACATGTTACTTGTATAACAACGACGCAAATGTTGTCAGAAGGGGCATTTTGATGTAATATTATGATGAAAGTATCAAAAGAGGTAAGTACTACTTTTATCTGGCGACGAGGTAAAATAAATTAGTAATACCTTAGCTAATTCAGAAATCACACAGGAAAGTGGATTACGTATGCCTACAGTTGTGCCATCTGACGGCCAACCATGATCACAACCTTGTGTCGAATTATCCTGAGGCAAGTGTGATTGTTGATGTGCGTTCAAATTTCATTGATTAGCTACAAGCGGGGGTCTCTTACAAAAAATCACTAAACACGTACCAGTCATATGTCAAGGATAGTTTAATAAAAGCCAGGCCAAGGAACGTCGTTACAATCCACTACCACGGGCGATACACTCGGTAAGTTTCGACTTTAATTAGCGATTTCTGAATTAGCTCAGTTATTCTCACGTTACAGCTCTAGCGGGCTCTACATAGAGCAATGAGGAAAATGCTGGGATTCATGAAATGTTTTTCACGTTTTCAGCGATAACCCAAGAACATTAAATTTACACTATAATGTAGCAATGCTTGTCCTCTAAGAGCATAACATAAATTGTGAAATTGGGCGGTTACTTTCCAAATATAATCAAATTAGTGGATCGAAGCGTGAGAACTGACCCAAGGACCAAGATGCTCCCTGGCTGAATCTTTCTTATACATTAAGGTATTGTAAAGGTGAATTTGATTATGAAGAAGAATACGGTGAGGTGGAAGATGTCGTTGTCTTCGTAATCATTATCGTAACAATGATGACACTCATCGTCATCATCTTCGTCATTATCATAATCATCGTCATCATCATCGTCGTTATCATATTCACAATGATCATCATCATCATTAAGGCGATGCTTTCGTCGCCTTCATCTTCCTCCTCCTCATAGTAATCACATAATTATCATCATCGCTATTGTTACAATCGTTGTTAGCATCACTATCATCATCAACAGTATAATCGCAATGATATTCATAATTGACATAATCACCGTCATCATCATTAAGACGACCACTTAGTTGTATCCACCTTCTTCGTTGTTGTCATTGTAATTATTTATCATCCTAAACATCACCGTCTCTTCCATCACGAGCCACGTCGTCGTCATCCTCTTCATCATAACCACCTTCTTCGATTGTGTTATATTAGGGGTCAATTTAATACATTACTGATCGATTAGTACCAAGTAGAATTGCTTGAATACAGACAAATAAATGGTCAGAGGCATATTGGGCAAGTGAAGTGATACTGAAGCATTGATCGCATTGTTTGTGGTAGAGGAGGACGACGACGACGACGACGACGACGACGACGACGACGACGACGACGACGACGACGACGACGACGACGACGACGACGACGACGACGACGACGACGACGACGACGACGACGACGACGACGACGACGACGACGACGACGACGACGACGACGACGACGACGACGACGACGACGACGACGACGACGACGACGACGACGACGACGACGACGACGACGACGACGACGACGACGACGACGACGACGACGAGTGTTTACCCTTTATACTTTGATACTACAGTTGTATAAAGATCTTTGCTGGAAAATGGAAATTATAACAAATACCGTTACAGAATAGGAAATTATGTTTTGAAATAAATGTTGAATGACGTTTCAGGCCACTGCCGTGACAGCTGTATTCGATATATTCGTGCGGAAGACCGTCTTTAAAATGTGATTACTATGCCATTCATTGTTAATTTCCAAAGCAAATAAATATTCCCACGAAACCGTCAAACGTTGACCGACACATCGCTGAGGATTGAACGACTGACACGTTCTCTTAGTCATGGACCAGGATATGAATATTTCATAAACCGTATTAAATCAATATACGTAGTAACACGCCCAGGATAATTGCGATGACGACAATACATTCTCTGACTCAAGGGCAATAGTATTGGTTTTATGTAAATAATAAAATACAAGTTTGACGTCATTAGCAAATGAATCAGTGTAGTGCATTGTGTCCCACGAGGAAGCGATAGTATATACTTGGATCAACACCATCTATTATACATCCGTGGGTTCTACGCTAATTTTATGGCCCTGTAAATGTATCGCCTCCTAACTGCGCTAGGTCCAATCGTCTCTTTGGATGTTCGTTCTCTTTATTAACCATTGAGATATGATGGCAATGTACCTTACTCTACCTATCACAGGAATAAGGAAACAGTACAATGATTAGCAACTCTCCAGATGGAGCCACTGTCTATATATTTGATTTATTTCAAAATATCGTTATGGTGAATATTGACTTCATTGGCACGTTCTTCTGTGGCAGACATTGGCGGGTAGTTAGTAAATACTGTTCTGACAGCTCCTTCATTGGGAAAAAACAGCCAATTGAACTGACCAGTACACTTGCTTCGAACACACGCCGTTGACCGAACGAGCTACGTGTACAGCACAGGACCACACACAGGTAGGACCATTCAAAGGAAAGTGTCACTCACACAAAAGACCATGCGAGTATAGAGCCAGCCAAGTAAACATCCCTATATATAGCCAATCGTTTGTCATTTCTAAAAATGCACGCCGTAGATAGACGACCTGACGAGGCACGGAAACAACCGCGTCCCCTATGAATGGCCGCTCTCTGTAGAGTTACAAACAATCGATACTTGACGGAATGTGAAAACGTTCCTTCAGACGGACAAGTACGTAGGCTACACACAATGTGTGACTAGATGTGCGTGTGTATTCATCATTGTGAAGCCGCACTAAACACTGTGATTACGACTCTACGGAAGTGTATTTTATTATTATTATTATTATTGTTATTATTGTTATTATTGTTACTATTGTTACTATTGTTACTATTGTTACTACTGTTACCTTTACTGTTACTGCTGTTACTACTGTTACTACTGTTACTACTGTTACTACTGTTACTACTGTTACTACTGTTACTACTGTTACTACTGTTACTACTGTTACTACTGTTACTACTGTTACTACTGTTACTACTGTTACTACTGTTACTACTGTTACTACTGTTACTACTGTTATTACTGTTATTACTGTTATTACTGTTATTACTGTTATGACTGTTTATTTTATTTTTCTTATGATTATATGTTATTATTGTTATTATTGTTATTGATTTATTATGATTATTATTTTTATTATGATTATTTTTATTATTTATTATTTTTATTATTTTTATTATTTATTATTGTATTATGTTATGATTGTTATGATGATTATGATTATGATTATGATTATGATTATGATTATGATTATGATTATGATTATGATTATTATAATTATAATTATTATTATATTATATTATATTATATTATTATTATTATTATTATTATTATTATTATTATTATTATTATTATTATATATATTATATAATTAATTATAATAATTATAATATAATAATTTTTATATTATATTAATTATTATTATATATATTATTATTATTATTATTATTATTATTATTATTATTATTATTATTATTATTATTATTATTATTATTATTATTTTATTATTATTTATTATTATTATTATTATTATTATTATTATTATTGTTATTGTTATTGTTATTATTATTAGCCAAAATGCGATCAGAATGTGGAAAACCGCAAAATCTTCTTAAAGGTGAATGACTAAAAAAGAGATGGCGGTATTCGGTTCTTCCCAACAGGTTAAGAAATTCGAGCTACACAAAGTACGCATAGGTCTTGTGTTGGTTGAGTATTGGCCGACACTCACGATGGAGTCGTGAAACTGGCTGCCACCGCATCTGACATCAACAACAACGTATCTGTGGATTGTACCATGCTGCTATTAAGTCTAATGTCAAAATGTACCTGTTTTCGAGAACAGTTCAACACTTAACGGCCAACGATTGTCGGAACGGCGCATTATGAATGTCACGATTACGATTACGATTAAAATTCCCGTCACCAAGTGTCACAGCACAAAACATAGGTCAAAACCAGGTCCACACACGCGTTCACATACGGACCCACACTTAGATACACATAACGGACCACACATAGATTCAGCAAACGTCCGGCTACAGGACCGCGGAGACACTCAAATGTCCGGCTACAGGACCGCGGAGATCGGACACAAGACGTAGACAACGACGGCGATTAATTGAATGGCAGGAAACCGATCAGTCCTGATACATAACACATCGATTTCACCCGGCACACGAGGCCCGAGGGACAGACTACAGCAATCAACTACACCGACACCAACCGGACTTGCCGGAGAGCAGGACGGGCCAATCGGTTCACACACGTCCAGGACGCACGCGTTCATCTGAACAACATTTGCTCGACATTCCGCGCACGAAGCTGGCCAGTTTTGGTGACCGGTCTTTTCGTGTGGTGGGACCTCGCATATGGAACGCATTGCCCATTGATATCAAGTGCTGCGGAACTTTGTCGGCATTCAGAAAGGCACTAAAAACCCACATTTTCAAAGCATATTACTGCTGACATTTTAAATATTCAATGACATTTTAGAATATTTGTTTCAAATATTTCATCTTAACTTATTTTCACACATATACTGACCTTTATACATGCCATCGCTTAGTATGTGTTTTTGCATGTAAATAGAGTATTAGTTAGTTTTATTTATTTATTTATTTTACTCATCGTCGTTAATTGTATATAATATTTAATTAACAGTTTTAATATGAATAATTTAATGTTTCTACATTTGTTTTATCTGAAAGTTAATTTTACAGTTGTATTTATTATTATTAATATTAGTTTTAACACATAATAAATAGCTTTGTATTTTATTGTATAGCGCTTTGAGCATTTTTGGATATTGCGCTTTATAAATAATAAATATTATTATTATTATTACATACAGCAACGGGTCGCACGCTGGGCGAGAGCTACGCGAAATAAAACTGATGACTCTAAGACATCGACTGATCGCCAATTCGAAATCCGCGTGCATGTACATGTGTGATGCGGTGTTAAATGTCACCCGGCAGATATTGTATTTCCCTCGTTTCGTGTTAGTTTCCTTTCCCCTTGTGGTACTTATACTCTGTGTATTGGATCATCTATAGTCAGGGTTCACCGTGAGCCGAAACAAACGAGGAGGGATTTTGTAATGCATGTAGGTCTACTTTACTTCGAAACAGAATACCAAAATGGCCGCGATACGAAACTAAAGGAAACATTGTTCACGATACGCGTGTTGAACGGTTGGGGAAACCATCGAAAAGAACAGAGCGTTCTTTGAAAGCTGCCCAACATTTCAACACCAGAGAGGACATAGAGACTGAGAGACAGACCAGGCCAAAACAGAGAGAAGACATCGAACAAATGCAAATAGTGTAATTAATATGCCTTAAGATGTTTCGTTTTGACATTTAGTAAGGGGATTGTGGGACGAACGTCATTTCAGAACTAATCAGCTATTTGTAGCACTAGAACGGCGTGTAGCGGCATTCGATACTCTACCTTTGTTGTCATGTATGTAATATAGTCATTTAAATAATACTATCGTGTGACACCATAACATTATTGAGTTATAGTATAGTACAATGATGTAGTACAATAATGTAGTACAATGATGTAGTACAATGATGTAGTACAATCATATAATACAATCATGTAGTACAATCATGTAGTACAATCATGTAGTACAATCATGTAGTACAATCATGTAGTACAATGATGTAGTACAATGATGTAGTACAATGATGTAGTACAATGATGTAGTACAATCATGTAGTACAATCATGTAGTACAATCATGTAGTACAATCATGTAGTACAATCATGTAGTACAATCATGTAGTACAATCATGTAGTACAATCATGTAGTACAATCATGTAGTACAATGATGTAGTACAATCATGTAGTACAATCATGTAGTACAATCATGTAGTACAATCATGTAGTACAATCATGTAGTACAATCATGTAGTACAATCATGTAGTACCATCGTGCAATACCATCATGTGGTACTGTCAGATACCGTCATAAAACACTGTCAGGAAGTATCACCATAAAGTATTATTAGGTTGTACCATCATAAAATACTGTCTGATAGTACCATCACGAAGTACTATCAGGTAGTACCATCATGAAGTATTATATGGTAGTACCGTCATAAAGTACTGTCTAATAGTCGTCATAAAGTACTTTCTGATAGTACCATCATGAAATACTATCAGGTAGTACCATCATGAAGTACTATCAGATAGTATCATAATAAATTACTGTTTGGTAGTACCATCATAAAGGATTATCAGGTAGTACCATCTTAAAATATTATCAGGTAGTACCATCATAAAATATGTTCAGGTAGTACCATCATAAAGTATTATCAGGTAGTACCATCATAAAATACTGTCAGATAGTACCATCATGAAGTACTATCAGATAGTATCATCATAAAATACTGTCTGGTAGTACCATCATAAAAGTATTATCAGGTAGTACTATCACAACATATTTTCAGGTAGTAACATCGTGTGATAACACGAATGAAGTAGAAAAGGAAAGCAATTAAAATATACACAATAAATAATGTATTTATTATTAAATACGCATTTCTAAGATCACTGATTGAAATTAGTAACCCTCATTGCTGGTTTTAACATCAACGGCAAGTATGGCTTTCTTGTTATATGTAACTATGATGAAATTAACTAAACAACCACCAGCTTCTTTCGCCCGCCATTGATCCTTGGAGTATTTTTTAGTGATCCCGTCTGATCTTGTCACACGTTACACCGCCGTGCTGTCTCGACTTCCTCTTTCTCACTGTCATCAGATCTCGTCTGATCTTGTCACACGTTACACCGCCGTGCCGTCTCGACTTCCTCTTTCTCACTGTCATCAGATCTCGTCTGATCTTGTCACACGTTACACCGCCGTGCCGTCTCGACTTCCTCTTTCTCACTGTCATCAGATCTCGTCTGATCTTGTCACACGTTACACCGCCGTGCCGTCTCGACTTCCTCTTTCTCACTGTCATCAGATCTCGTCTGATCTTGTCACACGTTACACCGCCGTGCCGTCTCGACTTCCTCTTTCTCACTGTCATCAGATCTCGTCTGATCTTGTCACACGTTACACCGCCGTGCCGTCTCGACTTCCTCTTTCTCACTGTCATCAGATCTCGTCTGATCTTGTCACACGTTACACCGCCGTGCCGTCTCGACTTCCTCTTTCTCACTGTCATCAGATCTCGTCTGATCTTGTCACACGTTACACCGCCGTGCCGTCTCGACTTCCTCTTTCTCACTGTCATCAGATCTCGTCTGATCTTGTCACACGTTACACCGCCGTGCCGTCTCGACTTCCTCTTTCTCACTGTCATCAGATCTCGTCTGATCTTGTCACACGTTACACCGCCGTGCCGTCTCGACTTCCTCTTTCTCACTGTCATCAGAGAAACTTCACAATGATCTTGTCACACGTTACACCGCCGTGCCGTCTCGACTTCCTCTTTCTCACTGTCATCAGAGAAACCTCACAATGATCTTGTCACACGTTACACCGCCGTGCCGTCTCGACTTCCTCTTTCTCACTGTCATCAGAGAAACCTCACAATGATCTTGTCACACGTTACACCGCCGTGCCGTCTCGACTTCCTCTTTCTCACTGTCATCAGAGAAACCTCACAATGATCTTGTCACACGTTACACCGCCTTGCCGTCTCGACTTCCTCTTTCTTACTGTCATCAGAGAAACCTCACAATGATCTTGTCACACGTTACACCGCCGTGCCTTCTCGACTTCCTCTTTCTCACTGTCATCAGAGAAACTTCACAATGATCTTGTCACACGTTACACCGCCTCGCGGTCTCGACTTCCTCTTTCTTACTGTCATCAGAGAAACCTCACAATGATCACGTGCTGGTGTAATGATTTCTCAGCAAAACTACAGATGATTAATTAGCAGACTACTTAAATGTGTGTCCTACCACGTGTCCTATCAACAAAGTAAAAACACACCGAGAACAT
>JAODUO010000842.1:130000-170000 GCA_025642075.2 Ridgeia piscesae | reverse complement strand
GATAAACACATTATCATTATATATTTTAAATGTTATTCTTCTTCTATCCACTAATCAACATCAAGTAACAATGTACTGAAAACGTACTTTACATAATTTTCAAGAAACTACAAGTATACCACAATCTGTGTGTGTGTGTGTGTGTGTGTGTGTGTGTGTGTGTGTGTGTGTGTGTGTGTGTGTGTGTGTGTGTGTGTGTGTGTGTGTGTGTGTGTGTGTGTGTGTGTGTGTGTTGGTGTGTGTTTGTTGTGTTTGTTTGTGCGCGCGCGTGTGTGTTTGTGTTTGTTTGTTTGTTTGTTTGTAGGCGTGCGCGCGTTCGTTCGTTTATTTGTGTGTGAGTGCATACGTATGCGCGCGCGTTTGTGGTTTTGTGCATGTGTTGTGGGCGTGTACTTAGCAGTGTGCCTTGTGCAAACAGCAAAATACGCATGTGCATGCGTATCTGTTCATTATCTGTCTGTCTGTCTGTCTGTCTGTCTGTCTGTCTGTCTGTCTGTCTGTATGTATGTATGTATGTATGTATGTATGTATGTATGTATGTATGTATGTATGTATGTATGTATGTATGTATGTGTGTATGTGTGTATGTGTGTATGTGTGTATGTGTGTATGTGTGTATGTATGTATGTATGTATGTATGTATGTATGTATGTATGTATGATGATGTATGTATGTATGTGATGTGTGTATGTATGTATGTATGTATGTATGTATGTATGTATGTATGTATGTATGTATGTATGTCTGTATGTATGTATGTATGTATGTATGTATGTATGTATGTATGTATGTATGTATGTATGTATGTATGTATGTATGTATGTATGTATGTATGTATGTATGTTGTTGTTGTATGTATGTATGTATGTATGTATGTATGTATGTATGATTATATGTTGTTGTTGTATGTATGTATGTATGTATGTATGTTGTATGTATGTATGTATGTTGTATGTATGTATGTATGTATGTATGTATGTATGTATGTATGTATGTACATACGTACATGTAGACGTACGCACGTATGCATGTAGATATTCGAAAACATAAACGCCCATAAACATATACAAACACACGCACATCCATACGCACATACGCACGCACATACGCACGCACATACGCACACACATACGCACGCACATACGCACGCACATACGCACACACGTGGACGGAGACGAGGTTTACCTGGACGTGTCCGTGACGGCGAGACAGCGCAGGTAGATGGAAGGTGTCAGACGTCGTTGCCGCTGCCGCTGCATCGTGGCGAAGGAGAGCGTGTTGAAGACGACGGCGAGGAGGAGGAAGAGGACGACGGCGTGCTGCTTGACCCGCTCAGTGAAGGCGTACGTGTCGTAGGCACTCGTGTTGACGAACTGACGACAACAACACGGGGCAGGACACTAGACTATAGCATAATGTAGATCTAGAAACTATTGTTATGGTAACGAGTGTGAACATGACCCACACGGGAAGCCACAGTCAGCCAGTCACAGTCACAGACGAGCACACGCACACGCACGCGCACACGCACACGCACACGCACACGCACACGCACACGCACACGCACACGCACACGCACACGCACACGCACACGCACACGCACACGCACACGCACACGCACACGCACACGCACACGCACACGCACACGCACACGCACACGCACACGCACACGCACACGCACACGCACACGCACACGCACACGCACACGCACACGCACACGCACACGCACACGCACACGCACACAGCACACGCACACGCACACGCACACGCACACGCACACGCACACGCACACGCACACGCACACGCACACGCACACGCACACGCACACGCACACGCACACCACAATACACACACTACTACACACACACACACACACACACACACACACACACACACACACACACACACACCACACACACACACACAACACACACACACACACACACACACACACACACACACACACACACACACACACACACACACACACATACAAGCTGACACATACATACTGTATGTCATTCTTCGTGCTTTCTTTTATCTTTATAGTCACTGCACTTTCTAATTACAGTCAGATGTCCACGTTAGAGCCTTCCAACATGTGTTGTACTTATATATTTTCGTAACGTAACAATATATCCAGTTGTGCCGGCGTATTTGGACTGGTGTGCTTGTACAGTGTACACCTTTGCTACGAAAGTGGACAGGGAGACTTTCGCTTATCGAGAATGTTAGTTCTCTATCTCGTAATGGAATCAAAGATCTTCCGATGCAACATGGTTGTGTATGAAATGAAACTTATGGTCAACACTATTCATAACTGTGTATTGACACATGTATGCAACGAGAATGCTAGTATACACGAATGTTCTCTCTAACCGGAAGCTGAGATTATATTATAATGTCTGCGGTAATTTTTTAATCCCTAACGAAGGTCCATGCTGCGCGTATTATTAATCGCATGTGATCTTCTCGAGCCGGTCTTTTTTTAACTATCCTTAAAATACCACAAACATCATCGGTATTTTGCAATATACCTATTTCCTAAGGATCGTGTTTGCATCTAAACCTTGACATTTTAACGCATTTTGGAATACTATTAATAACATTAAATTCACGAAACATACAACACTATGGGTATGCAAAACAAGACATTGATTTACAAAGATTATGTTTGTTCGCTAAATACAAAACTACAATTTTCAATCCTCGGATAGATGGTTGGAAATTGATCGGAAACATCGAAATGACGAAGATACCGAACGAATAACGGAGAGTTGACAGGTATGTTTCGTTTCACGATTATTAGCGTTAACATATTGTATTATAACACTCATGATGATAACGAAAATGTCTACTGAATGTAGTATTATACTAGACATCTGCATCCTTCCACACTGCTTATTGAAAAACGGCATTACGTCGCAGCCGGTCAACTCACCTGAAAAGGCATTCCAACACTGATGCAGTCCGGCATCATGCTTTCGGTAGTGTTGTATGGTTCACACGTTACGTTGTCGCCAAAAACTGGCGCCGGAATGATAGAGTAAGTCGTGACGTCACTTCCTCCACGCGATGTTCCCAGGGCAAAGTTCATCACTAGACGTATCCGAGGGTGCAACGTGAATGCAACGTTGCCCGCACACGCAGGTGTGACAGTTGGACAGCTGATGCCATCCTGTTAGAACGGATGCCTCGCTCTCCGGTATCCGACACTTTGGAAATCCTCTAGCATGATGCATATCTTTTTCATTGAACTATATGTGTGTCATGATTTGAGACACACACATATGCGGTCAAACACAACACAACACAACGATATTCCGGCTTAATGCAAACAACCGTATTCCAAGTCCCGATTCGACGTGCCTTTGCAGTCACATATTCCTTGCGTTCTCACACGCAATGTTGACGATTGTCGTGTTCTGCATGCCGTACGGACACGTATCACTCGTACAGTACAGGTCGCGTTGATGGAGCCACGTCCATCATGCTGACGCTCTATCAACAAAGACGACAAATCCGAATCTCAAAACAGCGAAACCAAGTCCACGTTACCGTTTGTATGTTAAAACTCGTGGAAATCAACGAGCGCAGCGCACACAGTGGCCGGGCTCCACAGGCAGAGGTAGACCGACTGACGGAATGGCCCTAGCAACTGACGCCAGCGCACGAGTGAGTCCGCTCCTCATTGGCCGGCGGTCTCTAAACTGATTGGTCACGCACAGGGCGGTATCTGGCGGCCTTCAAGCAGGTTTCATAAGCAGAAGACGCTCGGCTTAATGGTTTATGTAAGTAACTGCGCACTTCGGTGCAGTGCTGGGCAGATTGGTCGAGCACATACGCAACCGAATCAGACACGCGCCCTGCGAAATACGGTGGTATTTTCAGATATGTTATTTATATATACCCTGCTGCGGGTCCGCAGAACGTGATGAACTTGTTAGAAACATATCGATGTGTCCCAAATCGTGACCTACAACGCGTGTAATTTGCAAAACTGGTCCACTTTAATAGATTTTACACGCAGTAGGTTTCCATTTCAGACAATTTCAGCGCGACGTTCACACGCCCACTCACAGACATTGTCTGTACGCTGCACTTCACAGACATTGTCTGTACGCTGCACTCACAGGCATTGTCTGTACGCTGCACTCACATACATTGTCTGTACGCTGCACTCACAGACATTGTCTGTACGCTGCACTCACATACATTGTCTGTACGCTGCACTGACAGGCATTGTCTGTACGCTGCACTCACATACATTGTCTGTACGCTGCACTCACATACATTGTCTGTACGCTGCACTCACATACATTGTCTGTACGCTGCACTCACAGGCATTGTCTGTACGCTGCACTCACATACATTGTCTGTACGCTGCACTCACATACATTGTCTGTACGCTGCACTCACAGGCATTGTCTGTACGCTGCACTCACAGACATTGTCTGTACGCTGCACTCACAGACATTGTCTGTACGCTGCACTCACAGACATTGTCTGTACGCTGCACTCACAGGCATTGTCTGTACGCTGCACTCACATACATTGTCTGTACGCTGCACTCACATACATTGTCTGTACGCTGCACTCACATACATTGTCTGTACGCTGCACTCACAGGCATTGTCTGTACGCTGCACTCACATACATTGTCTGTACGCTGCACTCACATACATTGTCTGTACGCTGCACTCACATACATTGTCTGTACGCTGCACTGACAGGCATTGTCTGTACGCTGCACTCACATACATTGTCTGTACGCTGCACTCACATACATTGTCTGTACGCTGCACTCACAGACATTGTCTGTACGCTGCACTGACAGGCATTGTCTGTACGCTGCACTCACAGGCATTGTCTGTACGCTGCACTCACATACATTGTCTGTACGCTGCACTCACAGCATTGTCTGTACGCTGCACTCACATACATTGTCTGTACGCTGCACTCACATACATTGTATGTACGCTGCACTCACATACATTGTCTGTACGCTGCACTCACATACATTGTCTGTACGCTGCACTCACATACATTGTCTGTACGCTGCACTCACATACATTGTCTGTACGCTGCACTCACAGACATTGTCTGTACGCTGCACTCACATACATTGTCTGTACGCTGCCCTCACCGAATTGTCTGTACGCTGCACTCACAGAAATTGTCTGTACGCTGCACTCACATACGTTGTCTGTACGCTGCACTCACATACATTGTCTGTACGCTGCACTCACATACATTGTCTGTACGCTGCACTCACATACATTGTCTGTACGCTGCACCACATACGTTGTCTGTACGCTGCACTCACATACATTGTCTGTACGCTGCACTCACATACATTGTCTGTATGCTGCACTCACATACGTTGTCTGTACGCTGCACTCACAGACATTGTCTATACGCTGACGCAACAAGAAACACCCATTGATACAATTGTCTGTGGTTGCGTGCAATTCTATTTCAATCTCCACATTAAAGACTAAAGTGGCACTTGAGACTATTGTAATGGGGTTCCACAAATATACGTTAGTCGCTAGAGGCGCTGATACGCAACTAGACCCTAGTTGCGTATCAGCGCCTCTAGCGACTAACGTGATTTGTTTGCATTTTTGAAACGGTTGTTTAAATCATCCTTTTCGTATATATATATATATATATATATATATATATATATATATATATATATATATATATATATATATATATATATATATATATATATATATGGGGGTAGGCTATTGACTGTGCAGGCGCGTAGCCAGCGGTAGCTTGATTGTTTGGGGATGCCGTATGTGTGGTCAATAGACAGAACAGCCAAAACAACGCCATCTTGGCACTGAATTCGATAGAACGTCCCGCGTTTCATCGACTGTAAATGTGCATTAGTGTAGACATTATGCTTTCATATTGACGGACCTCTTATACGATATCAATAATGTAACTATGTGTAAAGACGTAGCAGTCTCGTGTGATGCACATGGCGAGCTGTAGATGATTTTAAACATCCTTTCCGGCATCGAACCAGCACACCTGTCGTCGGGCCACCAGTCGACGTTCCATCGGCTGTAAATGTACATTAATATACATATTATGCCTTCACATTGACGGACATGTCAGACTGTATCCATATTTAGCTATGTGTGAGGTTTCGGAGTCATTCGAGTTCATCAGCTGATTGTAAGATGATTTAAACAAGCGTTCCGCAAAATGTTCCGCAAAACCGTGCCGCATTTTACACACGTCAAGAATACGTAAAAGACGGCACAAAGACCCTAGTTGCGTCAGAGCGCCCTCGGTCGGATTAGTTATTGTGGTACCTCATTATGCGTTACGAAACTACAACTGTTTTATATACGTTTTATATACGTTGACTGTCATTGTACCACCATAAATATTGTATGTATGATTTGATTGAATAACAATACTACATCCATGAATTTGTTATGTTATCTACTCGATTGTTATAAAAGGCGTGACGTGCACGAATAGGTCATGCGTTATCCCCTACCCTAGTGCTATTGCAGGGCCATTTGTGTTAACATCTTGCAAATCGAATCTCATCACTCTCAGAAAGAGAACAAGGTCCCCTCGTCCACTTGTACTGTATCGCGGCATAGAGTCTGCGAGATGGCGGAATGCAACGATTATCTCCTACAATTCACTGATACGTCGATCGCAGGAATGTAAAACGCTTATGTTGTCCCAGTTAGTCGACCTTGTGAGATCGTAAACGAAGCTTAATTTACACTAGTCGTTATTTGCTGCTATTCTGCAAAGGAATGTTGATAGCCTATATCTGCTACTTAGACGAGACGGCCACATTATCTGTACACTGGTGAGTCGGGAGCAATAGGGCGTGCAAGTCTCGCGCGCGAAAACGAGGCTGGGGGCAGGAGGTCCATATACTCCATGTTAACATATATGACTTTGTTTTGTTTTGGTCGTAATAATCGAACTGTCCCGAAATAGCGTATTTCAGTTATATTGTCCGAAGGATTATTACAAGCAAAAGCAGTGGAACATTTTGCCGGTGACAATGATCACGGAAATCATGAGTTTTAATCGATTATTATGGTGGTTGCCATGGCAATAGCGGCAAGTACTTGTGTTTGGCGATCTTGACTAATAATGAAGATTGCCAGTTTTCGCGCAGTACAACCTGTTTGGGCCAAACGTATACATGTTATGATTATGTGCATTTAGACAACTTGTCAGATATAAATGCTTATCGAAACCACAACGTACAGCAATGTAAAACGCAAATCCCGTAAAAGACACATACAGCCTAACATCGTGTCGATTATCTGCACTACGTAAATCGCTATATGTCTATGATAGTGTGGTAAACTCAATATTAAATCGGACATTTAAGATAAGAAACGTATAACACAATATTTATGAACTGGTTTTCCTAGTATTCATCAGTCGGAAGCTATAACTGTCATCCATCGTTAGAATATTATTATTGTGTCCAGTCCCCAATTAGTCTCGCTTAGTCCCCAATAAGCTCCAGTCGCACGGAGTCACGCCATGTACCGTGACCCACTTGCCGGCCCTATGGACCCAGACAGCAACACACTGAGCGTGACAATCTGCGAATTATGCTGTTCGATTCCGAAGCTGTAGCACTGATACACCAATTGACTAGTGAACGTCGGTGCGAAAAGGATTGAACATGTCCTGCCTTGTCGTCGTTTCTATGATCGGACCTGAAGTTGTGGTGGTGGAAATATCTTCAACAAGATGACATTACACTTGACACTGTTATGCTGACAGCAGGAGGGCGCGTTTTGGAAAGCTTCAAGAGGGTGTCAGTGGGGTGGGGATGGAAAGGATTTTTCCCTACGCTATATGAATCTATTTCCTGTATTAGCGGTTATTTTATTGCGAACCCATGAATAATAATAATAATAATAATAATAATAATAATAATAATAATAATAATAATAATAAAATAATAATAATAACGTTTTCATATAGCGCTAATTCCCGCATGGCGGATCGATGCGCTTGCACAAGAAATGTACTAAATCTATATTAATAAATAGAAATGTAAATTATATAAATTAATATAAATCATATAAATTATTGGTTTTAAGATGCACTAGTAAACCTTTGTATGTAAATTATATAAATAAATTAAAAATAAATTAAACACTGCTTTCAAGATGTATCGTACTAAAACTTAGTATGTAAATTATATAAATTAATATAAAATTAAAACCTTTACTAAAAATCTGTACGTATATATATATATATATATATATATATATATATATATATATATATATATATAAATTAATCTAAAACATAAACACTGATTAAAACGTGTATGACACTAAAAGAAATTCTAAAGCAATGTCCGTCATTTCAAAACAATTTGAATTATTGAAATGTCTAATAAAAAGATATGTCTTTAAATACTCTCTAAACATAGGCAATGTCCCGGATGCACGAATGTTCACAGGTAATTCATCCCATAGTCGAGGTGCTGCTGCGCCAAATGCCGAAGGAATGAAGGAATGCAGAGAGCTTATTCGCTTCTTTGGCGACTTGCCTTATTCTGTATGAATAAGGCAAGTCGGGGAAGACGCATGGCTCAAACAGGCCGGACTTTTATAAACGATAATGGTGGGTTTAATTTCCAAATCGCTAAGCTGCATTATATTGATATCACTAAGCGTGTACGCACACATCACACATCAATGGAATCCTTTAAGTTGCAGATTTGAGAGAAAACATTGGCTCGGCTCGTCATCTTGTGACGTCATCGTGTTACGTAACTAGACACCGCCACAAAGATGATGACGTAATGTTACGCAACGCAATCTATTTCTAACATCGAAAAATATTGCTCTTTTTCGTATTCACCATGATCTCGATTAATAACCCGCAGGTTCCCAAGAGACAAAACGTAGATTAACAAAACAAGTGTTCTGTCTTCATTCAAAATGATACGACGTGACGTCAGAGACATTAGTAATTCCAGCTGTTTCTTATATTAAAAACACAACAGATCACTGGCGACTACTGGGACTGAAGCTGGTGTATAGAAGGGTCATATGGAGTTGGCAACAAATACATCACTCCATTAGCCGATCGAGAGCGGCGGTGCAATTAATTTCTTTACATCATCCAGAAATGCCATCGTTCGATTGCGAAGCCGTTAAACAGACCTGTTTGTGGGACTAATCAATGCACGGAATCCTGACAATGAGATAAGTAAGACGGGAGGAATGTCTGACATGCTCCTAGTCATAGCAAACGAAACCTTAGAAAACATTATTACATCAGAGTAATCAACGTGATTTATTTTGATATGTCCTGCTCGCCCGCCCGCCCGCCCGCCCGCCCGCCCGCCCGCCCGCCCGCCCGCCCGCCCGCCCGCCCGCCCGCCCGCCCGCCCGCCCGCCCGCCCGCCCGCCCGCCGCCCGCCCGCCCGCCCCCCCCCCCCCCCCCCCCCCCCCCCCCCCCCCCCCCCCCCCCGCCCCCCCCCCCCCCCCCCCCCCCCGCCCGCCCGCCCGCCCGCCTGCCGCCCGCCCGCCGTGATGAACATGTGTTGACGTTTCCAGGCTGTCTCTGCGCACTTTAATTAATTTCCAAAAGTACATTAACGAAGGCTTATAACGAACTTGGCCGAGGCACGAGACAAGGCTTTCTGTAAAGGTCAGACTATTATGAAAGATGCAACCTGATCAACATTCAATATCGCTGTGCAGACGTTTCGTTTCCAACGACAAACTCGACGTTTCTCATATTTAACGAAGAGGAAAGGTAAGACAATGTTGACGTCATCTCGACAGAACCAACGTATTCCCTCGGGCGAGCAGATCGTTTTCAATCTATACCCGTCAGTTGTCACCGAAGTGAGACGCAACATGAGACGGCAGCTCGACTAGGCTTTCTCGACGGAGTTGTATTGCTGCTTACATTACCCATGCTTGTGTTTATCGGTTACTATTGTACAGCCATACATGAAAGTTGTTACTAGTTTCAAATAAAATGTCTTTATGGAAAGTATTATTACGTTATCCCACAAACTCACACAACACCGAACAGCATGGCAATGCAAATGCAGTATCTAGAGAACGAATTACATCGTGGTAATCCTTGACATTATTGCGGATTAAACTATCAAAGTTACCGATGCTGTTATTATTATTATTCGGGATTTACTCGGCATTCATCGTTGCAAACCTATTTCCGTAGCAAAAACTCACAATTGAAGATGTCGTTACCAGACGTGATTATTTAACTCTGTATCGTAGCGGTGATTGCAAGGAAGACTGTGCGTCAGGTAAATATCTCCTGACCCTCGCAAGCCAGGACGGAAACATGGTATTGGCTGACGTGTTGAGCTGTCAACTCACGTCGTGTCCCCAGTCAACTCTCTGCATTCCACAATACAATATGAATGAGGAAAGAGTCAATTTGTTTAGACTAGCGTTTTTGCTGTACAATCTTCAGGATTGTTCATTTTATGCAAACAATTATCGTTTTGGCATAGACCTTATCAAATGTGTGACATTACGCTGAGACACGAAACAGAAAATGACACGATTGATTGGGAGGGGTTGAAGACAGGGGCAGGGACCCGACATAGATATACGACACTTGCAAGTAACCATTGGATTAGAAAGACGAAAACATCCCAAGTAATCGAGACGAGGGCATGAATAAAATGAACTAATTCACATTAACGATGACGTTACGTGTAACCTTTTTACGTACTAAAGAAGTTGTCGTGTCTCGCTTACGAGAAACGACCACTACAAATCACGCACTGCATGTATACAAAGGGAAAAGTTTGCAAATATTTTTTATCATATCTTTCGACTGAGAGTTATGTAGGTGTAGTTGCGATGCAGTCATTTCCGACACACACACACACACACACACACACACACACACACACACACACACACACACACACACACACACACACACACACACACACACACACACACACACACACACACACACACACACACACACACACACACACACACACACACACACACACACACACACACACACACACACACACACACACACACACACACACACACACACACACACACACACACACACACACACACACACACACACACACACACACACACACACACACACACACACACACACACACACACACACACACACACACACACACACACACACACACACACACACACACACACACACACACACACACACACACACACACACACACACACACACACACACACACACACACACACACACACACACACACACACACACACACACACACTATATATAATATATATATATATCCATTGGTCGCTCTTTGACTTTGTAATCACGACAGGGCAGCAGACGCGTGCGATTTCTGATTGGGATCTCTCAACTCGCTGTCATTGACCTCAAATCCATGTCATGCTAGAAGAATTTCTTTGAATTCGTCATGGAAATGGACGAGTCAAGTGTTTGTCGAGCTTGTATATAGGTAAAACTGCCATAGTGAACGTGACAACGATAG
Source organism: Ridgeia piscesae (assembly GCA_025642075.2). Classification (NCBI taxonomy): domain Eukaryota; kingdom Metazoa; phylum Annelida; class Polychaeta; order Sabellida; family Siboglinidae; genus Ridgeia; species Ridgeia piscesae. The sequence goes on along the minus strand of JAODUO010000842.1, from coordinate 158,461 downwards.
ACGTGTATCTATGTAGGACGTCGGATGACCTTCACGAAAACCTCTTCTCATTGATTTCCCATAAAACACGATACATGATAATTTCGTTAGTGAGTTGCCGGAGGCCAAGTAAACACGGTGATGGACGTCAGTGACCGTGTTTACACTGGAGGCCCATACACCGCGAGACGCCACGCCGAGGTAGACGGGGGCCCATTTGAACTGTGGTGGATCTCGTCCAGGGTTCTAGTTATGTTGGTTATTCAAGGGTTCTGATGGGTGTTATTGTGTTCTATTTATCCTTGAATTACAGTTGGGTATCTTTGCATGAATTAGAGTTGTCGTGGGTACTCCGTGGTTCGATGATGGGTATTTTAGCTAAGGTCCTAGTACGTTATGGTGGCTAATTTTAGGGTTCAAATTTCGACTTATGTTAGGTGTTCTAGGGTTCGAGTTATGGTGGGTATTCTCGGGTTCGAATTATGATTGTTATTGTAGGGTTCAAGTTAACACGAGACACCATCACCAAATAGACTGCACAACGACAGAAGCTGCGTGTTCTTGTCGCAGGGAACTAACCGACCAGCTCATAGGCCCTACATAAATGACACCACTTGAAAACAGTGATGCCCCTTTGCCAAAATATCTCACGCAACCTAAGACAAGTGCCCTATGAACCGTGGGTGATGAGGGTGAATCGTGTATAATGTATGTTGCCAAATAAACTAGCAGAACAATCGTACCCCAGCGTCCTGTGCAAAACGATCTTTCGCAGACCGCGATCTTGGAGCCGCGACCCCCAATTTATAGGTCAACACTAACGGCAAAGGCGTCCTAATGAAGGTAATCCCGCACATCACATCATGTTCTCGGCCCCGGTGTCAAGAGATGCGGCCCGTCTGGCAGCAATTGTCACGTAGACACCCGCTTTATCCCCTGGACGACGCGTCTTAATCGAGTCATTTAGAGAAGCTGCGCTTTCGTCGGTTAATCAGGGCGCGCCATCAACAGTTCTAGTCATGTAGGAGCTCGGAGCATTTACGCCCTCACAGAGCCGCCTAGCTCAAGCGCCGACCGAACCAATGCATTGATACCATTATCTCAAGAGGCAGAAACGAGGCCAGCAGGGATATAAAAGATAATGAGTTAGTCAGGAGCGTGTTGGTGTTAGCACGTAGTCTGATTTCCGCATGCTCGAGCATAGCTGTGACAGTTGCATAATATAATTAGTGGATGTTTGGCTGTCTGATTTGAGCCAGGTTGACATTGATCAACTTGAGCAACCCATTTGATCGAACATGCCCATTTATCATAAAGTAGCTAACGTTTTATCGTTGCGTGCGTTCAGTAGAGTGTAAATGGTAGCACAAGTCGTTGTTAATCTTTACAGTTGTGCTATTATAGCTAACATGTGAAGCATATTATTGAAAATCCCGGAAGTAAGTCGTCTAGTCTGTAGATAACCAGTCAAATTTGAGACACATCTCCATTTCATGCCTATACAGTGTGTGTGTGTGTGTGTGTGTGTGTGTGTGTGTGTGTGTGTGTGTGTGTGTGTGTGTGTGTGTGTGTGTGTGTGTGCGTGCGTGTGTGGTGCGTGTGTGTGTGCGCGTGCATGCGTGTGCGTGTGTGTGCGTAATATATAATATAATATATATATATATTATATATAATATATATATATATATATATATATATATATATATATATATATATAATATATATGTATATTATATATATAAAATATATAATAGATAATAGATAATAGATAATAGATAATATATAATATATAATAGATAATAGATAATAGATAATAGATAATATATATAATATATATATAATATATATATAAATATATATAATATATATATATTATATTATATATGCACGCACGCACGCACGCACGCACGCACGCACGCACGCACACACGTACGTATGTATATATACTTAACAGTTCAACCTGTCTATTTGAACATGTTATGTCGTAATAGTCTACGAAGTTTAAGACACGGTATCCGCCACACAGTCTTAACGGCCAATATACACGTAATGTGAGACCGCTTACGGTAGAGGTCGACCAGTCCCACGTTAATTAATTGGCAGACTCGCTATATATTTTATTACCCACCGCAGGAACATACCTCTAAATAGCAACATGTGTCTCAAAATAACGAACACCCACCGAGCTGCCAGTGCTATTTTACTCATGACGTGTTTGATAGGTAACGTTTTAGCACGGAAATTAGCAAGGCCTATGAATTCATCACGTAACGATTATTTTACACTGGCAGTGTGAATATATATATATATATATATATATATATATATATATATATATATATATATATATATATATATATATATATGTCTTACGTCTTTGTATGTGTACATATTTGTTGGGTGCCCAAATTATTGCAGGTGAGATGCCGCACGAGTAAGGTACCAAACGTGTCTAACAGGAGGTCAGTAGTGTCTGAAGTAGGCCCTACATCTAGCACGTGTCTAGGAGGATGTCAGTAGTGTCTGAAGTAGGCCCTACATCTAGCACGTGTCTAGGAGGATGTCAGTAGTGTCTGAAGTAGGCCCTACATCTAGCACGTGTCTAGGAGGATGTCAGTAGTGTCTGAAGTAGGCCCTACATCTAGCACGTGTCTAGGAGGATGTCAGTAGTGTCTGAAGTATAGGCCCTACATCTAGCATGTGTCTATGAGGAGGTCAGTAGTGCCTGAAGTAGGCCCTACATCTAGCACGTGTCTAGGAGGAGATCAATAGTGTCTGAAGTAGGCCCTACATCTAGCATGTGTCTAGGAGGTCAGTTGTGTCTGAAGTAGGCCCTACATCTAGCATGTGTCTAGGAGGAGGTCAGCAGTGTCTGAAGTAGGCCCTACATCTAGCATGTGTCTAGGAGGTCAGTAGTGTCTGAAGTAGGCCCTACATCTAGCACGTGTCTAGGAGGATGTCAGTAGTGTCTGAAGTAGGCCCTACATCTAGCATGTGTCTATGAGGAGGTCAGTAGTGTCTGAAGTAGGCCCTACATCTAGCACGTGTCTAGGAGGAGATCAATAGTGTCTGAAGTAGGCCCTACATCTAGCACGTGTCTAGGAGGAGGTCATTAGTGTCTGAAGTAGGCCCTACATCTAGCATGTGTCTAGGAGGTCAGTTGTGTCTGAAGTAGGCCCTACATCTAGCATGTGTCTAGGAGGAGGTCAGCAGTGTCTGAAGTAGGCCCTACATCTAGCATGTGTCTAGGAGGTCAGTTGTGTCTGAAGTAGGCCCTACATCTAGCACGTGTCTAGGAGGAGGTCAGCAGTGTCTGAAGTAGGCCCTACATCTAGCACGTGTCTAGGAGGAGGTCAGTAGTGTCTGAAGTAGGCCCTACATCTAGCATGTGTCTAGGAGGAAATCAATAGTGTCTGAAGTAGGCCCTACATCTAGCACGTGTCTAGGATGAGGTCAGTAGTGTCTGTAGTAGGCCCTACATCTAACACGTGTCTAGGATGAGATCAGTAGTGTCTGAAGTAGGCGCTACATCCAGCACGTGTCTAGGATGAGGTCAGTAGTGTCTGTAGTAGGCCCTGCATCTAACACGTCTAGGATGTCTTACGTCTTTGTATGTGTACATATTTGTTGGGTGCCCAAATTATTGCAGGTGAGATGCCGCACGAGTAAGGTACCAAACGTGTCTAACAGGAGGTCAGTAGTGTCTGAAGTAGGCCCTACATCTAGCACGTGTCTAGGAGGATGTCAGTAGTGTCTGAAGTAGGCCCTACATCTAGCACATGTCTAGGAGGATGTCAGTAGTGTCTGAAGTAGGCCCTACATCTAGCACGTGTCTAGGAGGATGTCAGTAGTGTCTGAAGTAGGCCCTACATCTAGCACGTGTCTAGGAGGATGTCAGTAGTGTCTGAAGTATAGGCCCTACATCTAGCATGTGTCTATGAGGAGGTCAGTAGTGCCTGAAGTAGGCCCTACATCTAGCACGTGTCTAGGAGGAGATCAATAGTGTCTGAAGTAGGCCCTACATCTAGCACGTGTCTAGGAGGAGGTCATTAGTGTCTGAAGTAGGCCCTACATCTAGCATGTGTCTAGGAGGTCAGTTGTGTCTGAAGTAGGCCCTACATCTAGCATGTGTCTAGGAGGAGGTCAGCAGTGTCTGAAGTAGGCCCTACATCTAGCATGTGTCTAGGAGGTCAGTTGTGTCTGAAGTAGGCCCTACATCTAGCACGTGTCTAGGAGGAGGTCAGCAGTGTCTGAAGTAGGCCCTACATCTAGCACGTGTCTAGGAGGAGTCAGTAGTGTCTGAAGTAGGCCCTACATCTAGCACGTGTCTAGGAGGAAGTCAGTAGTGTCTGAAGTAGGCCCTACATCTAGCACGTGTCTAGGAGGAGTCAGTAGTGTCTGAAGTAGGCCCTACATCTAGCACGTGTCTAGGAGGAGTCAGTAGTGTCTGAAGTAGGCCCTACATCTAGCACTGTTCTAGGAGGAGATCAGTAGTGTCTGAAGTAGGCCCTACATCTAGCACGTGTCTAGGAGGAGGTCAGTAGTGTCTGAAGTAGGCCCTACATCTAGCACGTGTCTAGGATGAGATCAGTAGTGTCTGAAGTAGGCGCTACATCCAGCACGTGTCTAGGATGAGGTCAGTAGTGTCTGTAGTAGGCCCTGCATCTAACACGTGTCTAGGATGAGATCAGTAGTGTCTGTAGTAGGCCCTGCATCTAGCATCGTGTCTAGGATGAGGTCAGTAGTGTCTGTAGTAGGCCCTACATCTAACACGTGTCTAGGATGAGATCAGTAGTGTCTGAAGTAGGCGCTACATCCAGCACGTGTCTAGGATGAGGTCAGTGGTGTCTATAGTAGGCCCTGCATCTAAAACCTGTCTAGGATGAGATCAGTAGTGTGTGAAGTAGGCCCTACATCAAGCATGTGTCTAAGAGGAGGTCAGTAGTGTCTGAAGTAGGCCCTACATCTAGCATGTGTCTAAGAGGAGGTCAGTAGTGTCTGAAGTAGGCCCTACATCTAGCACGTGTCTAGGAGGATGTCAGTAGTGTCTGAAGTAGGCCCTACATCTAGCACGTGTCTAGGAGGAGATCAATAGTGTCTGAAGTAGGCCCTACATCTAGCACGTGTCTAGGAGGAGGTCAGTAGTATCTGAAGTAGGCCCTACATCCAGCACATTTCTAGGATGAGATCAGTAGTGTCTGAAGTAGGCGCTACATCCAGCACGTGTCTAGGATGAGGTCAGTAGTGTCTGTAGTAGGCCCTACATCTAACACGTGTCTAGGATGAGATCAGTAGTGTCTGAAGTATGCGCTACATCCAGCACGTGTCTAGGATGAGGTCAGTAGTGTCTGTAGTAGGCCCTGCATCTAACACGTGTCTAGGATGAGATCAGTAGTGTCTGTAGTAGGCCCTGCATCTAACTCGTGTCTGGATGAGGTCAGTAGTGTATGTAGTAGGCCCTGCATCTAACACGTGTCTAGGATGAGGTCAGTAGTGTCTGTAGTAGGCCCTGCATCTAACACGTGTCTAGGATGAGGTCAGTAGTGTCTGTAGTAGGCCCTACATCTAACACGTGTCTAGGATGAGATCAGTAGTGTCTGAAGTAGGCGCTACATCCAGCACGTGTCTAGGATGAGGTCAGTGGTGTCTATAGTAGGCCCTGCATCTAAAACCTGTCTAGGATGAGATCAGTAGTGTGTGAAGTAGGCCCTACATCAAGCATGTGTCTAAGAGGAGGTCAGTAGTGTCTGAAGTAGGCCCTACATCTAGCATGTGTCTAAGAGGAGGTCAGTAGTGTATGAAGTAGGCCCTGCATCTAGCACGTGTCTAAGAGGAGGTCAGTAGTGTCTGAAGTAGGTCCTACATCTAGCACGTGTCTAGGATGAGATCAGTGGTGTCTGAAGTAGGCCCTACATCTAGCACGTGTCTAAGAGGAGGTCAGTAGTGTCTGAAGTAGGCCCTACATCTAGCACGTGTCTAGGATGAGATCAGTAGTGTCTGAAGTAGGCCCTACATCTAGCACGTGTCTAGGATGAGATCAGTAGTGTCTGAAGTAGGCCCTACATCTAGCACGTGTCTAGGAATAGATCAGTAGTGTCTGTAGTAGGCCCTACATCTAACACGTGTCTAGGATGAGATCAGTAGTGTCTGAAGTAGGCGCTACACCAAGCACGTGTCTAGGATGAGATCAGTAGTGTCTGAAGTAGGCCTACATCTAACACGTGTCTAGGATGAGATCAGTAGTGTCTGAAGTAGGCGCTACACCAAGCACGTGTCTAGGATGAGATCAGTAGTGTCTGAAGTAGGCTCTACATCTAGCACGTGTCTAGGATGAGATCAGTAGTGTCTGAAGTAGGCCATACATCTAGAATGTGTCTAAGAGGAGGTCAGTAGTGTCTGAAGTAGGCCCTGCATCTAGCACGTGTCTAAGAGGAGGTCAGTAGTGTCTGAAGTAGGCCCTACATCTAGCACGACATACGACCATTCCGTTTCGTATGCGATAGTGTCATCTCCATTGTGTAGACCACGCGACGGCGACACGAGTGATTTGACCGATACTGTCAGTTGTGAACGAGACAACAGTATCGTGGATCTATGTTTTGCGAGAGGCGTGTTTATTTATATACAAATTGGCCTTTACTGCAAACGCAAAACGGTAAATTTTCGTGTAACAGTAAAATTGCATTACGAGATTATTCGTTTTAAAACACAGCCTTCCAATGCATCAGCTCTGTCCTCAAACCATTAATATATATATACACATTTCCCATAATATTCAATTCTAAAATATAAACGGCGCAAGAACACGAACATTCACAAACGCACGCCGTTTTTATCCCGCTGATCAGATCTGACTACTCGTGTTTTCAAAAACTATAATTGACTGAATGACATCAGATGCAAAGGCAGCATCCGTAGTAGTAGGACAAATACAAAACACCAGATAGTGTTCATGTACGTGAATAAAACACGGTTACAACGATAGTTTGTATCAGAATGCCGCTTTAAGTACGCTCATGAACCCGTTCCCTGACTTGGAGTCAGACAACATTTGCATTTTTCATAGGCGACCATTATAACGTTTCCTTCATTTCCTACTTATCTTGATGAGCTCTGTTATTGACAATTTCACAGCATATGCATATTTACCCTCCATAGACAGAAGTTCTGTGAAAAATTAATGAAATTCACACACCTCAGGCTCCCACAAATGTCTTTCCAACCTTACACTCCTCCATTTCCGCTTGAACCACGCACGGATTGCCTCTGATTACATCACCAAGCAAAATGACTGACAACTGTATTAATACGCAGAAATGCACCGGCTGACAACTATCATAATTTGACAGCTCTGATGCCACGCTGCACATAACCATCATTTCTACTCACTCCTCAATAATATATATATATATATATATATATATATATATATATATATATATATATATATTTATATATCTCCTGCATAATGCTGTTTCTAATGGTACTCTTTGGTCGCACGGGGAATGTCGGATGAACACCTTATTGTGGCCTTACATCACCTGTGACACTGGGCAATTGCGCGTCCGCGTCAAGAACTACTGTAGATGGTACATGATCTTGGCGTGCTGGTGTGCTGACCGGTTAAGTAATCCGTGACTGTCCGAGAGGACCGGCCACGTGATGGTCAGCCACGCTGACCCACTGCCAGAATCTAATCAGGTCGCCTTATTGAGACGTGACATCGTGGACCACTTGTGGAACTTCCCACGACATGATGGGTCAAGATGGCACTAGAGGGATGACCGGCTTAAGATGACCGACTTAAGATCGCAGTAGTCTGCATATGGAGTCTGTTGCTTCGTGTATCGATTGCTGACTCGTCCAGTGGTTAGTCAGCAACTTATAATAATTGCCTTCAGCGCAGAGAAGGGATAAAAACGCCGGTCTTCATTGCTGTAGATTGCTTAACAATGGGCTGTGTCTAATACCCCGTTCACACTAATGGGTTTGGAGCCAGATTAGTTAATGCGCATTAACTAATCCTGCAATACTGCAATAGCCTGAACCGGAGTAGTACTTGGAAACTATTTTATATGTGGCTCTTTTGATTAATACCCACATCTTGTCAAGGGTAGCAAGGACAAGGACACTAATTACCTATGTCACATTATGATCGCATCTACCAAGCAAGTCCCTACATCTGGAATCAGTTAAGTCATATTTAGTGTGACTTGGCGTTAATCCCCTTTGCTCTCACACTAGCAATTTGAACCGGTTCAAACCTAAACCTGGTCGAAACCTCCTCCCGGAGGTGGATTACTTTAATCCCGTTTAACTCACTGATCCAGATTAGATTTTGTAGTGTGAACGCTCAACGGGAGCGCAACAAGTTTCGCACCGGATTAAATTTGCCAGTGTGAACGTGGTAAAATTTAAAGTCACGCGATATCAATTTTATTTAACAACCAGGCGACGGGCCTACGCACATTGACGTGTTTCACGGATTCTTGTCATGTGCGTGTTATTTAACTATACGTATTATATCGATAAAGCATATAATGGTGTACAGTTAGTGAACCACGTGACGTACACACCTGGATAAATCAACAAGGTAGGTGTATTCACGTTCATGTTACACAAGCCGGAAGTGTTTTGATGATGCGCGTAAACGCAACAAAAACAACGCAACCACGCACCTGCAAAACGGCTATTTTGTTATTCCTCAGAAAGTAGTTGGTAACTATCAAGATTACTGTGTAAACACGGGAGAATATACAAGAACGATGACACGATGAGCAGGAATGGTGGCAATCAAAACAATCCAGACTACGGGTATGCACACGCACGCACGCACGCACGCACGCACGCACGCACACAGACAAGATTAAATTGGAATGAGAAAGACGCACTTTACGTGTGCTCGTCAATCGGCAGAAAAGGACATTTGTAGAACTTCAGCAATAATCCGTATCTTTGTTGTATTCGCGACCCTGGGCATTCGTGAAATCCGTTAAATGCCACGCACGCATTACTTCGGCACTTGGCCCACTTCGTGCAATATAATTGATATTTATATAACGGCTGTGTCGTTCACCCGGCCCGCGCTCACCTTCCTGAGGTCGCCTAACTCGCGGCTGTACTTAGCATGCACACTGTGGTGGACAGGCCACTGGTATCTAGTTACGGTGATTATTCAAGGGTTGTGATGGATGTTCTAGGATTCAAATGTGTATGGATGTTCTAGGGTTTAGTTATGGTGGGTGTCATAGGTTCGAATTATAATGGGTATGCCATGGTAAAGGTAGCGATCTAGATCTTCTCAGTAGCGGATCGGTGGTGCTGAGCAACAATCTTCTCTTCTCCTGAAATTTTAGCTTAACTTAATAATTGTATAAATATATTTTAAAACAAAATTGGACGCATTCAATTGTAATTGTAAATACAATTTTAAATGATATTTTAGTCCTCTTATAATGTATGTTTACTAATTTAAATTATATTGTTAGAAGATAATTTATATATATATATATATATATATATATATAAAACAATTTTAAAGGACATTTTATATATATTTATTTATTTATTTATTAACTAGTTTACACCACAATTATTGTTAAATAGATAATCTATTATTTTAATTTTGTCTTTATTTATTTATTATATTAAAAAACCATTTTAAAGAACAAATTATGTACAATGTATATCTTATATCTATATCTTATATTTATTTGCCATATTTCATTTTATTGTATATATAGGCACTATATGAGTCAACGCCAGACTACATTCCAATTCATCATGTAATGCATGTTGAATATGGCAATAAAGCTTTATTATTATTTAAAAACAAAACTGTTTAAATGTTGACCTCTACTACACAGAGTTGAATACCGACGAGCGAGAAATTGGTAATACGAGATTAAATATTCGAACAAGCACAGTCTCGCTCTGGGTGGGGCGTACGTGTGTTGATAAAAGGTGACATCAACATGTGTAGGACATGACAATCATCAGTAATTGTCTATATCTTTGCTGCACTCAGCAACCATGGGTACTCGTGAAATCATATAAGTGCTATGCATGTGCGTTCACGTGCACATCACGCAATATCACCAGATCATGCAATATCCCATCATGCAATATCATCCCATCATGCAATATCATTTATATAAGACAGACCACAGCTGTAATCTACAAAGGGCAAAAGTCAATGCGTTGCGAATGTAATTAACGTAAAACGTTAATGGCGCATTTCTACTTTATTTTCAAAAAGATCCATTACCTTATTTATCGCAAATGCTGCGTGGACAAGGAAAAGAAGACAGTGTAACGGAATGTGAAACATCCAAGGAAAACAAGCCCCAGCAAAACTAATGAAACACTATTTGCAATTTCGTGACGCCCCAGAAATTTGTCATTATTATCAACCATCAATATGGCGGTGTATGCAACAACGACTTGAGTGAAGTCGATGCGTTCACATGCCACATAAGCAATACACGGGAGTGACCCGGTCACAAATATCTATGTACGACTTCGGCTATTGTCGATATATCTACATAATGGATCTTTCTTCCAAGTCGGCGATACATCCCTCGTGCAATTATGACGCATCGGTCTGGTCATTTATCAAACATCTAATAAAATATTGCGACCCACAATGGATTGACTGCGTTATGAAACAAAGGTCACGCCGATGAGACGAAGTAATTGCTGGTCAACTGTCACGAAGTACAGAATTGTGTAACACGTTTCACTGGTTCATCTGCAATATGTGCATAATGCTGGGTCATCTGCTATATGAAACCAACGCTGGTTCATCTGCTACAACGTACACAATGCTGGTTCATCCGCTACAATGTCCACAACGCTGGTTCATCTGCTACAACGTACACAATGCTGGTTCATCTGCTACAATGTGCACAATACTAGTTCATCTGCTACAACGTACACAACGCTGGTTCATCTGCTACAACGTACACAATGCTGGTTCATCTGCTACAATGTGCACAATACTAGTTCATCTGCTACAACGTACACAACGTTGGTTCATCTGCTACAATGTGCACAATACTGGTTCATCTGCTACAACGTACACAATGCTGGTTCATCTGCTACAACGTGCACAATACTGGTTCATCTGCTACAACGTGCACAATGCTGGTTCATCTGCTACAACGTACACAATGCTGGTTCATCTGCTACAACGTACACAATGCTGGTTCATCTGCTACAATGTGCACAATGCTGGTTCATCTGCTACAACGTACACAATGCTGGTTCATCTGCTACAACGTACACAATGCTGGTTCATCTGCTACAATGTGCACAATACTGGTTCATCTGCTACAACGTACACAATGCTGGTTCATCTGCTACAATGTGCACAATACTGGTTCATCTGCTACAACTGCACAATGCTGGTTCATCTGCTACAACGTACACAATGCTGGTTCATCTGCTACAACGTACACAATGCTGGTTCATCTGCTACAATGTCACAATACTGGTTCATCTGCTACAACGTGCACAATGCTGGTTCATCTGCTACAATGTGCACAATGCTGGTTCATCTGCTACAACGTACACAATGCTGGTTCATCTGCTACAATGTGCACAATACTGGTTCATCTGCTACAACTTGCACAATGCTGGTTCATCTGCTACAATGTGCACAATACTGGTTCATCTGCTACAACGTACACAATGCTGGTTCATCTGCTACAACGTACACAATACTGGTTCATCTGCTACAACTGTCACAATGCTGGTTCATCTGCTACAATGTGCACAATACTGGTTCATCTGCTACAACGTGCACAATGCTGGTTCATCTGCTACAACGTACACAATGCTGGTTCATCTGCTACAACGTACACAATGCTGGTTCATCTGCTACAATGTGCACAATACTGGTTCATCTGCTACAACTTGCACAATGCTGGTTCATCTGCTACAATGTGCACAATACTGGTTCATCTGCTACAACGTACACAATGCTGGTTCATCTGCTACAATGTGCACAATACTGGTTCATCTGCTACAACGTACACAATGCTGGTTCATCTGCTACAACGTACACAATACTGGTTCATCTGCTACAACGTCCACAATGCTGGTTCATCTGCTACAACATGCACAATACTGGTTCATCTGCTACAACGTACACAATGCTGGTTCATCTGCTACAACGTACACAATGCTGGTTCATCTGCTACAACGTACACAATGCTGGTTCATCTGCTACAATGTGCACAATACTGGTTCATCTGCTACAACTGTGCACAATGCTGGTTCATCTGCTACAACGTAGCACAATACTGGTTCATCTGCTACAACGTACACAATGCTGGTTCATCTGCTACAACGTACACAATGCTGGTTCATCTGCTACAACGTCACAATGCTGGTTCATCTGCTACAAGGAAAAGTACACAATAAACGCTGGTTCATCTGCTACAACGTACACAATGCTGGTTCATCTGCTACAATGTGCACAATACTGGTTCATCTGCTACAACTTGCACAATGCTGGTTCATCTGCTACAACGTACACAATACTGGTTCATCTGCTACAACGTACACAATGCTGATTCATCTGCTACAATGTGCACAATACTGGTTCATCTGCTACATTGTGCACAATACTGGTTCATCTGCTACGAGGAGCACAATACTTGTTCATCTGCTACAACGTACACAATACTGGTTCATCTACTACAACGTGCGAAATACTGGTTCATCTGTTACCACGTGCACAATACTGGTTCATCTGCTACAAGGAGAACAATACCGGTTCATCTGCTACAACTTGCACAATGCTGGTTCATCTGCTACAAGGAGCACAATACTGGATCATCTGGTACAACTTGCACAATGCTGGTTCATCTGCTACAAGGAGCACAATACTGGTTCTTCTGCTACAAGGAAACAATACTGATTCATCTGCTACAAGGAGCACAATACTGGTTCATCTGCCACAAGGTGCACAATACTGGTTCATCTGCTACAATGTGCACAATACTGGGTCATCTACAACGTTGCAAGGTACTAAACCTGCTGCAAGGTACTAAACCTGCTGCAAGGTACTAAACCTGCTGCAAGGTACTAAACCTGCTGCAAGGTACAAATGCTGAAGGTCAAACCTGCTGCAAGGTACTAAACCTGCTGCAAGGTACTAAACCTGCTGCAAGGTACTAAACCTGCTGCAAGGTACTAAACCTGCTGCAAGGTACTAAACCTGCTGCAAGGTACTAAACCTGCTGCAAGGTACTAAACCTGCTGCAAGGTACTAAACCTGCTGCAAGGTACTAAACCTGTTGCAAGGTACTAAACCTTTTGCAAGGTACTAAACCTGCTGCAAGGCACTAAACCTGTTGCAAGGTACTAAACCTGCTGCAAGGTACTAAACCTGCTGCAAGGTACTAAACCTGCTGCAAGGTACTAAACCTGCTGCAAGGTACTAAACCTGCTGCAAGGTACTAAACCTGCTGCAAGGTACTAAACCTGCTGCAAGGTACTAAACCTGCTGCAAGGTACTAAACCTGCTGCAAGGTACTAAACCTGCTGCAAGGTACTAAACCTGCTGCAAGGTACTAAACCTGCTGCAAGGTACTAAACCTGCTGCAAGGTACTAAACCTGCTGCAAGGTACTAAACCTGCTGCAAGGTACTAAACCTGCTGCAAGGTACTAAACCTGCTGCAAGGTACTAAACATGTTGCAAGGTACTAAACCTGCTGCAAGGTACTAAACCTGCTGCAAGGTACTAAACCTGCTGCAAGGTACTAAACCTGCTGCAAGGTACTAAACCTGCTGAAAGGTACTAAACCTGCTGCAAGGTACTAAACCTGCTGCAATGTACTAAACCTGCTGCAAGGTACTAAACCTGCTGCAAGTTACTAAACCTGTTGCAAGGTACTAAACATGTTGTAAGGTTCTAAACCTGCTGCAAGGTACTAAACCTGTTGCAAGGTACTAAACCTGCTGCAAGGTACTAAACCTGCTGCAAGGTACTAAACCTGCTGCAAGGTACTAAACCTGTTGCAAGGTACTAAACATGTTGCAAGGTACTAAACCTGTTGTAAGGTACTAAACCTGTTGCAAGGTACTAAACCTGTTGTAAGATACTAAACCTGCTGCAAGGTACTAAACCTGCTGCAAGGTACTAAACCTGCTGCAAGGTACTAAACCTGTTGCAAAGTACTAAACCTGCTGCAAGGTACTAAACCTGCTGCAAGGTACTAAACCTGCTGCAAGGTACTAAACCTGTTGCAAGGTACTAAACCTGTTGCAAGTTACTAAACCTGCTGCAAGGTACTAAACCTGCTGCAAGGTACTAAACCTGCTGCAAGGTACTAAACCTGCTGCAAGGTACTAAACCTGTTGCAAGGTACTAAACCTGTTGCAAGGTACTAAACCTGCTGCAAGGTACTAAACCTGCTGCAAGGTACTAAACCTGCTGCAAGGTACTAAACCTGCTGCAAGGTACTAAACCTGCTGCAAGGTACTAAACCTGTTGCAAGGTACTAAACCTGCTGCAAGGTACTAAACCTGTTGCAAGGTACTAAACCTGCTGCAAGGTACTAAACCTGCTGCAAGGTACTAAACCTGCTGCAAGGTACTAAACCTGTTGCAAGGTACTAAACCTGCTGCAAGGTACAAAACCTGCTGCAAAATGTTAAACAGCTAGTCGTATTCTGGTCACTGTTTGTTGACCTTACGCGACTTAATGAAGCGGTGTGCAATTAGTCCCCCCTCGGGTCACGATGACACAGTTCTTTGGTCACCGGTCAGGTTGACCCAACCTAGCTGCTTTGACAAAACGCCTGCAACCAGGACACAGGTGATTAGAAAAGACGTCGACGACTCGTTGCTAGGATTCGTACGATCTGTTTTAGTCCGCTTCGACGGTTTTAGCCTCGCGAGTTCGAGGCTGATTGGTGAAGGATCGTCTTCAGCGTACGCAAATACCGTTATAATGAAGTCAGAAATAGCTTCTAACGACAAACCCATCTACAGCAAAAGTCTCAATATCAATGTTTAACAATTGACTTCATCGCCGGACACTGGCAGACCTCGGTCCCTGTAAGACATCGGTCGCAACCTCCCGCTGTTTCAAGACTCGTAAAGGTTAACCGTATAAAAAAAATGAAACGTTCTTGAACAAAAACATAATTAGCAAAATCAGAAAACAACAAGGTATTCAAAAGGACATAAAATTGAAAGTTAATACGTATAGAAGTAAGAGGACAGATCGCGGGGGCGGAACGCAGAGGTCGTCGGTGGACAACAGGGGACAGGATATTATTGTCAGAATGAGTTGGAAGGAAGGCAGCAGAGCACACACAAAAGAGGAAGAACCGAGATGAAAGGACGGTTATACTCGCCAACGCCTGTGACACACAGGACACAGAGAAACATACGTCATTCGTATATACTGTCACACAACAGTTCCTGAATGTCGTACTACCACTGTTGACATTAGTACTAGCAACAGCTGGACACTTTGTCAACAGCACGCTTAACAATGGCAGTACCCCACAATGATTGAAAGTCACCGTAAATAAAATACCATGTGTATTTCAGATGCTGCGTCGTGTCCCGTTAATTATAATCGTCATCACGAATCAGCCCAGCGTCTGTATATAGGGCTATCGCTTAGCGTTTTTATTATAAACATACGTGAGACTTCCAGACTAATATATATATATATATATATATATATATATATATATATATATATATATTATATATATATATACACATATTATATATTTATATTATATAATAATTATATATCTATAAGATAATCAATTAGTATATATATTTATATATTATATATATATATATATATATATATATATATATATATATTATATATATATATATATATATATATATATATATATATATATATATATATATATATATATATATATATATATATATATATATATATATATATATATATATAATAAGAAAAAACTTCTATTGTACCTAAATCATTGGAAACCAAGCTCAGAGGTGCATCAATACAAAAGAGTTAATCGATCCGAGTCTATAAACCACAATTTCAGTTTGACATATTGATCGACACGCCAGAGAGCTACGGTAGATAATATCAATAGTAATTACTATAAAGCGCCGTATATCCAGAATATAATTCCGTCCGCATAACATACATTGGTAAAACATGAATATGTAAAATGTACGTAATAAATTAAGTTAACAATGTAAACAAAATTATGTAAAATGGTAATAAATAAGTAGATAAATAAATAAAGCTTCTAAAAATCATCAAGTATAATATAACCGTATACACAATAAAATAATAGATAATATAAAATAATGAATTATTAATAAAGTAGATTAATAAGTTAATAATAAAGTAAGATACCAAATAAATATTAGAAACAATAATTATGGTTAAGAGACATCCAGTATATTACACTATAAGTAATCTACAAATGCGACCTTTAAAGAAATATGTTCTTAAATGAGACCTGAACAGTTCATCTCAAGGCGTAGACAGACAGGCAGAGCATTACATGGATAGACAAGGTTGTCAAGGTATGTCAACACACACGCACACACGCACGCGCACACGCACGCGCAACGCACACGCACACGCACCGCACACGCACACGCACACGCACACGCACACGCACACGCACACGCACACGCACACGCACACGCACACGCACACGCACACGCACACGCACACACACGCACACACAAACACACAAACACACGCAACAAACAGCACACGCAGCAGCACAGACACGCACACGCACACGCACACGCACACGCACACACACGCACACACAAACACACAAACAAACACAATATATATATACATAGTTTTTACATGCATGCATACACATAGTAATTAGAACATTTCGATTTGTTTTCGTTTACTGACATTTTATTGATTTAATACCAAATTATTAATAGATACGGGACGCGTCAGCACCATCACAGTGGGAGTTACGTTTGGTGGTAATAGAAACACAGACTTCCCTAGATTCCCCCAGTCCTGGTAAATCGAGGTCAGGAGGCTCGCCGGCAACCTGTTACTCCGCCGCATTACGTTCACTTCAGCTGACAAGATATATTAATTTCTCAGAATTCGGCAAAGTCGCGGTCGCGTGCTAACTTACTTGATTATCTTAGCTCAGTATCCTAGGCCAAGGAAGATCACGTGGTGGTTGAGAATAATTGCCCATACCTGGCCCTAGACAGTAGCGGCGTTTTGTTACAGAGATCGCTGCGAAATCTTCTTAGAAACGTCAATATTGTGTTTAACTAAACAGTTATAACGTGCGCGGAAATACGATTAACCTGCACCGCATTGGGCTTCCGGTGGGATACGCACAGCGGAAGTGACGACACATGTTTAGCAGCAAATATACAAGCCAGACCGTCGGACAAAAATTTCCACTCACACTAGTCGCGGATGTGTTTGTAGCATGAAGCAAAAATTGCAAAAACGAAAGTAGCAAAAAATGAAACTACCAAACAAAATGTTTAAACTGCCAGTAGATGTTGTAAATTGTTGGGAACATAATTACTATAAGTACTATTCTTCAGCCGTACGCCACTTACAATTTGTTTGGTAAATGTTTGATTTTTGTATTACTGTATGGTTTGTTTTGCTTGTATTTTACTTGGAAAAAACTTAATTCAGGGTGTTTAGAATCAGTTAGAAAAATCAAACAATAACAGAAAGCTAATGTAGCGGAATTACATTGTAGAGTCCAGTGCTGAAATGGTATTTGCTCCGTACAACACAATGACCACATGCCGGACTCTGCGTGACGGATACAACGTGACCACATCGATGTTTATATGACAGTCCGCTGACCACCAACAGTGACCGCTGGCAAAGTATAGAACTCTCATTGGCCGAGTGTACTGGTGTCGACACAGCTACTCAGCCGCGTTACTGAGTGAGCTGAACGCAGCTGCCAGTCGTCTCAGTGCTAAATCAATTTATTTTACATCGCTACAAGTCACGTGGTTTCCCTCGCAGACGGTACAGCTAGGGCAATATAGAGGTTACCACTACTGGTTGCAACTAAATGGCACAGAACAGTTGATTTCCCCATTGGTGTTGTGTGATTATACAAAAAACGGCACACGAACCATTTCTGAAGCGCCTTCATAGCAATTCACATTGACGTGTTAACAGATTGAGCCCAAATCACTCACTTCGCATCACGAAGCCCATCAAAACTGACAACGTTAACCCACAGATCATTGACGACAAATTATAACACGTTGACTCAAAGGATCCGGCAGACCATAATGTACTGAATAATTATCTTGAAATTTATTAATCCGAATTTATTTGGTATAAATAAATGCTAGACATAATCGACATGTCACTCAATTTGCTGTATTTTGTGTTTAGTTAATGAAAACAGGTAAAATACGTTATTATCAAAATCAACAGCAGCAGAGTTATGAGAGGCGACCGTTGCATGTCAATTATCTTGACTCAACTAATTGTGAAACGCGACACGACCAAATATCAACATGACTAATTTGGACATAATTGCAAATATTCACGTGTATCGAATACGTGGTTACAATTCATTGATCTATCCGTTAACCACAGGCGTCCTAAACCGTAGTTCGTTAGACGCAACCAACCGTCTAAAATCTAGTTTCGGTTGCACAACATACTGACATCAAAGCTACTTACGTGTTAGTACATAGGCTATAAATTTCACAGATCTACACATAAAATGGTTCGGTCACCGAGAACCTCAAATGTTTTAGTTGTTTAAATGAAGCATTTATAGCATATTAGTTCGTAAGGTTGCTAGTTAATACAACTGTCAGTTGCCACGGAACCTTCGTAATTAGACCTACATACAAACACCAGACAGATATCCAGACATCCAGACATCTAGACAGACATCTAGACAGACATCTAGGCAGACATCTAGACATCTAGACATCTAGACATCTAGACATCTAGACATCTAGACATCTAGACATCTAGACATCTAGACATCTAGACATCTAGACATCTAGACATCTAGACATCTAGACATCTAGACATCTAGACAGACATCTAGACAGACATCTAGACTTCTAGACATCTAGACAGACATCTAGACATCTAGACATCTAGACATCTAGACATCTAGACATCTAGACATCTAGACATCTAGACATCTAGACATCTAGACATCTAGACATCTAGACATCTAGACATCTAGACATCTAGACATCTAGACATCTAGACATCTAGACATCTAGACATCTAGACATCTAGACATCTAGACATCTAGACATCTAGACATCTAGACATCTAGACATCTAGACATCTAGACATCTAGACATCTAGACATCTAGACAGACATCTAGACAGACATCTAGACAGACATCTAGACAGACATCTAGACATACATCTAGACAGACATCTAGACAGACATCTAGACAGACATCTAGACAGACATCTAGACAGACATCTAGACATCTAGACATCTAGACATCTAGACATCTAGACATCTAGACATCTAGACATCTAGACATCTAGACATCTAGACATCTAGACATCTAGACATCTAGACATCTATACATCTAGGCATCTAGGCATCTAGGCATCTAGGCATCTAGGCATCTAGGCATCTAGGCATCTAGGCATCTAGGCATCTAGACATCTAGACATCTAGACATCTAGACATCTAGGCATCTAGGCATCTAGGCATCTAGGCATCTAGGCATCTAGGCATCTAGGCATCTAGACATCTAGACATCTAGACATCTAGACATCTAGACATCTAGACATCTAGACATCTAGACATCTAGACATCTAGACATCTAGACATTCTAGGCATCTAGGCATCTAGGCATCTAGGCATCTAGGCATCTAGGCATCTAGGCATCTAGGCATCTAGGCATCTAGACATCTAGACATCTAGACATCTAGACATCTAGACATCTAGACATCTAGACATCTAGACATCTAGACATCTAGACATCTAGACATCTAGACATCTAGACATCTAGACATCTAGACATCTAGACATCTAGACATCTAGACAGATCTAGACAGACAGACACAGACAGACAGACATCTAGACAGACAGACAGACAGACAGACAGACAGACAGACAGACAGACAGACAGACAGACAGACAGACAGACAGACAGACAGACAGACAGACAGACAGACAGACAGACAGACAGACAGACAGACAGACAGACCGACAGACAGACAGACACGACAGACAGACAGACAGACAGACAGACAGACAGACAGACAGACAGACAGACAGACAGACAGACAGACAGACAGACAGACAGACAGACAGACAGACAGACAACAGACATAAGACATACAGACAAAGACAGACAGGACAGACAGACAGAGAGAGACAGACAGACAACAGACAGACAGACAGACAGACAGACAGACAGACAGACAGACAGACAGACAGACAGACAGACAGACAGACAGACAGACAGACAGACAGACAGACAGACAGACAGACAGACAGACAGACAGACAGACAGACAGACAGACAGACATGACAGACAGACAGACGACAGACAGACAGACAGAACAGACAGACAGACAGACAGACAGACAGACAGACAGACAGACAGACAGACAGACAGACAGACAGACAGACAGACAGACAGACAGACAGACAGACAGACAGACAGACAGACAGACAGACAGACAGACAGACAGACAGACAGACAGACAGACAGACAGACAGACAGACAGAGACAGACAGACAGACAGACAGACAGACAGACAGACAGACAGACAGACAGACAGACAGGGGCTGGCTGGCTGGAGACGAAACAAAGAGGAACGATCTCTAAATGCCCACTTTATGGAAAACACCAGTTTAGTTCTCACACTGGTGTAGTTTCTCACCGCGCAGTTCTAGGTGTGTCTTCTTTATACAAAGTCTCATTCTACTGAAATCCTTATTGAAGTCTTCAGTTTTCCTCACCTCTGTCGATGTCGACACCATTACAATGATTGACCATATCCGCCAATCCCCATCTCTGGTGGGATTCTGGTAAACTAAATTCCTAAAAAACCAAGTCATGACATATCACGGGGACACTTCCTCTCGGTCCGACACATTCTGCCACAACAAGCGACCCGACACCAACTGTTCGGGACAAGCCCTGTTTTTTTCAAGGCAATTGTAGTCAGAGTTCATAATGATAATTTGTCTCTTCTCCATCATGGACACCATGCGATTCGTGAAGTACTCCACTGGAAATGGACAACTGTCTGTTGCATTACTGTATGGTATAAACGAGAGGCGAAATGTCGGCAGATTTAAAGAAGAGTCCGGCGGCTTCCAATCGATTTTTCCTGTTACCACGCACGTTCTCTAACTACGTGATGAATCACACACGACAAGTAAACCTACCCATGTTTTACTACATCTAGTAGCCATACACGTGTTACGTTGTTAAATCAAAACTGTCCACAACTTATAGACGTGTACTTACAAGCACAATCCGGTCTCAATGAGCGTGTGGTTGACGACATCCCGTCATAATTAAAACACATTTCGGTTGTTAAACAAGCAATAACGCAAAAACTCTCGTAATCAACAAATCGCTGTCACGTTTCGGCCTCTACTACACAAAGGGGACTAGATTTGGGAATCAATATTACACGCATTTACTGCTCTGTCGAATAAACAACATCAGTGACTGCCGTTTTAATACGGTAGCAATAGTCATCTACAGCTAAGTCACAGCGTTCAAATTCCCCAACGTATACTACTTCAATTATTCGAATTTTCCAACGTATATTTCTATTCATAACGCGTGTTTGATTCGTTAGAGGGAATAAAAAACTACTTTTACTGTAAACATCGTTATAAAGTACCATTTTCTTGTTCACATTACATGGTCTATGTGTATAAATTTGTATGACAAATTGATAGTGACCGAAGAGCAAAATTCAGATTTACTGTGATGATGTTTTTTATCAGGTTCTGTGGATCTTAACACGAATTCTGCGTTCTTGTTAACCGTTGAACGAGAACAGATTTATGTTGTGTTGTGTTGTGTTGTGTTGTGTTGTGTTGTGTTGTGTTGTGTTGTGTTGTGTTGTGTTGTGTTGTGTTGTGTTGTGTTGTGTTGTGTTGTGTTGTGTTGTGTTGTGTTGTGTTGTGTTGTGTTGTGTTGTGTTGTGTTGTGTTGTGTTGTGTTGTGTTGTGTTGTGTTGTGTTGTGTTGTGTTGTGTTGTGTTGTGTTGTGCTGTGCTGTGCTGTGCTGTGCTGTGTTGTGTTGTGTTGTGCTGTGCTGTGCTGTGCTGTACTGTGCTGTGCTGTGCTGTGTACTGTACTGTACTGTACTGTACTGTACTGTACTGTACTGTACTGTACTGTACTGTACTTACTGTACTGTACTGTACTGACTTACTGTACTGTACTGTACTGTACTGTACTGTACTGTACTGTACTGTACTGTACTGTACTGTACTGTATGTATTGTACTGTACTGTACTGTACTGTACTGTATTGTACTTGTACTGTACTGTACTTTTACTGTACTGTATGTATTGTATTGTATTGTATTGTATTGTATTGTATTGTATTGTATTGTATGTATTGTATTGTATTGTATGTACTGTACTGTACTGTACTGTACCGTACCGTACCGTACCGTACCGTACCGTACCGTACCGTACCGTACCGTACCACCGTACGTACGTACCGTACGTATCGTACGTACGTACGTACGTATCGTATCGTATCGTATCGTATCGTATCGTATCGTATCGTATCGTATCGTATCGTATCGTATCGTATCGTATCGTATCGTATCGTATCGTATCGTATCGTATCGTATCGTATCGTATCGTATCGTATCGTATCGTATCGTATCGTATCGTATCGTATCGTATCGTATCGTATCGTATTGTATTTAGTGTATTTATTTCCAACCCAACAGGTCCACAGGACCCAATAGCAGGAAAGATAACAGTGCAATACATATAAATATTAAAACAGCAAGATACTAAAAACAATAAGGAAATACATACATAAAAACACATAATATCAAATGTATTCTATACTAGACATCATCCGTTGTAAATATAATATCAAATGTATTCTATACTAGTCATCATTCGTTGTAAATATAATATCAAATGTATTCTATACTAGTCATCATCCGTTGTAAATATAATATCAAATGTATTCTATACTAGTCATCATCCGTTGTAAATATAATATCAAATGTATTCTATACTAGTCATCATCCGTTGTAAATATAATATCAAATGTATTCTATACTAGTCATCATCCGTTGTAAATATAATATCAAATGTATTCTATACTAGTCATCATCCGTTGTAAATATAATATCAAATGTATTCTATACTAGTCATCATCCTGTTGTAAATATAATATCAAATGTATTCTATACTAGTCATCATCCGTTGTAAATATAATATCAAATGTATTCTATACTAGTCATCATCCGTTGTAAATATAATATCAAATGTATTCTATACTAGACATCATCCGTTGTAAATATAATATCAAATGTATTCTATACTAGTCATCATCCGTTGTAAATATAAATGTTTTAACATTGTAGATCTAAAAGCTTTAAATCACAACTTGATTCAATTCAATACAATATAATTGAAAATAATATAATTATAAAAATAACAAGAACAGTAATTACATAAAACCACATAACAATTAACCAGTATTCCTGGCAAATCCATTACACAAAAAGTGTTTTACAATTGCAGATCTAAACGTTTAAGGTTTTTCAAAATATATCAAAATTTGGATGACGTGTTAAAAGTTAAGTACAAAATCCTGCATCTGCGTGTCGTAACTGACCCCGTGGTCGGCCATCTTGCAACAACAAGGCCACGTCTTGCGCAGCGACAGACCAAGGCTGCTCACAAGGACGAGGCAAAGTCCGTGCCAATGTTACCAATGAGACCGACGATAGCTAAGTTCGTGTCCAAGTTACTGATATGACATTCGGGTGCTGGAATAACAATTTGGGCTACGTTAGGCAGATCGTTGTTATTACTAGGACTGCGATTACAACCCCCGCACAGATACTTGCAATCGAACCCAATCGACTTTATGTGCCGAGCCTGTCTAACGTCAACAAGATGGCGACTATGCACTTTCACATTGTAGGTAAAAGGTAAGTTCTTATACACTGCAGTATTCAAATCCTCAGGATAGCTCAAAGCGCTTTACATTTTACTCCTTTCTAGAAGCCTTGTCCAATCGAACACCGTCTCGAGTTCTCTGGGAAGCATCCAGCCACACTGCGATTAATGCGCGATGAGTATTCGCACACAAATGTCACCACTGTCTGTAGCCAGGTACTCTTTCGTGCAGATGAATGAACTGGAGCAATGTAGAATTGAAAAACAACTTGCCTAAGATTTGACACGGTAGCACACGATTCGAATCCGGGTTCTCTTATTCGAAGTTCTATTCACTGCGCTACTGCGCCTACTCGATCATAACTCATCCGTAAACAAGTAGAACCAATGTCCATAGAGAAACCTGAGCTATGTTCTTGAACTGTATTCCTGCCCTAAGCCGGTCTTGTCCTTGTTCTGGTGACTACTTGTGCGTGTCCTTTATTCTTCTTCTTCTTCTTCTTCTTCTTCTTCTTCTTCTTCTTCTTCTTATTATTATTATTATTATTATTATTATTATTATTATTATTATTATTATTATTATTATTATTATTATTATTATTATTAGTGGTAGTATTAGTATTAGTATTAGTATTAGTAGTGGTAGTGGTAGTGGTAGTGGTAGTGGTAGTGGTAGTGGTAGTGGTAGTGGTACTGGTACTGGTACTGGTAGTAATAGTGGTAGTGGTAGCGGTAGCGGTAGCGGTAGTGGTAGCGGTAGTGGTAGTGGTAGCGGTAGTGGTAGTGGTAGTGGTAGTGGTAGTGGTAGTTGTAGCAGTAGGATTTACATAAATATCATCACAAATAAACTATTATAATTGTACGTAGTTCAATGAACGTCATATGCAGACAACACGGAGACAAGGCACGCACTGGAATGTAACACTGATTACAACGATGTACACTAAACAGTCTTACTCTTACAACTGACCGGTTGATACGTCAGCAAAGTTACATCACCACAACCCGTTTTGCTTTATCGATAATCAATACATAGACCGGACTGGAGACATCCTTCCATCCGAATGGTCCACAGACAGATGAATTCAAGACGCCGCCTGTCTATTGACTATTGCATTTGCAAACATATTCATCTCATGGTGCGACTTGTTTGCGCAAAGGGATTAACGCACCGGGCAGATATAAGCGGCGGTCAATAGAGACATGTGGACTGTAGTGGCGACCACCGTCCCCTAGAACACGACGTCCACTGGGAACAGTGGCTGCTTCTAATAATCGTTATTTGTAATGCGTAAATAACGGCCATCGTAAGAAAAGAATTTTTTGCGCGTGTCGGAGAAACAATAGGTGTGTTGTTCAAAAATAATTGTGTCGAATACTTCTTAGACATATATATATATATATATATATATATATAAATATATAACAAAGGTCGGCACGTAGATGTCAGACAGAACATGTTTGATAACAAAGGTCATCATGTAAACGTCAGAAAGAACATGTTTGACACCAAAGGTCTGGAGAAATATGTCGTTTGAAGAAGGCACTACATGTACGTTAGGATCCTGATGTATATCCGCATGCAGAAAAATTAGGGAACACAACTTTTTCTTTACCAACAAACTAGAGAATATGTATACATAAAACAAAACAAACACAGCAATATAATACACGAAGAGGCATTAATCGCATCTCGTTTGAAGAACCACTTTGCTATTCTAAATCATTGATCGCTCGGTCGAACAAACACTTCGTTGTTCTAAATCATTGATCGCATGGTGGAACAAACACTTTATTGTTCTAAATCATTGATCGCATGGTGGAATAAACACTTTATTGTTCTAAATCATTGATCGCATGGTGGAACAAACACTTTATTGTTCTAAATCATTGATCGCATGGTGGAACAGACACTTTATTGTTCTAAATCATTGATCGCATGGTGGAGCAAACACTTTATTGTTCTAAATCATTGATCGCATGGTGGAACAAACACTTCTTTGTTCTAAATCATTGATCGCATGGCGGAACAAACATTTCGTTGTTCTAAATCATTGATTGCATGGTGGAATAAACACTGTTGTTCTAAATCGTTGATCGCATGGTGGAACAGACACTTTATTGTTCTAAATCATTGATCGCATGGTGGAGCAAACACTTTATTGTTCTAAATCATTGATCGCATGGTGGAACAAACACTTCTTTGTTCTAAATCATTGATCGCATGGCGGAACAAACATTTCGTTGTTCTAAATCATTGATTGCATGGTGGAATAAACACTGTTGTTCTAAATCGTTGATCGCATGGTGGAACAGACACTATGTTGTTCTAAGTCATAGATCGCATGACGGGACAAACACTCTGTTGTTCTAAATCATTGATCGCATGGTGGAACAAACACATTAGTGTTCTAAATCATTGATCGCATGGTGGAACAAACACTTTATTGTTCTAAATCATTGATCGCATGGTGGAACAAACACATTAGTGTTCTAAATCATTGATCGCATGGTGGAACAAACACTCTGTTGTTCTAAATCATTGATCGCATGGTGGAACAAACACATTAGTGTTCTAAATCATTGATCGCATGGTGGAACAAACACTCTGTTGTTCTAAATCATTGATCGCATGGTGGAACAAACACATTAGTGTTCTAAATCATTGATCGCATGGTGGAACAAACACTCTGTTGTTCTAAATCATTGATCGCATGGTGGAACAAACACATTAGTGTTCTAAATCATTGATCGCATGGTGGAACAAACACATTAGTGTTCTAAATCATTGATCGCATGATGGAACAAACACTCTGTTGTTCTAAATCATTGATCGCATGGTGGAACAAACACTCTGTTGTTCTAAATCATTGATCGCATGGTGGAACAAACACATTAGTGTTCTAAATCATTGATCGCATGGTGGAACAAACACTCTGTTGTTCTAAATCATTGATCGCATGGTGGAACAAACACTCTGTTGTTCTAAATCATTGATCGCATGGTGGAACAAACACATTAGTGTTCTAAATCATTGATCGCATGGTGGAACAAACACTCTGTTGTTCTAAATCATTGATCGCATGGTGGAACAAACACTCTGTTGTTCTAAATCATTGATCGCATGGTGGAACAAACACTCTGTTGTTCTAAATCATTGATCGCATGGTGGAACAAACACTCTGTTGTTCTAAATCATTGATCGCATGGTGGAACAAACACTCTGTTGTTCTAAATCATTGATCGCATGGTGGAACAAACACATTAGTGTTCTAAATCATTGATCGCATGGTGGAACAAACACTCTGTTGTTCTAAATCATTGATCGCATGGTGGAACAAACACATCTAGTTGTTCTAAATCATTGATCGCATGGTGGAACAAACACATTAGTGTTCTAAATCATTGATCGCATGGTGGAACAAACACTCTGTTGTTCTAAATCATTGATCGCATGGTGGAACAAACACATTAGTGTTCTAAATCATTGATCGCATGGTGGAACAAACACATTAGTGTTCTAAATCATTGATCGCATGGTGGAACAAACACTCTGTTGTTCTAAATCATTGATCGCATGGTGGAACAAACACATTAGTGTTCTAAATCATTGATCGCATGGTGGAACAAACACATTAGTGTTCTAAATCATTGATCGCATGGTGGAACAAACACTCTGTTGTTCTAAATCATTGATCGCATGGTGGAACAAACACATTAGTGTTCTAAATCATTGATCGCATGGTGGAACAAACACTCTGTTGTTCTAAATCATTGATCGCATGGTGGAACAAACACATTAGTGTTCTAAATCATTGATCGCATGATGGAACAAACACTCTGTTGTTCTAAATCATTGATCGCATGGTGGAACAAACACATTAGTGTTCTAAATCATTGATCGCATGGTGGAACAAACACTCTGTTGTTCTAAATCATTGATCGCATGGTGGAACAAACACTCTGTTGTTCTAAATCATTGATCGCATGGTGGAACAAACACATTAGTGTTCTAAATCATTGATCGCATGGTGGAACAAACACTCTGTTGTTCTAAATCATTGATCGCATGGTGGAACAAACACTCTGTTGTTCTAAATCATTGATCGCATGGTGGAACAAACACTCTGTTGTTCTAAATCATT
Organism: Ridgeia piscesae; assembly: GCA_025642075.2. Classification (NCBI taxonomy): domain Eukaryota; kingdom Metazoa; phylum Annelida; class Polychaeta; order Sabellida; family Siboglinidae; genus Ridgeia; species Ridgeia piscesae. The sequence goes on along the minus strand of JAODUO010000842.1, from coordinate 130,209 downwards.
GATCGCATGATGGAACAAACACTCTGTTGTTCTAAATCATTGATCGCATGGTGGAACAAACACTCTGTTGTTCTAAATCATTGATCGCATGGTGGAACAAACACATTAGTGTTCTAAATCATTGATCGCATGGTGGAACAAACACGCTGTTGTTCTAAATCATTGATCGCATGGTGGAACAAACACATTAGTGTTCTAAATCATTGATC
>JAODUO010000842.1:120000-125000 GCA_025642075.2 Ridgeia piscesae | reverse complement strand
ATGCGTGGATATAAGTGGGAACGACTGTTTGCATAAACACTTTGGATACTTCATCTTGAGATAACACATTTCAAAATGGTGATGAACATATATTTCAACATGAAATTCCAATATACATCTTAGATCATATCTTCCGTCTTTGGTGAGTCTATTTAATAACACAGCTTGGTGAGCATAAAACTTAAATTCTTTGGTTGTACCTGCCGTTTCACACATTCCCTGCCAAAAATCAAATATCACATCGATATTTCGAGAATATCTCCAATGAGCTACAGCAAAGTAACTATAAACTATAACACACTCATCAATCAACAACTTCTGCCGAGTCAGACAGGTCTTGAAGTAGAATCTAATTAACTGAATCATGAGACAGCGTTCAGCAAAATTCTCTCATGCTGACAATAATGTTCGTGATTTGAAAATTGACATGTGACATTAATAAAGTACACACAAAAAGCACCCCCAGGACACTGACAAGAGAGCTACAACACACAGGACTAATTATGATTGTCATCAAGTTGTCTGCCCTTCTCATCCACTTGATTACAGTATATTCTTAATACATAATATCACATATAGAAAACTAAAAAAAAGATTTTCATATCGTCACCATGGCAACCTTCGCCAATACAAGTATCGATGCAAAATACAGGGTTACACTGGTTGTACTGTTATGATAGCAGATTACAATTATGAGAAAAAAACCCATATAAATGCAAAATATATTTATTTCCACATACTGATTCATGGTTCTGAATCAGTCAAACATCTTTATATTAATTTACGTAGCTCGTTCAGATCAGTTAAACTGCGTGCATTTGGATGTGGACAATCGCACTTATAGCACAAACACCAAACACGCACTGGTGTGTCTCGGTTAAGTACAACCATGTTACAACCACTCGACAGGTTTCTTCAGGACCGCCATCAGTTCAGCTTCCTTTGATCCCTCCTCAGGCACATGACCGTACTCCCATTTCTGAAGACAACATCAACATGTCAACAACACACCACAGGTGTACACAACACACACACAGTGTACGACAACACACCACAAGTGTACACAACACACCACAAGTGTACACAACACACCAAGTGTACACAACACACCACAGTGTACACAACACACCACAAGTGTACACAACACACCACAAGTGTACACAACACACCACAAGTGTACACAACACACCACAAGTGTACACAACACACCAAGTATACAAAATATACCACAAGTGTAAAAAAACCACTAGTGTACGAAACACACCACAAGTGTACAAAACACACCACAATTGTACAAAACACACAAAAAGTGTACAAACCACATGACAAGTGTAAAAAAAACACCACAAGTGTACAAAGCACACCACAAGTGTACAAAACACACCACATGTATACAAAACATACCACAATTGTACAAAACTAACAGTTCTCACTCTTCAGAAAGCTTTGTTTTGTAACAGTTTAAACCATTACGCCTACACACAAAAACAGCCAACAGCTGCTGTATTCACCTGATGCAATGTGGCTACAAAACGTGCTGGATAAGTAAATGTTGATAGAAAATGTGGAAATTAGAAATATATCTTTTTGACACATACAATTTGCTCAATAAAACATAAGTTATTTTGTGAGAAACAACATTCCAAAAGTGAATATGAGCTTTGAAACATAAATAGTACACAGAAATATTGCATTATTAAACTATTTTGTGGAACTTGTAACCTTTCAACTGGATAAAAAGTTTAATATAAACCTGTAATCATTATTGAGACGATATTATTAAGCTGTAGCTCACCGCATACAGAGGCAGAGACATGAGGATACTTTCTATCCTCGCATTAGGTGTCATCAGGCCAAACTTGGTGCCTCGGTCGTAGATCAAGTTGAACTCAGCGTAGCGTCCACGGCGGAGCAGCTGCCAGTTCCTACAAACATATACAGGGGGCGCCACACTGAGTACTACGGACACAATTACACACTCAGTTTACATCAGTGTTTCTAGAAAAGTAGGGTACTTTTCTGTTGATATGGGCATCTAGCCATAAACTACTGCTTTCTTAGATAAACATTTACACTCAGAATTAATACTTTTTTTCAATTCTAGCATATCATTATTATTTTCCTGATATACATCTTGATATAACTAACATCGTGACAATAGCCATGCTACAACCAGTAATTTAACCATGCAAGGGTAATGACATTGTGCTGCCACACAGCGACTACAGTGATAACTAATTACAGCATATAGTGCTGCCACCTGGTGACTGTGCTGTATACTAGAACCTTCTGCAACCCTTAAAAACGTAGGTACTGGTGAGCATCACCATGGGAACATTGCAAAACAGTGCTGTAGTTTTCTAGACACACGCGGTTGATAAAGAGAGATTATCAAACAGTTGTGGTTATCTGCGTGGTCATCACACGAGTGACCAGGACTGACCTGTCCGCGTCTGTGTACTTGTCGTCTTTGTGTTTCTTCACTATGGGAATGTAAGAGGGCACAATGGCAGCCGCACAGCTCTGTAAACAACATTTGTGAGTGAACGGCATGCCACTATTTCAACACTAGCCACCCACTACACATGAGTCACATCAACACTTACACATTAAAACACAATTTACTGGATGGTTGTATAACTCACAACATCCTAAGATAAAAAGTAAAAAGACAAGTTCTTCTTGTAGCGAAAGTATCCAGTTCTGAGGACTGTTCAAAGTGCTTTATACTTGATATATTGAGAATGATGTTGGGGCTGTCACTACCACATAAGGCATGGAATCGTTTAGTGGTTGAACGCACAAGCTAGGTAGTTACTGAACCAACATTTACAGCAAACTGACGCTGATTGCAGCTTATACTGTAAGTGTCGCACCGCACATTAGCGCAGATGTTTGAAGAAACGTTAAACACATAAAGATTTTTTAGTTTGGACATTACCAACATATGATGCCATCAATTATTCTATGCATCTCCAGGTTTATATACTTTATATACTAGTGCCTCATACAGTCAGTATCACTTGTTAGTTATGCACTTGTACAGTCAAAGAACTGAATTATTAAAAAAAATTTACTTGGCTAACAAATGACCGAACAATACTTTTTTTAGTCACTTTTAAAGTTGCTCCACCTAAATAAAAAAAGGTAAAGGTTAGTTCTTATATAGCGCAGTATCCAGTCCTCAGTCCTCAGGACTGCTCAAAGTGCTTTACACTTTACTTCCCTGACAGACCTGTTCAACCAAACACCATCTCAACTTCTCTGGGAAGCATCCAGCCATATGCTACAATTAATGTGCGAAGGCTGCTCGTACACATATCCACCACTATCTATAGCCAGGTACTCATTTATACAGCTGAGGGAACTGGAGCAATGTAGAGTGAAAAAAACTTGCCCAAGGTTTTAACACCGCAGCACAGGATTTGAACCCGGGTCCTCTTAGTCGAGAGTCCGACGCCCTACCCCTGAGCCACGGCACTCACAAATATACGTATTACCAATGCCATACTTACAGATGCAAAATCGAAGAGTTTGTCTTGGCTGGGCGTGTCCAAGTCGTCAAAGAACAGTCCACCCACTCCACGACACTCACCTGGCAGACACATAGGAATATGTCATTACAACTAGTGACACGTTCACACTGGAAGTTGCTAAAAAGCGTAATTTATCAAATAACATATTAAATGAAAAAGTTAAATATATCATAGCAAATGGGATCAACTAAGTAAACATTGTTCATGTTGGACTAACATTTTCTTGAAAACTGTTTAAAAGGTGCTTAATTCGGAATCCAACTTTGAACATGATTCTACAGAAGTGACAGGTTAAGATGGTAAGGGGAAACTGTTATCTTATTGAGGGTCAGAATTAAACAGCTTTGTATCCTAATATGGATATTTGTGACAGCAATATTCTATCAAAAGTATATTCCATGAAATTTATACACTTAGGGGAAGAAAACATAATGGGTATATTTAAAATACTACGCATGACCAGAGAATTAACATATTTGATCAAACACGACCAAATAAATATTATCTTCAAAACAATGTTTTAGTGTCTCTTTTTCCATCAGACAACTGCCCTGTAAGTCTATACTTCTAAGCTAAAAGAAATTACATATAGTATCTTCTGCAGCACAATCACAGCTTGATGTTCAAGTAACTTTTTGTAAACAATTATTTACCTACATTTTTTCTCCATTTATTCCACTTGCAATAATAAAGAATCACGTGTAATTTCTCTATCATCAAACAAGAAATATGACAAAATCCTTACATCACTACTCAGCCACATAAACTCACCCCTGTGTTTGATGTAGAAGTATTCGTCGCACCAGGCCTTGAAGCGTTTATAGTAGTCAGGATTATGTTTATCACAGGCCGCCTTCTGTTCCTTGTGGAAATGTACCGCGTCCTACAACACCACCAGTTACTGAGATGTGGCACAGATATAGAGTAAAAACGGGGGGGGGGTTCCCTAAGATAACGAACCCACCAAAAATCCATCAACTATTAAATTTAAAGAACTTAAAAAAATGCTATAAAGTAGCTTGGGGACAACATTCCATGACACCGTGACAATTGTCCCAGCAGTGCATCCGGGAGTTGAGTCTTCATTGTGAAACAGTTTCATCGAGTCATGAAGCATTCATTCATTGATGATAGCTACTTCCTTGTAAAAGTATGGAAGTTTTTGTGTCTATGCAAAGCTATGTCCTGTGATCAACTGGGTATATTTTCAAACCTAGACCAATTATGGTTTGATTGTTCGTAGAAAGAGTAATATTGGGGTTAATTTTCAAAACAATTTAAGCATTACTGATCCTCTCTAGCAGCATAACAAAAACCTGGAAGTTTGATGCTAGAAAGGTAAGTGTCTAAGTATAGTAGGATAATGTATATTAATGTATGTATACATATATATATATAAATTATATATACTCGGTGTATATATATATATAAATTATATATATACTATTATATATGTATATAATT
>JAODUO010000842.1:102500-115000 GCA_025642075.2 Ridgeia piscesae | reverse complement strand
GGGTTAACAACACTTAGTGAACACCAAAACACACAAGTAATAATAAGCAACAACTAACTACCACCGGGAAGCAAGCAGGCACAACTTAAGTGTTAGCGCGTGTTGCAAAAGTGCGGCCACACAACATTCTTAATACCTGCTGTCCAATGCCCTTAACAGCATCACCGATTATGACGTCATTCTGTTTCTACAAATGTCAGCACACTCTGCAATGCTGAATGTGTATCTGCTTTTTCATTCGAATAACAATGAATTTCTTCTGCGCTTTAATCTTGAAAAGATTATACTCAGTTGCGCAAAATATCAGAAGCCTTAAGCATTAACCATGAACAGAAAAACAAAATCATCGTTGAAGTAGGTATCATTGATGACTTATGGTAGAAATGTATTAAATATAATATTTTGTAGAAGGTGGCAATATAGCCAATATACATAACAACATATAATTCCAGATGCCTTAAGAGTGACCTGGGAAACCTTGTCTGGGTTAGACTTAGTTTTAGCATAAGTTGTTGTGGAAAGACGATCTTTTAGAAGCTGCCTGGACATAACTGGTGAACCCAGGAGACTGGCCAACCAGGGCAGCTGTTGTGTAGAGAGTGATACGCAATAGTAGACCCAAGGTTTGACACACTGGTGAACTGGCGACTGGAGGCCTCAACTGGAAATTAATCTGTTTATGTGGCATGGGGAAGGAGTGTAGTTTTATGGGTGTAAATTATTTACCCATCCACTGGGGTAATTCCCCCTAGACAACTTTGTTTACAGATGCCAAACTACTGAATGTCAAGGCTGACATACATATAGCAGTAGTGAACACGGATGAAAGTATACAGTTGTAAGTTAAAGTAAATGCTTCCAGTGCATACAACATGCTTCCATATAAGGCATAAGTTAAAACGGCCTCTGCTAGATATCTCTCGTCTCTTTTCTTCCCTCTCCTCTCCACTCTCTCACCCCCTCTTTCCCTCCCTCATCCATCCCCTATGGATGAGGGTGTTTACCTCAGCCCGACTCCACTTCTCCACGAGGAACTTCTTCTGTCCGTCCTGTTCCTCCAGAGCATGACACACTTCGGCCTGCCGACACAAACACACACGTGTAGCTAACACACAGACACAAACACACACGTGTAGCTAACACAAAACATTACAAGAACATTATGTGATGTGTATATTAATTGTTATGAATATGTTTTTAAAGTTTTCTTCTAGACATCTTTTAATGTTATCATGTTATATAAAACTGTCATAATAGAAATATTTGTAAACATCATCACAGCAGAATTATAGCCTTCAGATGCAATCATAGAAACATATACATAGCTAACACAAAACATTATAAGAACGTTACGACAAGTTCACTAATTGTTATGAATACGTATTTAATTTTGTTTTCATATACATATCTTAATGGGATCATGTCATTTTTAAATGTGAGTTATAAAACATTACAATTCATTCAGTATTATTTTATGCTGCAATAGTAATAGTTCTAAATGTTTTCATAACCTTTATTTTGAAACAGTGTAAATACACTGTTAATGACCTTTGAACTCACCTGTGTTTTCATAATCATCACCTCCATCCGTGACTTGATGGTGTCCATCGTCTACAAGACAAAGACACCTTCCAATTCCACTGTACCACACTTACACCACACCACGACTTGTAGGGAACAGATTAAAATGCTAATTCACTGTCTAATTAGATCAATCTCTTAGTCATATTACTTACAGTAGCAAATATAAGATCGACTTCATTTATCAAAACATCAATACAAATTTTTTGCTTTGCTGTCGCAGGTCACATATTTAATATCATAAAGAAATAATAATCATCAGACGCCATTTTTCCTGCAGGTGCAGACAATTAATGTCCTTCAATACAAGATCACAACTTTTTGTCAACTAGGAGTTTTATGCCATTTCCTAGGCTGATAGATCATCAAAGTTTTAAAATTATTTTCTGACTTGGTTCAGTGATGGAAGTGGAGAACAAATACATGTGCTACGGCCTGTCTCACCCCGGATTGTCAGATTTAATTGACTTGACTTAAATCACTTATTGGAATCATGATTTAAATGATTTTTTAAATATTTTACTTTTAAAATTGATATTTAAATGATATTAAAAATAATAGAGTTTTTATTTATTACTTTTTTATTTATATTTCATTTTTTGTTTGATGATATATATGAATTTAATACTTGTAAAGTTATGCACACAGTGGAGGCCAAAACCAACAAATATTTGTCTTCGGGAAACAGCAATTTATCAGTCAGAATCCATTAATTAAATACCCAGCCCAACTCCTGGAGTGGTGCAAATACAATAATAACTATTATGATACAGAGAATTATAAATTGTAATTGTGAATTTAAATTGAATTTATACCGTATATGAGATCAGGTGCCCAGAAAGTGGAGGGGAAAAGGAAGTAAGGAAGACTGAGAATGCGATGGGAGGACTGCGTTAAGAGGGATCTGGAAAGAATGGGAGGAGAATGGAGAACAACAGCAGAAATTTCTTCATCTGTTTTTCCTCATTTTGTTCATTCTATGTTCTCTATCACCAGATAGAGAACATAGAATGAACAAAATGAGGAAAAACAGATGAAGAAATTGATTATAGTAACCATGGCCAACCTCACCCGTGTGATAGGGATTCCAAGAAGAGAACAAAAATTCCCCATTTGTGGACTAACAAGCGTTAATGTATTGTATTGTATTGTGTTGTGTTGTGTTGTGTCGTGTTGTGTCGTGTTGTGTTGTATGTGTAGTATTGTATTGTATGTGTAGTGTGTGGTGTCGTGTCGTGTCGTGTCGTGTCGTGTCGTGTCGTAGACACTGTTTTCTGTACACACCTTCTCCAGCTGCGTCACGTCTGTCACTGGTGGTGCCATCAGTTGTGACACGTCTATATTTCCGTTTGACATCTTGTTTTCTGCAAGGCAAGAAGCATTGACCAGATTGTATCATGACTTATGTACATATTTTAACCTACAATGATGTTTACAATTACAATACAAGGCAATCTTCACAAATCATACATCCGTGGCAACTTCAGAAATCAGACTACACTCTATCCGGATTAATGGTGCTATAATTAGGAATTATTTCAGCACAAGACTTAATATTATTACTTATTCACTAATAAATTACAAATGCATACTTAAAAAAATTATATCGTGCAACAATGTTAATATATATAACATATTTTTTATTATTTGATGTGTGCTTTTTTGTTTTTTATATTATGAAGTACATGGACTGGAATATATTATAATACGGAATATAACAAATTCTTCACTGACGATTCTCATTATATCATGATGTTTTATTTGCCTTGATTTGATTTGTATGTATTATAAAGAAGTAAAAGAACTATGTACAATAAAACATTTGATTTGACATACAGCATCCAACAGAACAAAAGACATCTGACACATTTCTTTCTAAATCTGAAAACAGTTTCACAAAAAGTTCATTTTAAAATTGAAAATTTGTGTTATAAAATTGGACTGTTATCTTGAGGGTTTTGTGCATGACTTACCCAGTTTCCACAATCTAGACCGCAAGTTAAATAAAGTACTGATTCTGTGTACTGGATCAGTGAAGGTCAATGTAATCTATCTGCAAACTACAGTTACCTGGTAATCGGATTCTGTCTCTGTCTATTAATCTGATTCACAGACAGCTAACACTATTGATGAGGTAGAGCTGACTACAGTCGGTTGGAAAACAGGTTTACATAAATTGGTTTTCAATAAATGAGCAGGTTTTGGTTGATGTAAACCCTCTTTCCTAATTAGACCAATGAAAAAGCAGGTCTTTGACAGACAACTATATATGAGGCATCTAAGGTAGACTAACTGTGGACATTCCTCGGAGCATATTGCTAATTTAACACAAAGCTATGACTGTGGACAGGAGTAAATATAAAACGATTCCTTCGTTCCCATGGAATAGGAAGAACCTTATTAATGACAGTCTCTCTCCACTCACTTGTCTCTGGACACTGGCCACAGGCAGCTGAACTTTGGCAGGTTCACTCAGTGACCATTAGCATATACACTGACCACTTGTCTGAAACAATGAGACCAACATACAAAGTTAGTATTACTAGTTTATAATAGCATTAATACTGAAGTAACCCAGCAACTTAACAATGTTTGGGAATTGGTCATATAAGGAGATAGTGTATATTTTGTTAACCAGATTCATCCCCTCAAGCCAGGGGTGGTAATGCGAGTATAAAAAACATTACCCCGGTTGAACTTTGCCCCACTTCATAATTTGCCCCACTTGCTGCCAGGAGGGTATGTTTCTGGCAGTCATCCTGCCATCCAAAACTGGTGCATACCTTTAGTCCCCGCCCCACAACTGGATATTCAAATCCATAATACAAGTATCCACAAGTGAACGCAATTGATGACCTCCTTGGACTGGCTAGCACTAACAGTGCAAATGAGAATATTCTGACTGGACCTCATAAGTCCTTGGTGCAGTTTTTCATGCATATTTATGGTAATATTGTGAGATGATAAATCTGTTATTAGCATAAGTTATATAAAAAAGGTTGATATTGTGCACAAAAGACTGGTTTTAAATGCCCATAACCTGAAAGATGTCTCTTCAAAATGCTGTACATAATAACATAGTTGTTACGTTATGTATAGTGCAGTCTTTAAGATTGCTTAACAAGCTTTACACCTCATCCATCACCATTCCGACTTCTCTGGGAGGCAACGCACAGTGGCACTGTGCATTTACGGCATGAAAACTACATATGCAAAGGTAATTTCCCCCACTGTCTGCAGTCAGTTGGTCATTTTACTGAATGAACTGAGATAGGCCCAAATGGCTTTCATGAACAAAACTACCCAAGCTGTAAACAACACCTTGATGATTCAAACAAAGTTTCTGTTGACTGAGAAGCTGATGTTACAACCATCAACACCTCCACGCCCTTCATTCCTGACGTCATGTGAAATCTCACATACACACATATCCACACTTACTGAGTTCACGGCTTCTGGCATGTCCAGAATCACACCACATCCACAACAACTACAACCATGCCAGGGTTCTCAAAGACTGGTCACACAGACCGAATAATTAACACAGGCTCTACGGAAGGTTGACCATATGCAACACTGATGACACCAGATTGTGCCATATGTTGCCAACGAAACCATGACTAGACCGCTCACAATAACACAGTTACAGAAACACAACTGCCCGTATCCTCGTGACAGTCGTGACTGTCAAACCACTGTGATGTCCCCAACAAGATAAGATCCAATTTACCCTGACAAGCCCTACCTGTACGGCAATCCGCTCCAAGCGCTGTCTGCGAGAGAATGACAAAACCCCAGGCACATGTGGCACCTTATCAACCAGCCCCGACCGAGTACTTTACCCCCAGTGACACAGGCAAGGTGGTGGTGGTTTCATAGGTATCAATTTACCATTGTGTGGAGACTGGCAAGGATGTGCAGGGTAGCAGGTAGCACAAGTCTTACAGACACTGATTGTTATCATGTATCCATATCACCTACACATGGGCCAGGTCAGGTGAACCTGAATAGAGGGCTGGGCTGATGAAATCTACTGTCCTCACTAATCGCATCCTCTACCCTCACAACACAATGCAGAGTTGGATCAAGGTCATGGCGGTATAGAAATGTTACGTGCAGTTTAGTTGGAAACGCTACATGAGCTTAACACTGTTCCCCATAGAGGATGTCTTTGGAAGTGGACTTGGTGCAACTTCAAAGAGCAACTCAAAGAAATGGATGTCGTTCAGATCAATGACGACGCGTAATGACATGCAATTAAGGCTTGACAATATGCAGACTAAACAATTTAGAATATCTAGAAAACATACAATTACATAGCAACAAACAAATATGTTTCAACAGGCATATGTTCCAGGGATACTGTTTTACACTCAGCAACCAGCACCCTTTGAAATTTGAACATAAATTAGGTAACAAAATTAAACATTCCGTTTGTTTATTGTTGTAAAAGGTTTTTTTTCTTCAATAAATGTCACACTGTCTTTTTTATTAAATGTTGTATGGTTACACACATAAATAGTGTTGTCGCACCTTATATTGCACTGTTCAGATGCTTTATGTACGAAATGAAGAAATTATAAGGGTAAACATGATAAGTATTGTACTTCTTTTACCCTTTTTTCAACAATTTGTATTGTATTCACTGTATTTATAATGTACAGTAGTAGTAGTTGTTGAAAATAAATTTCAGTTCAATTCAATTCAATCAAGACAAGGTTATGCGTGATCATTAAAGAATATGCATTCAGAACCATCTAAATAGTTCATTAAAACTTGTTTGGTATTATTACGTGTAAATGTTTTATTCATGTAATTTATAACACTGCAGTTGATTATCTCGTTGCTTTCCTGAGTTGTTACTTTCTGACTTTCAAAGTTCAAGTATGATTGTCAAATGTATAGAATATAACACATCCCCTGACATTACAAATGAACTAACTTTCTTTTAACTTAGGTAATTACTTAGTTATCACTAAATTGTATTCATTTGCTTTCAGAATGAAATCCATTCATAAACCAAACTGACATATTATTTTGGTGTGATAAAGAACACAAGACAGCTGTGTCCAGACAGTCACCTAGTAATCAAGCAGACATTTGTTATGCTGTGCTAAAATAAAAAACACCTTGAAATCTCACGTAAAAATGTCGTGAGAGAATCCCAGATGATTGACAAAAAACAGGGTCTGTGGTGTCTGGGATCCACGTACACATAATAACCCCTTTGAGACAATGGTATGCTGGGAGACAAAGGTCAGGGCAGCGGGGAAGTGGTTGGACAATGACCTTGTATCGTATTCCACGTCGGCTCAGCCCTAGTGGCTTAGGGAAACTCACTGTTATTCCATTATTGTGTCAATTACAATGAAGGTTGTCACTGAGACATAACATCCACGAAGCAAGTCAAAAATACAGAAACTTAAAACACCTTAGGAAGTAGTTATAAACTATCCATCAGATGGCAGCAGCTGTTGCTGGAGAAACTGCATGCGTGTGAATTGTGAGGTAGAAGATGCATGTTTGCATGCCTGCACACACGCCCGCCCGCACACGGTTTGTTTACTGGAGTGAGACAGCTGGCGTAAATACATGAGAATGAGTCTGATTGGTAGTGAATTGTACCAATGGAGGCAACTTTGTACTTTACTACAGAAAATGTTGACGTGTCACACAGACAACAACAGTTTCACACGTACGTTGTTAGTGACTAGTTTCAGCTTCAGTATTTTATGGATATGAATAACAACTGAAAAACACAAGTTCCTGAACATCACAGTTATGCAGTGGAAAACAGGTTAATGAATTAAACAGATCTGTACTAAAATGTTGTACATAAAATAATCTGCACTTACTTCAGCTGAACTATAAATCAAACTTTGACTGAAAGAAGCCTCTTGAAACATTAAACATTCCACTGACATGGGCTGTTCCGACATGATATGGGCTGATCAAATGAAGCAGATGATGACCAGTGTTAAATAATCATTAAAGAAACACATTCATATAAATATAACCTTGTATTCATATGCTAACTTTGGGGTATAGTATCTAAGTTTTCTCTGAGATGCTGAAGTTCAAGCTGATCATCTTACAATTGAATTACTCAATTTATTGTGCCACTGGCCGTTGGTCTACCAACAGGCAGTGTACTTAAAAACAAAGTTCAGTTATCAATAGTTATATACGAGTCATTTACTTACATATTTTTATATATAACTTTATATTATGCTTTTTCTCGAGAGCTTGATAGTCAACAGTTCACTGATGGTGTCACAGTAAACTGGCTGACTAGACTGTGGTTTAACTTGAATGGTTCAAGTTCGAATCTTGACCTTTGAGCTGCATGTTTTCGTAACACTTACAGACTTGACATGTGATCCTGTTCATTGTTTTTAAAGACCTGTACAGGTAAATTTTAGGATAACATAGAGCTAATTCATCTAGGAGTTCATCATGTCCACATTAGAACCATTACACAAGGATTCACTAGTTGGTGTGAATCATATGTAAAAGTTTAGCAAGGAAAGGGAATAGTTCCTCAGAAATCAAACCAAGTACAGACATTTCCATCCAGTCATATTTGATTGATTACTCCCTCCGGCTCTACATGTTGGCAGGCATGCTGTCACACGTGAAAAGCAGACTGATGCCCTGAGAACTGACAGGTTGGCAAACCTTAAAAAAGCCAAGTATCTTTCTGATTATAGGATATATTTCTGTCATAGCACCATTTCTGCTGGGTCTTAGTCCACACACGGCCACCTCTGCACTGCGAGGGTGGAGTGCAGCAAATAAAACTAACATTTCAAAATACTATAATATATATTGTATACACATATCTTTTTATGTATTTTAAATTGTAGTATGTTGTGAAGTGCCTGTGAATAATTATGTATTATTATCATTATTATATGAAAATAAAACAAATTTCTTTTTGTAATTCTAAAACACTATATTTTATACAGTAAATTTAGCCTAGTATGCTATCCTCTCTCCGACTGGAGATCATTCACTGGGCTTAATAAGTTAATATTGTATCGCTCATGTCTCCTCTCTGATCTGACAGGTCTCAGGCTCAGCCTCAGAAGTCAGAACAAGTAGTGTGAGCTACACAGTCGTAGTCTAAGACAAGCAATGCTAATCTAATAATGCATGACCAGTCACAATAAATTAACGGACATAAATTTAATCAAAAGAAATGTAGGCTCCTAAAATAAAAAGATCAGTCGTTTAAAAATCAAACAGTACGCAGTTTCACATCTTTGTATACTTACTGTCAAACTCTCACGACTAACAGACTGACTTACATTGACCGCGGCAGTATTGGGCTTGACAATCAGCGACAGTGAGTACAGTGGTACGAGTTGATTTGACAGCCAAATCTTGTTGATCAACTCTACTCTCCTTGCATGAAGCCCCAGTTCTTAAACTCTCTTGATTTTGTTCCGCAGAAATACACAACCGATAGCTACAGTTTGTATTAATATACGACCGGCTGACAGAAATAGCACAAATAAAACTATCGGTCAGTCACGACCGCGCTTACGCACAAAAAGCTTTCGTGACAAGCGGCATGATGCGTCGTGACCCGAGACACTGTCATCGTGACTTTCAGCTTACCATGGCGTGATATGTCGTTTTGTTTTTATAAATGCAACAATTAAGCACTTACCATAAAACAAATTTAGCGGACCTGTTACGTCGCACCTCAGTGCATCTAACCGCTAAGGAACTGAAAACATTAGAAATGAATAAATAAAGTTTATAGTCAAATACACAGCACACGTGCGCCAAAAAAAATTGTTTACAAGCAGACGACTTCCTGTTGGCTCGCAATGAATTGTGGGTGGCAGCTTCATCCGGGCACGTCATGCATTTTACCCAGCAGTACTCGGGAATGTGTATTTATTATTTTTATTTGGATTGCGGGATGGAGGAAACCATCGAGGGAAGTATGGATAACAATTTACAGTGCAAAGTCAAAAATGGATAAAGTGAATCAGAAAATGAAGAAGTTTAATTTGCGGGGCGTCTTAGATGGCCTCCGGTCTTCTGTCAGCGCCCCGCCGAAGCTGGATATCGACATAGAAGAGAATTTACGAAGCGAACATTTCCAAGTGGCGAAGGTAGGCGGTCTAGCTGTCAGAATCGTTGCAAGCTGTCAGTGACAGTGCCGCATTATAGTGATACACTTTCGTGTTTTGCGTGTCGCCTATTCTGTTGTGTAACTCATCTCATGTTATACAGTTGCATAAATTTATGGTGAGCTGTCGTTTGCAGACCGTTCGCCATGGCTTTCCACACCAGCCGTCAGCAATGGCATACGATCCAGTACAGAATCTGCTTGCGATCGGCACGAAAAGCGGCTCGCTTAGGATGTATCCTTGTGTCTCGGTTACATCTGCTGGTGACATTTCGCTAACCTCGATCGTGTATTTATGTTAATTAACATGCACTTCAGTTTGCAGTGTTAGTAGACGTACTGACGGCCCCTTTTTACAATTTTCGCGAGTTGAACATGGTTAATTGCATATCAAGTAAATGCGAGCTATCAAATCTTCTTCCTGCTTGACTGTGAATATTGAAATGATTATATCAGTCATATGTGTATATTTTATCGGCATCCTGTTCCACTGATTTTGCACTAATCTAAAGTCAAGAGATGCGCATGTTGTGATGCTGGGTTGATGTTTACTATTTAGCAAAATGTGTGCGTTATTGTCCCAAGTTGTTATTGTGCACAATGTGTTTGCAATTAAAATGGTAAATGTGTATACCATCTCTAGAGCCTAGTCTAGCTACTGGATGCAGTGGTATAGTGACATTAGTACCCACCTGTCCATTCTGCTTCTCTGTCTCACGTTTACTGCACCAACTATAATGCGCAACGATACACAGGGAAGTTGTGCATCAATGTGGAACTGATCATATGTATACAGTAACAGATAAAATCAGATCTAGGTAGGTTCTAATTTTAAACTGATAGTGAACTGACTGTTTTGGCAGTCATGCACTCGTGTGCACACAAACACACTCACAGCATGCACATAATATATATATATATATATATATATATATATAATATATATATATTACTACCACACAAGCATGCAGAGGCATGCACACGTGTGCACATGCATGCACGCATACACTTGTACATTTACCCATCTTTTAATGTGATAGAATAGTACTTGTTGTAGAATCACCTCACCCAGTATATAGATGACGTTCCAGTGGATACTCTATGTCGCTACAAAGTATAGTTTATGGGTTGGATAGTCTATGTTGCAACATCACACATTTGGTCACCATCCGATCCCATCCATATGTTGAAATGATACAAAAATATGATGTAGGTGGAATTTCAAACTTGAATTTCTAACTAGATTCAACATCACTACATTATTTCTGCATGACATTGGAATAATTTGTTTTCAATATGATTTTGTCCACTGGAGTAGTTACTAAATATCTGTTTGCTCCATCAGCCAATCAGGTGTGGTACCCAGAATTCCCATAGTGACATCCATTATTTTCAACAGATGTAGATTTCTTCAATGATACAACCATGACTTAATACATTTTTAATTAAACAGATATTTTAAATCCTGTTGTAATACTGAATTACTTTTTACATTCACATATATATCTGACTCATATATGTATATGTGACTATGGATAAGTCTGTATGTGTGTGCATGCCATTACAATCCATTGACAATCTGTTGATGTGTTGAAAAAAAAGTAGTCCACTCAATTTTTCTCGGTTGCATCAGCAGCTATTCCTAGACACTGTCTGGTGATGTCAAATGCAAATATTGTTTGGGATAATTCACCCATAATTGCCAGAGTTTGATGTTGACTGAACCTACTGAGGATACAAAGGTGCGCTTTAACTGGTCCGCACTTGATGTCGCATAAAGATTTCACTTTCAAAATGGTCTATAATCAATACTGGGTATAATCAATACGGGGTGTATAGATCATTTGTTGATATTTTACGACCCGCTTCACTGGGTTCTCTAGTGTTCATATAATGCAGCTTGATACACCTAGCAGTCATTAAGGATGCAACTTTAACACCTATTGCTGTCACTGGGAGATCAAAAGTAGAAACATGACAGTTCCTAAGATCTGACAGACCTACTAGTCAACATGTTCTCGGATTAATAAACTCACATGGAAATCATATTATAAATGCATCTTATTTAGGCTTCCAGAAGCAGTGTAAAACATATCTATAAATCGATTAATATCAAAAAGTCTGTTATTACGTGTTGAAAATGCAATTTCACTAATTACAGGATGGACATATTTTTAGTCAACCAACGATAATATATATTTGCCTTGCCTATCCCGTAGTCTTAGTGGACCGTTGGGGCACCACAGATGACCTGGAAACCAGCTCCCTCCATTCCTCTCAGCCTTCCTCATGGCGGCGCCCAGTGTCATGCCCGTCCATTCCGGGATGTTGTCCTCCCATCTCTTTTTCTGTATTTTTCTGTCTGCCTTCTCTTCGCCCTCCTATATATATCTCTTATTGAAAATATGTTCTTCCGTATCTCATCTCTCGAATAAGTAGCTGTTGGTCTGCCTATGGTAAACTAACTTCGCATTTGTCAGTTATACACTTATCATGAATACCTAGGACACAGATGCATTCTTAATAATGCTAATTTATACATTTAACATTCCCACTGTAGTCTTCCCATAATTATAACCAGAACCCTAATCTAAGGAACTGTCAGCATGTTTGAATAATTTTGTCATACCACTTTTAACTCTGGTTTTGTATTTAGAAATACATTATATCTTTATCTCATATTAGCATGTGGGAGTTTCCAGGATGATTTATACTGAGTGTGAAGTATAATTTCGGATTTAAGTGCATAGGCTCCATAAAATGTTTGTTTTTA
>JAODUO010000842.1:92500-97500 GCA_025642075.2 Ridgeia piscesae | reverse complement strand
GGTATGTGCCAGGCCGTACTTAACTTCCCACACTAGCAGCCAGTTGAGAGAGTTGTGGAACACAGTAGAACCTGTTTGTTTGTCCCATGTCTAAAACTCCCCCCTCCACCCCCCGCCCAGATACTGGTAAATAAAATAACTGTAGCAGTACTCAACGGTAACTGTGAAAGTGTGATCAAATGTCCGTGTCACCAAATGGCACAGTCTCGTGACAAAATGCCATACTCTGCCCTTTATGGTCAAATGTTACGTGACAAAATGTCGTGCACATGGAGCAGGATGACGTATTTCATACTTTCAATACTCGTGTTTGTTCTATTTTCATATCAAATTACAAGTTTGTGGTTTCGTTACATTAACAATTTGACATGTCCTGTGTCACCTAGGTTAAAATAAACCCAGCACGAGTTTTGTCACATAAACCTAGCATCAGGTGTGACATAGCCAGAGGTCTCCTTAAGGCTTCTGTTGACATTGTCTCCTTCTACCAGATCAACTATTTTATTTAACTCTCGGAAATACTGACCATGCCTTATTAATACCTAATGCGCTGTTTCTTCACCAAATATATAATAAGCCTACTAGCCAATATTGACCTCCCAGCCAATATGAGCCTACTAGCCAATATTGACCTCCCAGCCAATATGAGCCTACTAGCCAATATTGACCTCCCAGCCAATATGAGCCTACTAGCCAATATTGACCTCCCAGCCAATATGAGCCTACTAGCCAATATTGGCCTCCCAGCCAATATGAGCCTACTAGCCAATATTGACCTCCCAGCCAATATGAGCCTACTAGCCAATATTGGCCTCCCAGCCAATATGAGCCTACTAGCCAATATTGGCCTCCCAGCCAATATGAGCCTACTAGCCAATATTGGCCTCCCAGCCAATATGAGCCTACTAGCCAATATTGACCTCCCATCCAATATGAGCCTACTAGCCAATATTGACCTCCCAGCCAATATGAGCCTACTAGTACTAGCCAATATTGACCTCCCAGCCAATATGAGCCTACTAGCCAATATTGACCTCCCAGCCAATATGAGCCTACTAGCCAATATCAGCCTCCTACCCTATAAGTGCCTCCCAGCCAATAAAATTAGGCCTCATAGCCAATATATGCCCCCCAGCCAGCAACGGTCCACAACCAATATGGGCTTCCTTTCAGAAGTCATCAGCCTAGGCATTATGTATTTTCTGTTTTTCTTCTGTTAATACTGGGTTGGTGCCAGTGAGATTGGTTGTTGCCGCCTCATATGGCCTGGGTTATTTATGTATCTGAGCACATCTTGAGTTGACTCAGTGTAATCTCTCGTCACAGCGTCTTCTTATGGGTCCACAAGTGGGTGTCGTTTTTGTCCTTGTCAAAAACAAGTCACATCTGGGTAGAATGTGCTAGGTATTCATAATTCTGTCGATAAGATGTCATTTTGTCATTGTGTAACTGTTATGTAATATTATTCGTTATTTAAATGTTTGCATCATGTTGTGTTAGTTGTATTTATTAAACATAGACTGAAAATCCGAAACAGCAAAGTAGCTTACTAAATTGAATATAATTTATACACATAGGATATAACAGTATCCAACTATCCAAAATCTAAAGTTATCTGGTCTGTTAATTATCGTCATTTATATTCAATGTTTTTAGCATTATGACAATATTTGATGAAATATATTTGGAAATGACCTCACAATAAATAAAAAGTTTGTTGTTGATATTTGACTGTGTATTTTCATCAGCAAATTGTTTTTGCTGCTCTGCAGCATGTCACATGACTCTGGTCATGTGACACAAGCTGTAGAAGGACCTCATGTCTGACATCTCACATCTGTGAATATAGATGGCTTCTTTCATATATCTTTCGTTCCAAATTGATATAAGCCAATAAAGTGGAATGTCGCTACATTGAAAGTACACCTGTATGATAAGTAGTGGTGTAGATGGTAGACTCCCTGCTCTAGTTACAGACTTACAGACACACAATGCAGCAGCAACTTCCTGCATTTGGACACACAATGCAGCAGCAACTTCCTGCATTTGGACACACAATGCAGCAGCAACTTCCTGCATTTGGACACACAATGCAGCAGCAACTTCCTGCATTTGGACACACAATCCAGCAGCAACTTCCTGCATTTGGACACACAATGCAGCAGCAACTTCCTGCATTTGGACACACAATGCAGCAGCAACTTCCTGCATTTGGACACACAATGCAGCAGCAACTTCCTGCATTTGGACACACAATCCAGCAGCAACTTCCTGCATTTGGACACACAATGCAGCAGCAACTTCCTGCATTTGGACACACAATCCAGCAGCAACTTCCTGCATTTGGACACACAATGCAGCAGCAACTTCCTGCATTTGGACACACAATGCAGCAGCAACTTCCTGCATTTGGACACACAATGCAGCAGCAACTTCCTGCATTTGGACACACAATGCAGCAGCAACTTCCTGCATTTGGACACACAATGCAGCAGCAACTTCCTGCATTTGGACACACAATGCAGCAGCAACTTCCTGCATTTGGACACACAATGCAGCAGCAACTTCCTGCATTTGGACACACAATGCAGCAGCAACTTCCTGCATTTGGACACACAATGCAGCAGCAACTTCCTGCATTTGGACACCAATGCAGCAGCAACTTCCTGCATTTGGACACACAATGCAGCAGCAACTTCCTGCATTTGGACACACAATGCAGCAGCAACTTCCTGCATTTGGACACACAATGCAGCAGCAACTTCCTGCATTTGGACACACAATCAGCAGCAATTCCTGCATTTGGACACACAATCCAGCAGCAACTTCCTGCATTTGGACACACAATGCAGCAGCAACTTCCTGCATTTGGACACACAATGCAGCAGCAACTTCCTGCATTTGGACACACAATGCAGCAGCAACTTCCTGCATTTGGACACACAATGCAGCAGCAACTTCCTGCATTTGGACACACAATGCAGCAGCAACTTCCTGCATTTGGACACACAATGCAGCAGCAACTTCCTGCATTTGGACACACAATGCAGCAGCAACTTCCTGCATTTGGACACACAATGCAGCAGAAACTTCCTGCATCTGGACACACAATGCAGCAGCAACTTCCTGCATTTGGACACACAATGCAGCAGCAACTTCCTGCATTTGGACACACAATGCAGCAGCAACTTCCTGCATTTGGACACACAATCCAGCAGCAACTTCCTGCATTTGGACACACAATCCAGCAGCAACTTCCTGCATTTGGGTCTTCACCAGGCTACTGCATGTATTGCACAATCCAGACCATAAACCAAACTCATTCAGTGAACTTCCTCCTCATTCTGTAAGCTGTTCTATATGCTCTGGCAATGCTGCATGGGGAAGGAAAGTCTTTGATGTGCATCTTGAAATGTCATCTTTTGTTCGTAAGAAGGAAGTATCTGGTGTTCTTTACTCCAAGTCGTTGTCCTCTTTGAAACCTAGGATGATTGAAATAACTTCCTCTTTTGCCGTTTCTTTGTACAAAGCAATACGATCTGTCCAGTGTCATTTCAGCGTTATTTTAATAGCGCATAGAGATGGCGTGGGCGCGTACATGATATTTATAGTTCATTGTTATACTAGTTACTGCTATGTGACACTATTGTTATGCAACACAATACTTGCATGGGTTGTGGATGAGTTAATCATTAATGCAGTCGGTCAACCGTGTGCATTGTGAATGTACTATTGTGATACATCGTTTGTGTGCTGGGTGTTTACAATGTGACTATCTGAGGCAATGTTGTTACATTCAGGAAGTGTTTTATCAGTAAGAGTAGATGTGTATAAGCTGAGTTGTTCCATTACCAAGACTGTGAGGTGAGGCGATTATTAGCAGGAAGTTCATTCACTTAATTGTAGTCCATCAGGGTTTGCAGTTAGGCGTGTGAGAACTATCCAACATTAAACGTATTTAAATGATCAATAACTGCTGTATACAAACGGAATATTTGCTTACAATTTGAACATTCTGTGAATGCAACATTCAACCAGCGAATGGTGGTTCGTGTTTATTACAAATTAGTGCAAAAATTAGGAACAGGCAGGCTGGATTATTAAATAATATAATATCGAACAGGAGGCTTAAAATTGTACCTCTAACCTCCCCATTTTACTCTTTCAACAGCTTAACCCATGCACTGGTACATGAGCTGTTGTCACCAGTGCTGGTCGAGCATGCGGAAGATCGCAGGTTGCTTGTTTCGCCGTCGCTGTTCATCTCTGGCCACCTCCCCAGGGGGCGCTGATGAAGCACAGAGACAAGTCAGTTGGTATTGTTGACATGGCTCAGGCATTAAACGATGTGCCTTTCATTTCCGCACCACAATGCATCAGAATCCAAATCTGAGTTGCGGCAGCAGTAAGGGGGGACGTTATATCTGCTGCACAGGGCACTTGAGAAGTGTAGGTCCGGATCAATACTGGCCGCGCTCAGACAGGGCTGGTGGACAACATGCCAAGAACAGTGGACACTGCTTCGTTTGTCCACCTCGGATGTAAGGATGGGAGGGGGAGCCCAGGTGTTGGTGGTCAGTCGTTGCCCTGGCTTGCCTTGGGGTTTGTTTGGAGTTTCTCCACAGTGGCTCCAACTGTTTGGGATTTCTATTTGTCATAGCATTACAGTTAGATCAGTTGAATTCCAGTCTTTTAATGGGTTACCATAGTAAATAATAATACGTTCAATGGGTTATCTGTCCATATGGTGATAGTGTGTGCGTGCGTGCGTGAATGCGTGCATGTGTCTATGTGTGTGTCTGTGTATGTCTGACTGCATGTGTGTGTGTGTGACATGTGTAGATGTGTGTATATACGTTGTGGGTGTGTGTTCACGTGTGTATGTGTGTGTTCATGTACGTGTGCATGTGCGCATGTGCATGTGCTTGTTTCTGCGTGTGCGTAGGAGCTGTCGGACCGACATAGAGCACCATTATCCGGTGATTAGAAGTGAAAATGCC
>JAODUO010000842.1:77500-87500 GCA_025642075.2 Ridgeia piscesae | reverse complement strand
GATCTTGGCCTTGGTCAGGTTGAACCAGTGATCTTGGCCTTGGTCAGTTGAACCAGTGATCTTGGCCTTGGTCAGTTGAACCAGTGATCTTGGCCTTGGTCAGTTGAACCAGTGATCTTGGCCTTGGTCAGTTGAACCAGTGATCTTGGCCTTGGTCAGTTGAACCAGTGATCTTGGCCTTGGTCAGTTGAACCAGTGATCTTGGCCTTGGTCAATTGAACCAGTGATCTTGGCCTTGGTCAGTTGAACCAGTGATCTTGGCCTTGGTCAGTTGAACCAGTGATCTTGGCCTTGGTCAGTTGAACCAGTGATCTTGGCCTTGGTCAGTTGAACCAGTGATCTTGGCCTGTCTTGAACCAGTATCTTGACCTTGGTATTGAACCAGTGATCTTGGCCTTGGTCAGTTGAACCAGTGATCTTGGCCTTGGTCAGTTGAACCAGTGATCTTGGCCTTGGTCAGTTGAACCAGTGATCTTGGCCTTGGTCAGTTGAACCAGTGATCTTGGCCTTGGTCAGTTGAACCAGTGATCTTGGCCTTGGTCAGTTGAACCAGTGATCTTGGCCTTGGTCAGTTGAACCAGTGATCTTGGCCTTGGTCAGTTGAACCAGTGATCTTGGCCTTGGTCAGTTGAACCAGTGATCTTGGCCTTGGTCAGTTGAACCAGTGATCTTGGCCTTGGTCAGTTGAACCAGTGATCTTGGCCTTGGTCAGTTGAACCAGTGATCTTGGCCTTGGTCAGTTGAACCAGTGATCTTGGCCTTGGTCAGTTGAACCAGTGATCTTGGCCTTGGTCAGTTGAACCAGTGATCTTGGCCTTGGTCAGTTGAACCAGTGATCTTGGCCTTGGTCAGTTGAACCAGTGATCTTGGCCTTGGTCAGTTGAACCAGTGATCTTGGCCTTGGTCAGTTGAACCAGTGATCTTGGCCTTGGTCAGTTGAACCAGTGATCTTGGCCTTGGTCAGTTGAACCAGTGATCTTGGCCTTGGTCAGTTGAACCAGTGATCTTGGCCTTGGTCAGTTGAACCAGTGATCTTGGCCTTGGTCAGTTGAACCAGTGATCTTGGCCTTGGTCAATTGAACCAGTGATCTTGGCCTTGGTCAGTTGAACCAGTGATCTTGGCCTTGGTCAGTTGAACCAGTGATCTTGGCCTTGGTCAGTTGAACCAGTGATCTTGGCCTTGGTCAGTTGAACCAGTGATCTTGGCCTTGGTCAGTTGAACCAGTGATCTTGGCCTTGGTCAGTTGAACCAGTGATCTTGGCCTTGGTCAGTTGAACCAGTGATCTTGGCCTTGGTCAGTTGAACCAGTGATCTTGACCTTGGTCAGTTGAACCAGTGATCTTGACCTTGGTCAGTTGAACCAGTGATCTTGGCCTTGGTCAGCTGAACCAGTGATCTTGGCCTTGGTCAGTTGAACCAGTGATCTTGACCTTGGTCAGTTGAACCAGTGATCTTGGCCTTGGTCAGTTGAACCAGTGATCTTGGCCTTGGTCAGCTGAACCAGTGATCTTGGCCTTGGTCAGTGACAGTGTTTCCGGAGCCAGTGATCTTGGCCTTGGTCAGTTGAACCAGTGATCTTGGCCTTGGTCAGTTGAACCAGTGATCTTGGCCTTGGTCAGTTGAACCAGTGATCTTGGCCTTGGTCAGTTGAACCAGTGATCTTGGCCTTGGTCAGCTGAACCAGTGATCTTGGCCTTGGTCAGTTGAACCAGTGATCTTGGCCTTGGTCAGTTGAACCAGTGATCTTGGCCTTGGTCAGTTGAACCAGTGATCTTGGCCTTGGTCAGTTGAACCAGTGATCTTGGCCTTGGTCAGTTGAACCAGTGATCTTGGCCTTGGTCAGTTGAACCAGTGATCTTGGCCTTGGTCAGTTGAACCAGTGATCTTGGCCTTGGTCAGCTGAACCAGTGATCTTGGCCTTGGTCAGCTGAACCAGTGATCTTGGCCTTGGTCAGCTGAACCAGTGATCTTGGCCTTGGTCAGTTGAACCAGTGATCTTGGCCTTGGTCAGTTGAACCAGTGATCTTGGCCTTGGTCAGTTGAACCAGTGATCTTGGCCTTGGTCAGTTGAACCAGTGATCTTGGCCTTGGTCAGTTGAACCAGTGATCTTGGCCTTGGTCAGTTGAACCAGTGATCTTGGCCTTGGTCAGTTGAACCAGTGATCTTGGCCTTGGTCAGTTGAACCAGTGATCTTGGCCTTGGTCAGTTGAACCAGTGATCTTGGCCTTGGTCAGTTGAACCAGTGATCTTGGCCTTGGTCAGTTGAACCAGTGATCTTGGCCTTGGTCAGTTGAACCAGTGATCTTGGCCTTGGTCAGCTGAACCAGTGATCTTGGCCTTGGTCAGTTGAACCAGTGATCTTGACCTTGGTCAGCTGAACCAGTGAAGTGGAAGAAATGAAGCATAATAATAATTTCACAGCCAAAGTCCTATTGTGAAGATCCATACACAGCCATTGGATTGTACACAAATATAATAATCTTCTGATGTGTTATGTCTGCTCCAATATTGCATTTGTTTAAGGTTATACACTGACTAAGATGTCTAAGACAAGTGGTGCATTTTTCGGTGAAGATATCTGGTTACAGTGTATGTACTTTGTACTAGGAAGCAAGGAGTAGATGGCCATGACAGTGCAGCTGGGATATCAGATAAGATATCACATTGTTTACTGTCGTTATAAGTGGTCACCTTTAAAGTTTATGCGATAATGATATATCCTTCTAAATATTTGGAATGCTTTTTGAATTTATCGCTGATTGCCATGAAGTCTATCAGGATAAAAATACACCAAAACCACACATGTTTACATAGCAAACCCAGCATGTGATCAGCGAAAGATTTTATGCAATTTCTTTGTCAACTTTTCCCTGGGATTATTGCCAGCCTCTTATCCGCGATGCTAAATTAATTTGTACTTGCGTCAAAGATCATCCGGTTTCGCGGAACTGTGAGAGCAGTTTGTGGCCCTCCATTGATCCGTCTGTCTATTTTCATCGCCGACACATATGTCAAGTTTTAATCACAGGAGACGCTGCATCTTCGGTGCCATCCTACCAGTAAACTTTATTGATTCAGTTTCTTGCGATGGTTTCTGCCTGTCACTCGCACTCACTCGCACATTCGTCCCCAGTCGCTTCATGTGACACAAACCTAACGGGGGTAGGAATTGTTGCATTGCGGTGGTCTTTGGATGACGTAATGTCTTCTCTGGCATTGGTTTGTCTTGTCTTGTATTGTCTTACCTTGTCTTCTGTTTGTCCAGAGGGTACTGCTGACGACTCAAAAGTGGTGTTGTCGTTGCATATTATTAGAACAACTGTCGGATTTATTACTTTGAATCATCCTGAGGTGGCAATCATTAGCAGGAAGTGAGTGAAGAGGGCCGTCAGACTGATGGTTTGGTTCGTTACTTCACGGGCGCCTACGGTTTCTTCTGTGATGTTTCGAGTGCTTTCGGCAATTTACCTCAGATGGTTGCTGCTAGGTGGCGCCATGGTAGGTGTGGTGCAGCCGTGGAAGCGCACAACAGAGCGAATAAAAACCTGCGCAGGTGCACTACCATGGTGCCATCTAGTGGCAGGTGGCAGGTGTCAAGGTAGACTTCTGAAGAAAACCGTCAACATGTGATGGGAAAATTGATTGTGAAATAAATAACATGGAATTCCAGTTGTACTTTGCCCTACATTATGCGTAGGAGCATGGAAGCAAGCAACGGGAAGGATTCCTACAATGTGGGATGCTTGTCACAGTGGCAAGTTCCAATAACACCTGTTTAGAATTTGTGTCTTGTCTTTGTTTCCAATTTGAATATTCTACTGATGCAACATTCTGAACTGCAAACAAGCTCATAAAACAATTTGCTGGAAATGTGCCTGTAATATGCTTATTCTAATATTAGGAACATAGTATTAGAAATGTGGAATAGACTTACATTGGAAGGTCTCAATTTGAAACCTAGAGTGGCAATTAGATAAGTGTACAATTTTAACAAGATACAATACAATTTATTCTTGGCATGTATTTGAGAGAAGTATGTCCTATGTAGTTCAACTCTTGAAATTGTTTGGTCTTCTAAGAATCCCGTTGATTTGTATTGAGTATTAGTAGACTTCAGTGAATTGTTTTGTTAATAAGTTTCAAATTGTGACGGGCAGCACAGGGGGCAAACAATAGCACAGAAGTCGGCCATATGTGACTGAAGTCAGTGAAGCGTGAAGGTGGCTGCTTGGGAATAGCTGTTCTGGTCTTCTGTAACAGTGTTGGTGATAAATTATTATGACATAATTATTAGTTATCCATAGTGCCACAATGAAGGAATCCATATTGAGAAAGAACAATTTTGTTGATGGCAGTTTCCCATGGCATGTAAATGATGTGACAGATGAAGAGCTCTTTTTTATCTATACTCACCGACATTTCCATATTGCTCACACCCAATTGTTTTGTTAAATTGCTGGTGTTTGAATGTTTTATTTACAGCCTTTATATAGAATTTAACTGTTTCACATGGAATGCTTT
This sequence comes from Ridgeia piscesae, assembly GCA_025642075.2. Taxonomy (NCBI): domain Eukaryota; kingdom Metazoa; phylum Annelida; class Polychaeta; order Sabellida; family Siboglinidae; genus Ridgeia; species Ridgeia piscesae. Next base: position 82,977 of record JAODUO010000842.1, on the reverse strand, counting down.
ACACAAAAAACGCACGCATGCACGCATGCACACACATCACCCCTTCAGGACACTAAACAGCCTGTGTGTACACTGTATATTATACTATTAAAATATTCCAGTAATCACTATGAATGAATATGAAACAAGCAAGTAATGTCCAGTTAATGGAGAAAAGAAATATACATAGGCATATGGACACAGTCGTGTTTTTAAAATGTAAATTAGTACATGGTTCCTCAATCTGTGACAACTGAACTATGGGCCCGGCAAAGAAATTGTTAAATTAATTATCAACAGAATTGGCAAGCAATATTTTGAGCTAACAGTAGAATAGGGCACCGTGGCATGGCAGCAGGTTGGTGGAACTTCACTGGATACACAGAGTGGTTCAGTGATGCACAGCCTACGAGTAATTTGAATGCAATTTCCTTTGCGGTAGATCTCTCTTCACCTCTCATTTCCCATGGTTAGTTAAGAAAGGCTTCTGCCTGGACCCAACACAGCAACAGGTAATAGCAATAACAGGAAGTCTCTGTCAGAACTGTAGGGTTGTGTCTTGTACATACAGTGTACATGCACGAGTACATGCATTTGTACACATAAATACACACATACACACACAATACATATACAACACATACACACACAGTGTTACATATACACATACATACACACAAACACACACACACACACACACACACACAATACATAAATATATGTGCACGCACAAATGCACGCATGCATATACGCACCTATGTAGTGTATACACACTAAGGTTGGCAAGTTAAAAGCCATCATTGGCTATATTTAACCCCGTTCTGGAGGCACAAACATGTCGCATATATCAGTGTGTAAGTCGTGAAAGTGTTCGAGTTGCATACTCTGGTGTTGCGAATGTTATTGAAACAGTCTCCAGGCAAGACAGTTATACAGTCTCAGAACATGTGGTGTAGTTGGCACAAAAATATACCATATACCTGGTATATGCAAGTCAAAATGTAAGACTTCTCACATCTCTGATTAACATGAATAGCATAGAAGTTGGTGACATTTCTGTGTGTCACTTAGAATCGTACCTTAAAGACATTACATTTTGACATTTTGGGTGTTTGGTTACAGTATGTCAAAGATGTCTTCTTTTTTAATTGTCACTACAGTCAACACTTCCTAAGCCTCACAATACAACTAGCTGAGTAATCTGTGGACGACCCAGAACATTTCCAAATTATTTCATTAACGTTTAAATGTAGGAAATTAGTCTTGCCAAAATGTGGCCTTACTAGTCAAGTCACTGTGACTGAATCATGTTTTTCTGGTGCTTTACTAGAAAATTGACATTGATTATGCAACCGAAGCTACCAGAGTAATTGTGAAAAATTTATTCAGTCGACTTGTCTTGTCAATTTGACACGACGGGTTAGGTCAAATCGACCCTGTCATTGGTCATAAAAGTGTATATCCAGAACTTGCAGGCATAAGGTAGGAAGAAAGCAGGATTCTATTGTTATAACCTATCCTACCCTAGCCTCTTTTGGGGGTCAACCTGACCCATACGATTTAGGGCCACCTTCCACTGTCCAAACTTCCACCTGTGATTTTATGCAACCAGGGTCCTTAGAATATGACACAGCAATACGTCATGTTATGTCATGTGCCATCAATGACACCTCAAATGGGTGACTTGTCTATTGTTATAAATGACTTCATGGTCTGTTCTGCTGAGCAATAATAACATGCTGCAGGTAGTTAGAATCATAGTCAGTCGTGAGTTTTGTTAATGCTATGATTCATATCATATTGTCACAATTTCGATCTATGTCCACATCTCACTACATCTTTTTAAAATATGTCTTGTGAACCTTTGCAGAAGATTATATTTTTTCAATATGGGTTTTTGGGATGACATTGTTTTTCTGTTAAACATATTTTTCATTACTTTATCAGGGGGTGACTAGGTGCCCTGGGCATTTTGGTGGTTTTTTTTAACATTACTCCCCTCCCAAACATTAAAGTCTGTCAAATCACAAAAGTTTTAGCAAAGTCATCTGTGACATTGAATCAGCCGGGCATATTAATTATTAGCAGGACGTCCTCTGGATCAGTTGTAATCTCTCCTAATTCGTGGACAAGGGTGAGGGTGTCGTCCACCGTATAAGGTATTTACAGGCGGGGTTTTGTGTTGGTCACACAGGCTTATTGCAAATAACGTTTCAGGAATAAAAAAATTTGTCTGGCAGTCTGCGTACCTTCAACATATTTTAACAGTTTAACTTTCAGAAATCATTGAGATCATTTCTTAATAAGCCAGCGTATGAAGTGAGCAGTTTATAGTCAGGACGGATCAAACAGATCGCGATGCATCAGTTGGGGAGAATTCGGTCCGGAGGATGATTAGTTGTGAAAACGTTGATTTTGATGAGGGTGACCTCAGCGTGAAGATGTACATCAAGGAGACCTCATCAATTATTGATGCTCCCTTGGGGAGGTGACCTTCTGTGTCTGCCGATCTTCACCGCCGACACTCGCCTTCGAGTTTCCATGATTCTCGGAAAACGAAAGTTCGCCTGAGAAATGCCACAGGCAGTGTAGAAATAGGGTCTAGCCGCCGCATGCAGGGGCAAACCCCACCTGATGTGGGAGTAGGCAGGGCGAGACTGGCTTTATCCACAGTTGGGACGTTTCACTCAATGAAATATTAACGATAAACAAAAGCGATTAATTAGATTGTTTGTTTGTTATAAACGTGTCGAGGCTGGGGTCTTTTTTATACAAGTTGCTTTTGTGTATTTTCAGGTGTCTTTGCGAATTATCTTGATTCCTGTATAACTAGTTACCAATTATTGGTTGAAAACTGAATAAGTCTTCTAGTAACAATTTAAAATATACATACAACATTTCTTTCTGCATATCTGTTGCCATGTTATGACATTCTGCCAGAATGCTTCCGAGTTGTAGACAGCAGGATATGAATGTGAACTAATCTGTTGTGCAGTAAAAGCAGAATGTCTGAACACTTCCCAGACAAGTGAAGTTAGTGTTGAAATGAGCAGCTGTAAGGGAGATTATGAAATATAATCCTCATTGTGCAGTCGACTATCTGAATGTAACACCATATAAAAACTTTAGCTTATTCAGTGCCCAGAAATCAAATATATTTGTAAGCAGAAAATTACACAATTTGAACATATACCACCGTCAGTTGTATAAGACAGCCTAAGTGACTGTTTGATGACCCGGACCGCTTGGATGGGTTCTGGGTCTTCGGTGCGTCACCTTCGCATCCACAAATTGACACTGTGCATACTTTCTTGTCAATCAATCTTTCGCCGCATGGAAACTGTCTTCACTAATTGCATACAAGCATCAATATTTAATAATTTGAAAGATTCGTTGCCAGGGTAGGCTGACATCGTCATCTGCCCTCAGTCACTGAGGTTAATGTTGTAGAGGAATGTGAGTACTGAGTGGCCCAGAATCTCTTTCCTGGGAAGGTTGTTTCGGTTGAAATTGTTTGTTCTTCTATCATTGGGCTTATTATAATAGCATAAAGCCTCCTTCACCTTTGTGAAAATACATTTACTTGCACACAAATCTGCCACCACTAGTCCATTTCAAGGTACATATAGTCTTATGGTTGTTGTAAAATCATGTTATTACAGTTCTAAAATTGTTGACATTATAAATGTCTACAGTTTTTAGTTCTTTGAGCCAAACGTCCAACAGACGTATGACATAATTTATAATATCTAAGTACGTGACTACAATAACATCATCATACTGTTCAACTCTACAGATGTTTAATTGTCTTGCTACATATGATCTAGGTATATAGTAATTTTACAAGGGGATTCAAAAATATGTCTATATCCACTTTCACTGTGATCTGTCCGTCCGTCATAACAACTAAATGACCTTGCAGGTTGTGAATAGACAGGAATAGTTTGTTCCTGACACTTGTCACCGGCTTAAGTAGCTGAAAATACGTTGTCATTTCCCAGAGGATGACACTTTTACTCCCACTGCTGTCCGTCCATCCGTCCGTCTTTACGTCCGTCCGTCCATCTGCCACCCACGGCCCATTGATGTGTACATAATATGATTTTCTAACAGACAGCCAGAAGATAGCAGTCTGGATAAGTGTGCAGCACATCCTAAGATTGTAAGTGTGAAATACAGAGCTGCTGCCTTAATGAAGATATCTGAGTTTGTTGCAGTAAGTGACACATAATGATGGCTGTAATGGTGACCTGGTTGCTCGGAGGCTGAGCCAGTGACCCAGTCAGAGATGGCTAATTGACTGGGTTGCGTGACCACTGGGTTGTTATAACGAAGACGCATTAGTTGGCGACCTGCCTAAAATCTATAGTGTCACTGGGAGTGCGGGGAGGCTAAAAGATGTTTCACGCAATCCCTCCTCCGTTCCCTCTCCCCCTCCCTTTCACTCCCCACTTCCACCCACTCTCTCCCCCCCCTCTCTCTCTCTTTCACTTTTAGTCTCAATTGATCTCTTCTGTCACTTCACCACTGTGCTCCAATTCACTCACTCTAGTTGGTCTCTCCATTTTACTCTTCCTGTCATTCCTCCCCTCTCTCCTTCCCTCTCTCCCTCCCTCTCCCTCCTCTCTCTCCCTCCCTCTCTCCCTCCCTCCCTCTCCTTCTCCCTCCCTCTCTCCCTCCCTTCTCCCTCCCTCTCTCCCTCCCTCTCTCTCTCCTCCTCCCTCCCTCTCCCTCTGTCCTATATACATATATATTATATAGATATATATATATATATAATATATATATATATATGTGTATATATTATATATATATATATATATATATATATATATATAAATATATATTATTATACATAATATATATTTATATATATATATATATATATATATATATATATATATATATATATATATATATATATATATATTATTAACTTAGTATTTTCTTCATCCTCAAAATATTTTAGCTAACTTATTTATTTTAACTCCAACTATACAGATTAATGAATATAAATTATTAATTTTATAGCTGATGCTGCTGAATTAACTTAAATCATTATTAACATTATTTAATATGGTTTACTTCCTGTTATTTAGCATATTTATTCTGTTTTAATGTAGTGTATACAAACTTTTTTGTAATGTTTATCAATTTATTATAGCATGTTTTATGTTACTGGTGCCTTTGAGTGAGTATTTTACTTCAATACATGGTACATAATAAATGTTTATATATATATAATATATATAAAAATATATATATATATATATATATATATATATATATATATATATATATATATATATATATATATATATATATATATATATATATATATATATATATATATATATTTTATGTAGTTATACAAATTGATGTTTTTCAATTTTTATAAATGTTTTATTTGTCTTTGAAATACTATTTACTTCAATACATTACTATAATAAATGTTTATATATATATATATATATATAAATATATATATATATATATAT
>JAODUO010000842.1:52500-72500 GCA_025642075.2 Ridgeia piscesae | reverse complement strand
TCACACAGCCATCTCCCATCACCACATTCTTCTATTTCCACCACCGCAGACTGGCACCACCTTACTGCACCGCAATCTGCACCGCCTGCCGCGATTCATCTGCACTGCTAGGCAACCAGATGACAATACGGCCAGAAGTCTGTTCTTGGCCAAGGAGGCAAACGGGAAGTCTTTAGCTGCGAATCAATATGCCTCAGTGCACCCTCCGGCCGGGATTGTGGCCAGCCTTGTATGTCCTGAGACTCGCCATGTTGTCCATTAGCATGGCGGGTCATTATTGAGCTGCTCCGTACAGTCTGCCTGGGAGTGTACTGTGTTGTGGCATTGCGCTTCACGCATGGCCGGAGCGGTTCACTTCACGCGTGGCCAACTCTGGTCTGGCGGCTGTCTCAACATGGGAATGTCTGGTCTGGCACATGATGCAGATTGAAGAGAGATGTCTCTAGTGTTCCTCCTTGCAATGCGCGGCCCGCATAGATATTTTGTCAGAGTTGTTAATCTGAAACAATGAATTATGGATAGGAATATGATTCTTTTAAGAGATAAATGTAATTAGAAGGAAACCGTAAATTAATGATGTAACAGATATGAATACAGACCGGCAATGACAATTATTCATCCTAGGAGAAACTGGGTGTTGGTACAGTGTTTACAGCACTGGGTGTTGGAGCAATGTTTACAGACCTGAGTGTCAGTGCAATGTTCACAGAACTGGGTGTCGGTGCAATGTTCACGGCACTGGGTGTCGGTGCAATGTTCACAGCACTGGGTGTTGGAGCAATGTTTATAGACCTGGGTGTCGGTGCAATGTTCACAGAACTGGGTGTCGGTGTAATGTTCACAGCACTGGGTGTTGGAGCAATGTTTACAGACCTGGGTGTCAGTGCAATGCTCACAGAACTGGGTGTCGGTGCAATGTTCACGGCACTGGGTGTCGGTGCAATGTTCACAGCACTGGGAGTTGGAGCAATGTTTTCAGACCTGGGTGTCGGTGCAGTGTTCACGGCACTGGGTGTCGGTGCAATGTTCACAGCACTGGGTGTCGGTGCAGTGTTCACGGCACTGGGTGTCGGTGCAATGTTCACGGCACTGGGTGTCGGTGCAGTGTTCACGGCACTGTGTGTTGGTGCAGTGTTCACGGCACTGGGTGTCGGTGCAGTGTTCACGGCACTGGGTGTCGGTGCAGTGTTCACAGCACTGGGTGTTGGAGCAATGCTCACAGAACTGGGTGTCAGTACAATGTTCACGGCACTGGGTGTCGGTGCAATGCTCAAGAACTGGGTGTCAGTACAATGTTCACGGCACTGGGTGTCGGTGCAATGCTCACAGAACTGGGTGTCAGTACAATGTTCACGGCACTGGGTGTCGGTGCAATGCTCAAGAACTGGGTGTCAGTACAATGTTCACGGCACTGGGTGTCAGTGCAATGCTCACAGAACTGGGTGTCAGTACAATGTTCACGGCACTGGGTGTCGGTACAATGTTCACAGCACTTTTTGTGAGCAGTTTGCCCCTGCAAGAGCAAGAGCTCGCAGGCTGCTACCAACCCAGCAGCTGACACAGCATTGTGGCAGTAAGTAATTGTTATGATCCAAATATAGGTGTAGGGAGGGCTTGCAAATATATTGGTGCTTAAATCATCAGGGCTGAAATATTTTGTAGTGCACAACTTAAATCACAGTGGATCACAAAACAGACGTTTTGGTGCAATTGCCTCATGCTGGTGCTTTCAGTTGTAACATGTGTTGTGTTGTCATTTGCCGTTTTGTTGTGGGAAATACCATTTGTACAAGTAGGCAATGTGTGGTTTTTAGTCAGAATGAGCACCCCTGTGTTGTCAGTAAGATCTTTGCCCGTGCAGTTGCGCTTTCAATGCCACTAAAAATCATCACCCTTTTAGTGCCACTAAAGATCATCACCGTCTCAGTGGCACTAAAGATCATCACTGTTTCAGTGCACTACAGATCTGAGCCACGGTTTTATTATTCCAAATGACTGACATGACCTTTCAGTGCATGGACAAATTCATGCTGTCATTACGCAGTGCCAGAACAACACAGTTACTAGCCTTCCTAAAAAATTGGTTAGCGCACTTTCCATCCGGCGATATTTGTACGTTTATTAGACATTATTACTGGTGTTTTTACCATGTATGCTCTCAATTTATATGGTGGTACAGAACTATTTTATTATTTGAAAATGATTTTGCGAGCACCCTTTATGAGGTAGCCGTTATAAATGTGTTACTTTGAATTCCTCTTGATGAAAAACAGAAACGAATGTGACACAAATGAATATATACCTGGATATGGATTTGTGGCACAGAGCTGTCAACGTAGTTATCAGAATCAGGGGGCTCAGGGTTCTGAGACCCTGATAATTTAGGTGGGGGACTAGAGGTAAGATTAACCCCCAATGTTGAGGGTGAATTTTGGGGTAGAGTATGAACCTTTTGATCAGCCTCAGGGGGTGCAATTTTTTATTTTTGAGAGCCTCAAAGTGGGAGTTCTTGATAAGCCTCGCGAGGGGTCGAGTTGAACATTTTTGGGGAGCCTCAGGACCCCCTACAATTATTCTTTACTATCATATGACACCAGTGAAATGTATTGATATGCTGACTTTGGGGACAGGCTAGCTGCATCTCCTCCTAGGCACTTGGGTTCACTCACCTCAGTCACTGGGCAGCCACATTCATGGCCGATTTAACAATGAGTGCAGCCAACTGATGACATATTAAAATAACACTAATGCCATTACTTACAGCCATCTACATAGTTATTTATCTACACACTACATACGTACCTATGCAGTAGTGTGCCACTCTCCAGGGGGCGCCACTTTGGATTACACTTGCTGTATGTGAATTGATGCCGTGGACAACAGCGGAAGCGAAATGGACAGCGGGACTGAGCTTAAGAAAAACAGTAATGGCCGTAACTGTTGTGTGTTGTCCGCTGAGTACAGAGTGGAGCTAGAAACAAGCATTGTGACAAGCGAAGAAGAAATGCTATTGATTTTGTGCGAGGCTGACAGCTGCAGGCAGAGACTCAGAAGTAGGGCAGGGCCTAATGAAGAAGCTCTCACGTAATTATCATGCATCTTATATATACTGAATGCCACTGGCAGACACTGGCAGGATAGGACAGGATAGGATAGGATAGGATAGGGTAGGGTAGGGTAGGGTAGGGTAGGGTAGGGTAGGGTAGGGTAGGGTAGGATAGGGTAGGGTAGGGTAGGGTAGGATAGGGTAGGGTGGATAGGTAGGGTAGGTAGGTAGGGTAGGGTAGGTGGATAGGGTAGGGTAGGGTAGGGTAGGGTAGGGTAGGGTAGGGTAGGATAGGATAGGATAGGATAGGATAGGGCTGTGAGGAGGCAGGGTGTGTGAGTGTGTTTGTGGTGTGTGTGTGTGTGTGTGTGTGTGTGTGTGTGTGGTGTGTGTGTGTGTGTGTGAGTGAGTGATGTGGTGTGTGTGTGTAAGTGGGTGTGCATGTGTATGTGTTTCTTTGTGTGTACACCTGTGTGAATATCACATGTGCATGGATACCTGTGTATTGATATTCATATGGGCACTCAGAAACACACACACACACACACACACACACACACACACACACACACACACACACACACACACACACACACACACACACACACACACACACACACACACACATACACACAAGCACATAAGTGTACCATACACATACATGCATAGAAACATGTATACACACACCACACGCACACACGCACGTGCACACACGCACGCACACACACAATAACAATGCAATGCATCTGTAACAGAACCATGGTGATTGTGTGGATGACCTCAACCTGTCCAGCACAAACTACATTCCCTTGTCCCTTCTAAGTAATGACCATCACTACGCCTCCTCCAGGTTGGTCGGTCCGGAGGCTGACACACTAATTCACAGAACTCTATTATATTTCCAATATTGCCCATCAGACTGTACCTGGTCAACACCTATATGTCTGTGAGATGTGCTGTGTGATTCAGTTGTCTTTATGTAGAGTGTAATGCTGGACACTTCTCACAATATTCCCTGACCCAGTTTCTTATTACAGGAGTTCAAACAATCAAAATTGTGTTGCAGATTTGTTTCAATGCTGCTTTGGTATTGTATTGATTAAAATTTCCAGGACCTGCAGATTTAAATAATTAAATGATGTGTTATATTGTATAAATGACGTCTATATTATTCTGAAATGTTGATAGGACATTTATTTGGACAGTTATTGATTTTAAAGTATAATTTCACGGTTATGTATTCATGAGCGTCATTGTAGCTGTCCCATTTGAAATCGTACATTATTATCAATGTTTTGTGAAATTGAATGGATGATTGTGAAATTTTATTTATAAATTGTGATACAATCTATAAACAATATTAGTGAAGGAGCTATATCCAGAGTCCAAATAGAACAAGTATAAGTTATACTAATAAATAATCATCAGCTTTGTATCTTTAGGTAGTTTATTGTGGCAGTGGTTTGTGTAGGAATGGATACATTATATGTTAGCAGCGTCGTGTTTTGTTTCGTGTTTACCTTAACCATGTGACAACAGATTTGGGCGGCCGGGTGTCGATGTTCACGTGAAACATGAAGGAGAAAGTGAGGTCCTTCAGGTTCAGTTCCTCGTCAACGAGGTAAGTGAGGTCTTTAAATACATAACAGTGATTCTTCTTTCTCGTTGACTTTACTGTGTAACAACATTTTCTACTTTTCTACTGCGTAATTTTCTAATTTCATAATTTTTTTAATTCTTATTTGTAGTCAGAATTATAATACTAAACCTCTCTTGTGTTTAAATCTTCAGGAATCCATGCATAAAGGCACAACAAGCCAGAATTGTTGATATCATATACATGTAATATAATAATAATTAGGTAACTTCTGCTGCACCTAAATCCTTAGAAACTGAGCCCAGAGGCACAACAATATAAATGGGTTAATAAATCTCAGAGTCAATAAACAATTGCAGTTGTCATCAGATTGATTGATATGCCAGGGTTGCAATATTGTAAAGGTATGTCTTTAAATGATGACAAAATTTAGCAAAATCTTCAACTGATTTAACACTAGAAGGAAGCATATTCCAAAAAGTAGGCACACCCACAGCAAATACCGAGTCCCAATACTAGTGTTGACTTTAGGGATAAAAAGTAAATCAGACCTAAACAATTGAAGCTGAACAGGTTTTCTTACATGGGTAAGAAATGAATGTAAATATGATGGTTGCTTACAGGAATATCCCCACTGTATGATTAATCTGTGTTAATCATTACGACCACCACAGTACAATCAGCTCCACAAGACTTCGTGGTTCAATGCACAGTTTCTCATGATCGTGGTTTATGCCATGTCTTCACAGCATGTTCCCAGTCACCAACCTCCACGACCCATTCCTATTTTACAACTTCAGACATTGGTTGATATAAGACAGGTGCAGTTGCAATGGTTTGCACTTATGGCATACCAAAGTTACGAGTTCAAGACTTGAACTGTGGTATGGTACGTTCTCATAAATCCTGGCGCTTCATAGTGATAATGTTGAGGACAGACTTTGTTGGATGTGATTTCATAAGAACATCACCACCATGGACATTGGTGGAAGTCCTGTGGTAGGCAGCTTGATACTTGCAAGTATTTATTGTTTGATGGGTTGTGTTATTGATAGGTGTTGATACAGTGTTACAGAACAGCAGCAAACACACACACACACACTCACACACATACACACACATACACACACATACATACACACACACACACACACACACACACACACACACACACACACATACACACATACACATACACACACATACACATACACATACACACACACATACACATACATACACATACACATACACATACACACATACACACACATACACACACATACACACACATACACACACACATACACACACATACACACACACATACACACACACATACACACACATAGACACACATACACACACAAACACACACACATACACACACACATACATACACACACACATACACACACAAACACACACACAACACACATACATACACACACATACACACACATACACACACATACACACACATCATCACACACACACATACACACATATACACACACATACACATACACACACAACCACTACACAAACACACACAACACACACACACACACACACACACACACACACACACACACACACACACACACACATACACACACATACACACATACACACACATATGCATACACACAAACACACGCAGACACACACATACAAACACATACACACACACAAACACATACACATGCACAAACACACAAACACCACACACAAACACACAGAGACCCATACACAAACACATACAAACACACACATACGAACAAACACACAAACATAAGCATGCACGCATGCATGCATGCACAAACACACAAACACACACACACAAACACACACATACACACACAAACACACAAACACACACACACAAACACACAAACACACAAACACACAAACACACAAACACACAAACACACAAACACACAAACACACATACACACAAACACACAAACACACAAACACACAAACAAACACACAAACACACAAACACACAAACAACACAATGTTGTTGGATTGACAAAGCCTGGATCACACCCAGCAAGGTCAGACGTCAGTGTACAACAGACTTAAGTGAAGTCATAAATAAAACACTGTAGGAAGCTGGACACCAGCAGAAAGCAGACAGCACACTTCGCATGTCACCCTGTCATCCGTCACCCCCCCCATCTCCACCTGTCACTCCGTCACACTGGTGACCATCTTATACATCCCACTGATGAATTGTCCCCACCTACCACTAAGTTACCTGGTGACATCTTGTAGTTTTTGTGTCCATGGTGGCAGTGATGTATCGTACATGCTAACTCTGCACTTTGGTATGAGCAGCTTTGTGAACAAGTGAAGGCCAATAAGTGGGCGTGAGAGAGCTAAAGTGATTCTCCTCGCCCAGTGGCAGATGTTGGATTAGCGATAATTTCATTTTCAAAACCCTTCTCACTGCAGTTGGATCATTACTGGAGAGTAGCTACAGTAGTTTCATCACTCGCTGTCAAGGTTACCATGTGATTCTTTGGTGACAGATTTCTTACAGAACATTTCATATATGGATATGATGCCACTCCGCTATGACATCTGGATATGACGCCACTCTGTTATGACATCTGTATATGACGCCACTCCATTATGACATCTTGGATATGATACCATTCCATTATAACATCTGAATATGACACCACTCTATTATGACATCTGGATATTAGGGCACTCCATTATGACATGTCGATATGACACCACTCCATTATGACATTTGGATAAGATGCCACACCAATATGACATCTGGATATGACATCACTCCACTATGACATCTTGATATGACACCACTCCATTATGGCATATGGATATGATGCTGCTCCATTGTGACATCTGGATATGATGCCACTCCATTATGACATATGGATATGATGCCACTCCATTATGACATCTAGATATGATGCCACTCCATTATAACATCTGGATATGACACCACTCCATTATGACATCTGGATATGATACTGCTCCATTGTGACATCTGGATATGATACTGCTCCATTGTGACATCTCAATATGACATCACTCCACTAAGACATCTCGATATGATGCCATTCCATCCCAGTTTATCATTCTGTTAGTAACAGCGTGACTCCTGAGTACAGCATATCTGATTTGGACACTTCATCTTTATAAAGTCTTATTTAAACATTTAAATTTTGTTACATGACAAACATTCGGGGTTGCTAGACCAACTGCATCTGTAGTACTTTGGTTATAAATCTTGTGCCTTTGTGTTTCATTTTGTGCAATTAAAAAGAAATCTGTCATGTGCTAAATCTCTAATACCTAATCCATCAAACATTCACAAACAAAAAGTTGTTTTAAGTGAAACACTCATGAATATAAACAAGCATAATTCAAATATTGTAAAAAGAAACATGTCAAAAAGTGTGTCCTATATGCACTGTGTAAGGCATGCCAAGTGAGTTGGTATGACTCCAGACAGTGCACTAAAGCATGCCAAGTCAGTTGGTATGACACCAGACAGTGCATTAAAGCATGCCAAGTCAGTTGGTATGACACCAGACAGTGCATTAAAGCATGCCAAGTCAGTTGGTATGAGAGCAGACAATGCATTAAAGCATGCCAAGTGAGTTGGTATGACTCCAGACAGTGCACTAAAGCATGCCAAGTCAGTTGGTATGACACCAGACAGTGCATTAAAGCATGCCAAGTCAGTTGGTATGACACCAGACAGTGCATTAAAGCATGCCAAGTCAGTTGGTATGAGAGCAGACAGTGCATTAAAGCATGCCAAGTCAGTTGGTATGAGAGCAGACAATGCATTAAAGCATGCCAAGTCAGTTGGTATGAGAGCAGACAATGCATTAAAGCATGCCAAGTCAGTTGGTATGAGAGCAGACAGTGCATTAAAGCATGCCTAGTTAGTTGGTTTGAGACCAGACAGTGCATTAAAACATGCCTAGTTAGTTGGTTTGAGACCAGACAGTGCATTAAAACATGCCTAGTTAGTTGGTTTGAGACCAGACAGTGCATTAAAACATGCCTAGTTAGTTGGTTTGAGACCAGACAGTGCATTAAAGCATGCCAAGTGAGTCGGTATGAGACCATTAAGGTGTGCCAAGTCAGTTGGTATGAGAGCAGACAGTGTGTTAAAGCATGTCAAGTGAGTTTGTATGACACCAGACAGTGCATTAATGTAGGTTGGTATATGAGCAGACAGTGTGTTAAAGCATGTCAAGTGAGTCTGTATGACACCAGACAGTGCATTAATGTAGGTTGGTATGAGAGCAGACAGTGTGTTAAAGCAGGTCAAGTGAGTCTGTATGACACCAGACAGTGCATTAATGTAGGTTGGTATGAGAGCAGACAGTGTGTTAAAGCATGTCAAGTGAGTCTGTATGACACCAGACAGTGCATTAATGTAGGTTGGTATGAGAGCAGTCAGTGTGTTAAAGCATGTCAAGTGAGTCTGTATGACACCAGACAGTGCATTAATGTAGGTTGGTATGAGAGCAGACAGTGTGTTAAAGCATGTCAAGTGAGTCTGTATGACACCAGACAGTGCATTAATGTAGGTTGGTATGAGAGCAGACAGTGTGTTAAAGCATGTCAAGTGAGTCTGTATGACACCAGACAGTGCATTAATGTAGGTTGGTATGGAGCAGACAGTGTGTTAAAGCATGTCAAGTGAGTCTGTATGACACTAGACAGTGCATTAATGTAGGTTGGTATGAGAGCAGACAGTGTGTTAAAGCATGTCAAGTGAGTCTGTATGACACCAGACAGTGCATTAATGTAGGTTGGTATGAGAGCAGACAGTGTGTTAAAGCATGTCAAGTGAGTCTGTATGACACCAGACAGTGCATTAATGTAGGTTGGTATGCGAGCAGACAGTGTGTTAAAGCATGTCAAGTGAGTCTGTATGACACTAGACAGTGCATTAATGTAGGTTGGTATGAGAGCAGACAGTGTGTTAAAGCATGTCAAGTGAGTCTGTATGACACCAGACAGTGCATTAATGTAGGTTGGTATGAGAGCAGACAGTGTGTTAAAGCATGTCAAGTGAGTCTGTATGACACCAGACAGTGCATTAAAATAGACCAAGAGCATTAAAACACCAGATTTCAGTGACACAATGTTTGACCTGGTACTACTGTTCTGGAGCCCCTGGGCAACAACTTCGCACAGGCTGTCTCACTGGTAATGACAACGGCATGTTTAAGTGTGATTCAGTGAAGGAATGACCTCCACCGATGAAGTGCTTCCTGTAGGAGAATTATTGTTGGTCAGCGGTCAGCGGTGGAAGGTCAGCAGCCAGAACCTTGTGGTTGCTGTCCGGTGCTAACAGCCATCTCGCATGTTGGTGGTCAGTCAATCAGTGCAGAGGATTTATTGACGGAAGTGTTCATGACAGGTTGCAAACACAATTAGCTCGGAATCAAAGGGCCGTGTGTCGGTTACATGTCCTCAGTGATCCAGGTCGTCAACAGGTGCATTTAGACAGGTGACTGTTGACGTTCGAGGTTCGACCGTTCTGTGGCGTCAAGGTCGATGTCGACATCACACGATGGTCAATGAAATTAGCACGTGGTGCAGCGTCTTGGCCTCGTATTATGTTCATTTGTTAAACAGTTAACAGGTTCGTGAGATGATAAAGAGGCCGATTATCTCGTTCCGTTTGATACGTATCTGTTTGATAGTTGATATTATTCGGACGTGATTAGAAAACGTGTGGGATCTCCTTCTGTGACGCGTGCTGATTAATTAATTTCATGTTATTATTATTATTATTATTATTATGGGCAAGTGGTGGTTATTTTGTTACGTGATCAGTTCTCATTTCGTGGTTTTTATGTTTGCCCTGTCTGAATTAGTGTTCATACTTTCTATTGGTTTCTTGTGTGGCTGATAATCTTTGAATGTTGATGTCTAGTGCAGTTAGATGACTTTCTGGTATAGCACAAAGTTATTCTTTGATTGTTGACGTCTGGTGTAGCACAAAGTTATATTCTTTGAAAGTTGATGTATGGTGTAGCACAAAGTTATTCTTTGATTGTTGACGTCTGGTGTAGCACAAAGTTATATTCTTTGAAAGTTGATGTATGGTGTAGCACAAAGTTATTCTTTGATTGTTGACATTTGGTGTAGCACAAAGTTATATTCTTTGAAAGTTGATGTATGGTGTAGCACAAAGTTATTCTTTGATTGTTGACGTCTGGTGTAGCACAAAGTTATATTCTTTGAATGTTGATGTCTGGTGTAGCACAAAGTTATTCTTTGAATGTTGA
Organism: Ridgeia piscesae; assembly: GCA_025642075.2. Classification (NCBI taxonomy): domain Eukaryota; kingdom Metazoa; phylum Annelida; class Polychaeta; order Sabellida; family Siboglinidae; genus Ridgeia; species Ridgeia piscesae. Next base: position 61,558 of record JAODUO010000842.1, on the reverse strand, counting down.
TGTATGGTGTAGCACAAAGTTATTCTTTGATTGTTGACGTCTGGTGTAGCATAAAGTTATTCTTTGATTGTTGATGTCTGGTGTAGCACAAAGTTATTCTTTGAATGTTGATGTATGGTGTAGCACAAAGTTATTCTTTGATTGTTGACGTCTGGTGTAGCATAAAGTTATTCTTTGATTGTTGACGTCTGGTGTAGCACAAAGTTATTCTTTGATTGTTGACGTCTGGTGTAACACAAAGTTATTCTTTGAATGTTGATATCTGGTGTAGCATAAAGTTATATTCTTTGAATGTTGATGTCTGGTGTAGCATAAAGTTATTCTTTGATTGTTGATGTCTGGTGTAGCACAAAGTTATTCTTTGATTGTTGATGTCTGGTGTAGCACAGTTATTCTTTGAATGTTGATATCTGGTGTAGCATAAAGTTATATTCCTTGAATGTTGATGTCTGGTGTAGCACAAAGTTATTCTTTGAATGTTGATGTCTGGTGTAGCACAGTTATTCTTTGAATGTTGATGTCTGGTGTAGCACAGTTATTCTTTGAATGTTGATGTCTGGTGTAGCACAGTTATTCTTTGAATGTTGATGTCTGGTGTAGCACAAAGTTATTCTTTGAATGTTGATGTCTGGTGTAGCACAGTTATTCTTTGAATGTTGATGTCTGGTGTAGCACAAAATTATTCTTTGAATGTTGATGTCTGGTGTAGCACAGTTATTCTTTGATTGTTGATGTCTGGTGTAGCACAAAATTATTCTTTGAATGTTGATGTCTGGTGTAGCACAGTTATTCTTTGAATGTTGATGTCTGGTGTAGCACAAAGTTATCCTTTGAATGTTGATGTCTGGTGTAGCAGTTATTCTTTGAATGTTGATGTCTGGTATACAAAGATATAAATCTTCCATAGAACACTTGGCATAGACAGAGATCTTTCTCTGAGATGTCATCTGATATTTTGTAGTTGTGGAGAAAGACTGACATATCAAATGTCACTGAGGTCAGCCTCAGAGTTCTGTTTTCGACTGGCCAGAATCTCTGCATGCCCGCGACGGTTCCGCGAATAAACCCTGTCATTGGACACCTCCCGGTTGCGGGAATTTCATTACTAGTAAGCGTGGGTTTACGTAGATGACACTCGGCCCTGGCTAATCATCCCTTTGTCGCAGTGATGCCGGGATTTGTGCACAAACGTCTGACGTGCACTGCCTACGACCTTTTGTAAGTCGTAGTGCAATCGCAGTTGATCACTCATTCAACGGCAGTCGATGAACGCGGCCACTGCGATCCCGGAGACTTACCCGTCCAGGCCAGTGTGTGTTCAGTGCCGATGCACAAGACAAGTGACCTTCTGCACACGCCCAATCAATCAGCCTCTCGGTGTTTAGTGGGCGTATCGGGGAACTACTCACCGATTAACATCCGCAGTGTTTCAGCAAGCCGACCGAGTGGAATGTTGCACTGCGACAACCAACTGTGTGTGTGACTGCTGCATACATTTCAACCTCTGTGACTAGATGCGTGTAGCTGCATATAACTCTGTGTGGCTCCGTGTAGCTGTTTGTGGCTCCGTGTAGCTGTTTGTGGCTCCGTGTAGCTGTTTGTGGCTCCGTGTAGCTGTTTGTGGTTCCGTGTAGCTGTTTGTGGCTCCGTGTAGCTGTTTGTGGCTCCGTGTAGCTGCTTGTGGCTCCATGTAGCTGCTTGTGGCTCTGTGTAGCTCCGTGTGGTTCCGTGTAGCTGCGTGTGGCTCCATGTAGCTGCTTGTGGCTCCATGTAGCTGCTTGTGGCTCTGTGTAGCTCCGTGTGGTTCCGTGTAGCTGCGTGTGGCTCCATGTATCTGCTTGTGGCTCTGTGTAGCTCCGTGTGGCTCCGTGTAGCTGCTTGTTGCTCCGTGTAGCTGCTTGTGGCTCCATGTAGCTGCATGTGGTTCCATGTCGCTCTATGTGGGTCCTTGTAGCAATAGGTGGTTCCTTGTAGCTCCGTGTGGCTCCGTGTAGCTCTGTGTGGCTCTGTGTAGCTCCAGGTAGCTCTGAGTAGTTCTGTGTAGCTCCAGGTAACTCCATGTAGCTGTATATAGCTCCGTGCTGATCCTCACAATTGTCCTCTAAAATGTCATATGTAGATTGGTTGCATCACTCAGCTGGAAGAATTGATTGGCTGCCAGCTCCCCCTGGTGGCACTCTCAGCAGATCTTCCAGTACGTTGTACTCTGCTAATTACAACTCCCACACACACACTGCCAGAAGCCTGTCAACTGTACCCAGTGTACGTACTGTGCATACAGTATGTACTGTACATACTGTACATACTATATGTACTGTACATATTGTACATACTGTATGTACTGTACGTACTGTACATACTGTATGTACTGTACATACTGTACATACTGTACATACTGTACATACTGTACGTACTATATGGCAGGCAGAAGAATGCTACAAGTGACTGACAGTGGACGGCAGAGAGACGATTATAGCACAACAGGAAATAACCAGATGACAGTCGGTGGACATTACAGCACCACATGAGGAAGTTGGCTGTGTATATATAGCTCTGAGGAGCCGTGTGAGATGTGACAGAATTACACTGACACAACACGAGACAGGAGATGGGGAGGAGAATGTCAGGTGTAGTCAGCCTGTAATGAGGGAGAGGGAGAGGGAGAGGGAGAGGGAGAGGGAGAGGGAGAGGGAGAGGGAGAGGGAGAGGGAGAGGGAGAGGGAGAGAGAGAGAGAGCAGAGAGAGCAGAGAGAGCAGAGAGAGCAGAGAGAGCAGAGAGAGCAGAGAGAGCAGAGAGAGCAGAGAGAGCAGAGAGAGCAGAGAGAGAGCAGAGATAGAGAGAGAGAGCAGAGAGCAGAGATAGATAGATAGAGAGAGAGAGAGTAGAGAGAGACAAAAGAAAGAGAGAGAGAGAGAGAGAGAGAGAGCAGAGAGCAGAGAGCAGAGAGAGCAGAGAGAGCAGAGAGAGCAGAGAGAGAGCAGAGAGAGAGAGAGAGAGAGAGCAGAGGAGAGAAGAGAGAGGAGAGAGAGAGAGAGCAGAGAGAGCAGAGAGCAGAGAGAGAGCGAGAGAGCAGAGAGAGCAGAGAGAGAGCAGAGAGAGAGAGAGAGAGGAGAGGAGCAGAGAGCAGAGAGCAGAGAGAGCAGAGAGCAGAGAGAGCAGAGAGACAGAGAGAGAGAGAGAGCAGAGAGAGCAGAGAGCAGAGAGAGAGCAGAGAGAGAGCAGAGAGAGCAGAGAGAGCAGAGAGAGCAGAGAGAGAGAGAGAGAGAGAGAGAGAGAGAGAGACAGAGAGAGAGAGCAGAGAGAACAGAGAGAGCAGAGAGAGCAGAGAGAGAGAGAGAGAGAGAGAGAGAGAGAGAGAGCAGAGAGCAGAGAGAGAGAGAGAGAGAGAGCAGAGAGAGAGAGAGAGAGCAGAGAGAGAGAGAGAGAGCAGAGAGAGAGAGAGAGAGAGAGAGAGAGAGAGAGAGCAGAGAGAGCAGAGAGACAGAGAGAGCAGAGAGAGAGAGAGAGCAGAGAGAGAGCAGAGAGACAGAGAGCAGAGACAGAGAAGAGACAGAGAGAGCAGAGAGAGAGCAGAGAGAGCAGAGAGAGCAGAGAGAGACAGAGAGAGACAGAGAGCAGAGAGAGCAGAGAGAGAGCAGAGAGAGAGCAGAGAGAGCAGAGAGAGCAGAGAGAGCAGAGACATGAAGGAGGTTATTACTTCACAATATATGAAGCATTGAACATATCAGCTGAATGCAGGCCACAGTGAATTAGGGAAGACATTGGAAGACATTAGACATCTGCTTATATAATGTGTCTTCCCATGCACAAAACGACATAAAAGACACACAAAATACATGGTAATAATAATGAGTTCCTATCATCCTTGTCCCTATTTCCTACCCAATATACATCCTGTATGTGGTAAAATAGGCACCATGACAATGTTCAGTATTCTGTAAACACACATCAATAGTGTAGACCGTCCACTTCATGTCATATTGTATACTAGAATATCACGTTGGACTCTTGACATGGAGTTTAGTATTCTGGCTTCATCTTACATTGTCAACTCAGCTTGTCTTGGATTTATCCTGTTTTGTTATCAAATTGTTATCAATCTAGTAATGAATAGCAGCTTCATGTTTTATCCTTTGCATTGCCTTCATATGTCACTGCACATTTTGTTGGACCAAACTCTTCAAACCTCTGGACTATTACAAACTACATACTCGAATGTTCAAATTTATAGTACAGGTGCACTTGAAATCTTTATGTTGTATGCAGAGTTGGTTTAAAGCAAAATGGTAATCTTTGGATAAAATCCTAACAAAATATTTAACTTTGATGATTAGATCTAGTAGCAAAGTGGGAATAGTCAGAAGATAATTAAATTGGATCATATTAGACATTATGTAATCAAGTGCTACAATGGATTTTAACAAATAGGCTAGTCCATCATAATTCTGATACTGGACAGATTTCAGTTCTTGTGATGTAACTGTGAAACAATATCAGCAAAACGTTGAACGAAGGAGAGACATTTAACCAGAGTAACAAGATCTGACATGGATTAAGAAGACTGAAATGGTTGACAGGTGAATAAGGAAGTCTTTATGGCTTCTCTAGAGTGAAACATTCTTCATACAAGTCACTCTATTTGCTCAAGGTATTTGTCAACGTAGGTTTTTGAGCATGATTCTCTGCTATTTGCAAACACGAACTCAACTGTGGTGTAGATGACAGTGGACATTAAAGGTCTGTCAATTAAGCTCACCAAATACAAAGTACACAGTAGTACAGTTTAGACATCGCCCTGGATTATGAGGTTGCCGTGTGGCTCCTAGCAGATGGAACATAAATATTAAACTCATGTCAATAGCAATTTTGGATTATAAAACCCACTGGTTCGACAGCTCATATTGATTGGCAGAGATTGAACCAACGCCACATACACCTTCTTCTTCGCCTTTTCCCACTAGGTGGGGTCATCAGCAAAAATTCTTGATCTCCAGAATGTTCTGTCCTGGGCATCCTCTGGGGTGATCCGCAGTTCCTGCATATCCCTTCGGACGCAATCCATCCATCTCCCTCTTGGTCTCCCCCTTGGTCTTTTTCCTGGCACTCTCATGTCAACAACTGCTCTCACTTCGTCGTTTTCTTCCATTCTCTGCATGTGTCCATACCAGCGTAGTCTCATTCCTCTGACTTTCACTTGTATGCTATTCACTCCTAGCTCCTTTCTGATGTCCACATTCTCTACTTTGTCTCTCCGAGTTACACCTTTAATTCTTCTCAATATACTGGTTCATTTTAATGGGCACACTCAGAAGACCACATGGAGCTAACCGTGCGTGGTCCTAGTGTGTGTGGGTGAAGCACAGAAGTGATGGCAGACTCGTTCTTGTTCTTGCAGGGAGCTCTTGTATCAGCCTGTGCTGACAACCAGCTGTATCTGTGGTCGCTGAGACAGAAGAAGCCAGAAATTGTACATTCCTTACGGTTCAACCGAGAGAAGTAAGTCACCGTTGTATATTTACTATAATGCACTTGTTATATTTACACAGCTCAAATATGATTAAATATATATTTATTATTTGTTATTGACAATCATTTATTATTTTGTGTATTTTTTACTGTTACTTTACTGATTTTTTCATTGTGTCATGTTATTAATTAATTGTTATTTCAGTGTGACCACTAATATTTATTTGTATGTTTATTTAACTACCAGTTACTTTGTGTTTTATTGTTTAGTATATAATGTGTGGTCTAGTTCGCAAAATTTGTTCAACGAGTATACAAGAATGATGATTAGAAAGTCATATAGTAAACATAAACATAAATAATTAATTAGCATATCTTTATAGGCCATATCAGACTGGTTAGATAAATATGCAGAAGTTGCAAATGAATTTGAAACAAATGATTACATATGTCCTCTGGTTTGTGAAACGTCTCGCCATGCAAACTGAGACATGTTGATTGGGTCTAATACATGTCATCAATCGTGTACCCTTTGCTATGATTTAGCTAAAATAATAATTCTCAGTGAACTAACTAAACCTCACATTATATATAAAGCAATAAAACACAAAATAACACTGGTAGTTAAATCAACGTACAAATAAATATTACTGGTCCCACTGAAATAACAATTTATTAATAATATAACACAATGAAAAAGTACAGTAAAAATTACATGAAATAATAAATATACGTTTACCCGGTAATCTTATTTGAGCAAACTGAGACAGACATGTTGATTGGGTGGTCTACAGCCACAGTATTCACAAGAGTCATTCTTTGCAAGTCTTATCAATGGATCGCATTATTTAGTGACAGTTGCATCCTGTATTACAAAAATCTTAACTCAAAATGCACATAACTGTGAACAGCAGTCTCCCGGCCACAAATCCACATAATGTCGCAACATAAAAACTACTCATATTATTCCGACCAAATGCAGCGGGTAGTGATTATATGACGAGAACGTCAGTTGTAAATTCATAAACCATTTGCTGTAAACTTTACATTTGAGATGTCCTGATAGGATGGTCTTGCGGTTGGTTTTATGGGAAGTTCCATTCAGAATAAAATTCCTATACTATTTTATACAAGTTTGTTATCATAAATTTTTGTTAAGTAAACTAACGGTAAACGTAATATTTCTGCCATAAATGTTACCTGTTTTCAATTGAACACCATTGTTGCACCGCCAATGTGATTGTTGTTGCAGAATCACCTACATTCATCTACCCTTCCAAAGTAAGTGGCTGTACGTAGGCACAAAGAGAGGAAATGTGCACGTCGTCAACATTGAGTCGTTTGTTCTATCGGGATACACAATCAACTGGAATAAAGCCATTGAGCTGTAAGTACAAGCAGTGAAGTCTTAGATCTCAGTATCACATGTATTCTATGATCTCTTTAAAATCTGGAATATTTCCCACACTGCACTGTACATCTAGTGACCATGCTGTCCACCAATGCACATTGTTGTGAGCACTTTGTTAATTTATTTTACTTTATTTATATTTTATATAGCAGGCAGGTGTTAAAATCAATCCAAATAAATTGTACAACAATATGCGTGAAACATGATGTTTAGCATCGATGGACCAGTTGTGAAATACCAGTACGACGAGCATAACACACTGTAGTGTAGCGTTATAACATAGTTCTTATTTAGCGCCCCATCCAAATAATTGTTCTGCGGTGCTTTGCAATGGTGATACTGATTACAATTTACTGGTGATGGCCATTGCTGGTTTTGGTCCGGTTGTAAAGTATGAATGACATTGTTGAGAAATATTGAATATTCCAGAACTTGTAAATGCGGCAGGAATAGATTGATGCGGAACGCGGCCGGCAGTTTACAGGGCAGGTTAATTTGCGGACTGACCATACTGTCGCCACAAATGTGGTCATCCGTGGACACCACAGACGTCTTTAATGATGCTTTGACGCACTGTCTGTGGTGGTTATGACACCCGCAGGAGAACTAGTGCTTCACGCTGGCGTCCTACAACGACAACTGCTTCGTATGAGATGCTTGTCTAAAGCTGTTGACCGTATTTCTTGTGCCGTGCTTTGGCGAGATTTAACAAGATTGCCAACCATAGCCACAAAGCTCTCATGGCTGTGGGAAAGGACATTTGTTATTTATCAAGATTTCCTATGACCTCCTGACCTCAAATTATTCCATCATAATACAATTTATTTATATAGCGCACAAATCAATAGCATAGCTCTCAGGTGCTTTACATGAAACATGTACAAATATTAGTTAAGATAGGATGATATATTAAAACAAAAAGCATCCTAAATATAGTTCTATATATGAAATTTAATAGTCAACTATAACATTCGGTGCTTTACTTGTTATACTTCAGTGTGCACATAATTAAAAATATGTGATAAATATTAAGCAAAAACTAAATAACAGCTCAAATGTAATAACATTTATCATTTTTAAATGCTAATAATTATAATTGCTTAACGCATGGGTAAATGCATTTGATAAAAGTCCACATTATCATATCACAGAAATGCTAAATCTATAAAGGTGTGCCATAAGAAGTGTTCTGTGTTCTGTGATTCTAGCAACATGGAAGCGTAGTAGTGTGCTTTAACAAGTACATGTGGTACAGCCAGCTGGTTTGGCAGGACTTTAGAGAGCTGACCTTATCAGCAACTGCAGTCAGAACAAATCTAACATGTCCAGTATATTGTATATTGAATTTGTAGCAATTGACCTAAATATGGATATAATGTGTATCCTGTCTTGGCAATTCACATATATGTGACCTTTGGTGCCAATGAATCGATTCGTTACAGCCATGCTACTTTTTTATTTTAATACATCCTTATAAACCCACGCAACATTTTATATTGGTTAACCAACTTGCATCAATGCAACTTACTTACTTACAACATCGCTGAAATGTACCTTTTGCAAGAATTTTTTTAATATACCCACATCAAACTAGGTGAAACATTTGTCAGAAAATTGTACATTTTCTTTGGTCACTGTAAATTTGTCATTCAGTTGAATATAGTATATAATCATTTCTCCAGACAAAAATACTGTTTGAGTTCAAATCCATATGATGCGACAGGGTTTGTGGTATTGGTAGGTTTGGCTGTATTCAGTGAAATTGTATACAAAATGTGACTGGTCAGATGGACAATCATCCCAAGTTACCGTGTTGTATATGGGTGATTGGGGCATCAAGCATAGGGGGTTTACATCAGCGATTATTAACCCCTGCTATTGGGTCACCAAACAAATTTCAGTGTGTAGCCAAGTGATCTAATTAATGTTCAATTTGTCATTTTTGGTTCAGCTTGTCCAGGCCAGATACATGAGAGATGAATAATTTTAGTAATGTTGTATGGAATTTAATATTTTTAGTATATAACACTACAACGCATTTCAAAATCATGCATTTTACCTACATTCTTCATATGTCGTACATATGGTACGCATAAATCATAGTTTACTTGGAAATCTGTCTTTTGAAAATGGGTGCCAATATCGATGCCTGTGAGTAACACTTTTATAAACAAACAAGT
>JAODUO010000842.1:0-47500 GCA_025642075.2 Ridgeia piscesae | reverse complement strand
AATCAACAGTATTGAATTATTAAAATCACTTGTGTGTGTGTGTGTGTGTGTGTGTGTGTGTGTGTGTGTGTGTGTGTGTGTGTGTGCGTGTGCGTGTGTGTACACGTTGTATATGAGTGGGTGTATGCATGCATGTGTGTGGGTGTCTGTGTATGTGTACGTGGGGGGGTCATTGCATGTGTGTGAGGGGCGATGCGTGTGTGGTGTATGTACTATGTATGTGTGGTGTATGTATGTGTGGGTGTATGTATGTGTGTTATGTACTATATATGTGTGGTTGTATGTACTATGTATGTGTGGATGTATGTACTATGTATGTGTGGATGTATGTACTATATATGTGTGGGTGTATGTACTATGTACGTGTGGGTGTATGTATGTGCATATACATTCATGATTATGTAGGTGTGGGTGAATGTGTGGGGTTTGGTGTGTGTATAAGATTGAGGATGACACAATGGTGCATTAGTGTGTGCGTGTATGTGAGCGTGCATGCGTGTGCATACATGTGTGTTAATGCATGTGGGCATGTGACATTTGGAGACGATCACTGCAAGGGTGACAGTCATTGATACACAGTGAGCACTGATGAATTCTGTGAGAGTGGCTGGCTTCAGTGCATGTACTTACTGGGCAGATATGTCACACTTAAAGAGGTTAACCCTTTATCTTTTGATGCTCATCCACACGCATGGTTTAGTGAGCATTGCATTGTGTGGTATAATGTCTTTTGATCCCTAAAGGAAAATGGGTTGTTTCTCGCAGGACTTTCTCTGGGGATACGTCTCCCTCGGCTGTTCAGATAATACCCTAACACTTTGTGAAAGGTCAAGGCAATTGTGGTATTCCTTTAAAATGATGTATTTTTCATTCATGAAACCCCAAGAAATTGCCTTAAAATGGTTCCATTAAAGCCTATTGCCTTGTTGGGTGTCAGTCAATTAACATAAATAATTCTAGCTTATTTTAGCATGTTTTTGTCATGTTTTATTTCCAGAAGTTATCCGTAGTATGCTTTACTAATCAACGGTGTTCCAGTTTGCAACAACTGACAACAAACTTCCTCATACACTGGCTAATTCCAAGTAGTGCCACAGATGTCCTCCTTTAAGAATACTACATTCTTATCCCTAACACGATTACGTTGGAGAGTACGTAAACCAAACTGACATCCGTGCCTCATCAATAATCTCATCATAACAGCAAGTACTTTGCTACTGCATCTTTATTCATGATTACAAATTCCATTATGTTTAATCTATGTAGTTTTTTACACCAGTCACAGTGTCTCTGAGTTTCCATGAACGTGATGTTAAACTCATAGACATTATGGAAATACATGTTTGTTATGCAATGACAGCAGCAATGATGGTGACTTGTGTCATATTTCTTCTCGGACATTGCATAAACAATCTGTGCTAATACGGCTTTTATCAGCCCCATGATTCGGTCGTTCGAAACATACGCGGGCCATTGTCTGCTTCCATAATATTTACATAAGTTTTCTTATAGGTTACGCCCTCTGCATATATAAATCAAACTATTTCCAGAACCGACCTTGAAGCTAATTGAAGGTGGCTGTTCTATTAAGCAAACAGCACACTAAGCAAATAGTGGAGACATCAAAATATGTCAAAATCTGCATCCTAGTAAATGTACACCCATTCATCACTTCATTTTGTAGTTCCCAAAATGCTTTCAATACACTACACTAGGTGGCGACACTTCTGCGTGGCCATGCACATACCCGGTACTGCATCTCAGCTGATGTGAATTGCAAGCGATTTTTGCATCTAAATATTTGCAAAAGGATACAGTAACATTTTATAATTTGTTGATGTTCCATCACCATTGACCTTGAATCTAGTGTGATACTGGTGGAAGTTAAACTGTGATGATGGATGGAATCAACATGGTGTGTTGACTTTGCAGATTGCTGTCATTGTGGCAGATGCTGTCAAGAAGGAGATGTGTGGTCATTAGAGCATGTTTGTTTAACAGAACAAGTACGATATACGTAAACATATAACATATAAACAAGAACATATAAATGTTACTACTTATTTGACATATCGATACGTTCCAGTGTTTGTACTTAAACGTTTTTGTAACTGACCATTACTAGGAGGAACTAAATTAAATTAGTATTTCTTTTAAATACCTGTAGTTGTTTGTCTTTAAAGGAATTTTGGTGATCATCAGATGATATACGGTTTTCTTGCAATGCAACGTTGCCGAAGTTCTATGCTTGAATAGTCCCTACGGGCATGAAGATTGATTTCGCAATGACTAGCACTTTCCGCATTGGTGGGTCGGATACATCAAATCAGCCAAGGTTGGCTGGACAGGCAGTTATAGTTCGTACTGCCCAAATATACACATTATCTGTTTGAGACTAAACCAAAGTGACCCAAGTAGCAAGATGACCTGAATAACAAGGCAGCCTGAGAAGCAAGGCAGTCTGAGTAGAAAGGTGGCCTGAATAGCAAGGTGGCTTGACTAGATGGGCTAGTTCCTGTAATTTAAAGGGTGATGTTAATTGGTTGTGAAAGGAGGCTCGGCTGTGCTAAAAACTGTGATTTGTTCAATGGAGTTGTAATGAATAACTGATGTATCAGTCAGTACCATAGTAACACACAGGTTTTTTATATGACATAGCGACATATATGATATGACATATTGCTTACATATTTAAAATTGACCTTACTGTTCTCGTTGGGTGAATGAATAAAATTGTACAAGAGTTTGTTATTTTTAAATCAACAGTAGAAAATGTGTTGCTTTGCATGTATGTGTTCGCCTGTCATCAAGGGAATCGTTAAACTCTTCCAAATCTACCACAGGGTATCAATTTTTCGATCTGTTGTCAGAGCTAGGGGGAGTAGAAATCCCATGCAGGGAAATTGAAACAAATTATCGTGGCCCCACCGAGCTGGGATTTCATTCCCTAAACTCCCAATGCCATAAACAGCAACTACAGTAGTGTGAGCATTTATGAAAACAAAAAGCAAATATTTAAACGACCATTAAGGTCATTGCCAAGACACCCTACCTATCCCCCGCCCCCCATGTAATTACATAACAGAACAAGATCATCTGTTTAAGTTTAATAAGTAATATGAAACATCATGTTGTGGCAATATTGTATCATTACAGTACAAACATTCAATCTTATTTTCATATGTGGTTGTTCTATTTGTAGTTGCTGATAGGGTTTGAGCTTGGAGCGGTTGTCATGTGGGACCTCAAGACAAAGTTGGCTGACGTCCGCTTCAGCTGCCCGGAGGTAATTGTCATCGCCCAGGATCCAGGTTTTGTACAGGGATCATAAAAAATGCAGTTATGAGATCATCAGGATAAAAATGACATCTCTGTTAATTTAGTTTGTGTCATGTCAAAAACATGACAAATGGCATTTCAAATTGAAAAAAATTGCACAGCTACAAAAGAGTTAATGTGAACAGTGGATTTCTGAAATGTTACTTTGAGTCTTGTTTGTCATCTTTCACCTTGCGTGGTTCAAGGTTGTCCAGCAGGCTGAGGTAAGTGAATTTTCTCACATTGGTTGTGCAGAAGACAACTAAGTTATGTGTTGCTTGGACAAACAGCAAATTCACTCTAATTTGTAGTTTGTTCCTGATAATTATGTATGCATCAGTGAAAGCTAAACTGATTAGTTTATAGACAAGTGGATTTTGAAAGTCAGTTGTCTGTTGGACAAGTGTTGTACTTTGTGGACAAGTTAATTCTTGATTGTTGATCAGATCATTTGATACATTTCAAGCCCTGATATATATATATATATATGTATATATATATATATATATATATATAATTTAACATTCATGACTGTTATGAAACGACACATATTTGTTTTTAATTAATAAAAATATATAATAAACATAAATGTAAATGAATGAGTACTGTAGATAATATATATACACTGTATATATATATATATATATATATATATATATATAAAATATATATCATATACATATATGATATATATATATATATATATATATACATACATGCATACACACATATATAAATATATAATTTTATATACAATATATAATTTTTCCAAGCAGTGATATATATATATATATATATATATATATATATATATATTATCTACAGTACTCATTCATTTACATTACTTTGTGTTTATTTATATCTTTTTACTAATTAAAAACAAATATGTGTCGTTTCATAACAAGTCATGAACATTTCTATTTCATCTTGCTGAACCACTTCTGTAAGCCTTTTTCTTAACCTTGTTAAAAGTTGCTTAAATCTTTTTAAATACTCATTATCAATGCTGTCATGCTCGTTTCTTTGCAATTGCAGCCGATAACGTCGATATCGTGGCACTACGAGGGTCGTCAGTTCATGTGTAGTCACACAGATGGCAGTCTGACGACCTGGAACACAAAGACACCTCAGAAACCTACAAGCATCTTGACACCCCACGGTAACGCGACATTACTTGTCTCACTTCTATGTACTAGCATCGATCTAAATTTATATTTTGGGATTGATTAAAAGATGAAATTAAGCCAACAGTGAGCGCAATTAGTATAAGTATTAATATTTGACCGACTTCGGCAACATGTCAAATCATTTGTGCGTTTCGGCTGCTGAGTTCAAGGTTATTTTAGACCGCGACCGCGTACTGTGTTATTGCTCCGCCTCAGTTCGCATCGCCAGACGAGGCGCGTTGGCTCTGAATTTATTTCAAAACTGTACACCATTCGCAATATTTACTCAGTTCAACATTCGACAGTGTATATTATTTTAACGTAATACACATTTACGTTGGTTTCAATGTCAGTTAGTTTTATAAATCACGCATACACCGTGCAACCAGCACATTGGCTTTGGTTGCTGTTATAGCATTTTGGGGGTGGTGGCACCCCTGGCGGAATATAATCTATAACGCGCCTCGTTTACAACGCGGTTCCATTTCGTGGACCCCAACTACCGCGTTATAACGAGGCGCGACTGTACTAGCATCTTGACACCCCACGGTAACACAACATTACTTGTCTCACGTCTATGTACTAGCATCGTGACACCCCACGGTAACACAACGTTACTTGTCACACGTCTATGTACTAGCATCGTGACACCCCACGGTAACACGACGTTACTTGTCTCACTTCTATGTACTAGCATCGTGACACCCCACGGTAACACAACGTTACTTGTCTCACGTCTATGTACTAGCATCTTGACACCCCACGGTAACACAACGTTACTTGTCACACGTCTATGTACTAGCATCGTGACACCCCACGGTAACACAACGTTACTTGTCTCACGTCTATGTACTAGCATCTTGACACCCCACGGTAACACAACGTTACTTGTCACACGTCTATGTACTAGCATCTTGACACCCCACGGTAACACATTACTTGTTCACGTCTATGTACTAGCATCGTGACACCCCACGGTAACAGCACGTTACTTGTCACACGTCTATGTACTAGCATCATGACACCCCACGGTAACACAACGTTACTTGTCTCACGTCTATGTACTAGCATCTTGACACCCCACGGTAACACAACGTTACTTGTCTCACGTCTATGTACTAGCACTGTGACATCCCACTGTAACACAACGTTACTTGTCTCACGTCTATGTACTAGCATCTTGACACCCCACGGTAACGCGATGTTACATGTGTCACTTCTATGTACTAGCATCTTGACACCCCACGGTAAAGCGACGTTACTTGTCACACTTCTATGTACTAGCATCGTGACACCCCACGGTAACGCGACGTTACTTGTCTCACTTCTATGTACTAGCATCTTGACACCCCACGGTAACGCGACGTTACTTGTCTCACTTCTATGTACTAGCATCTTGACACCCCACGGTAACGCGACGTTACTTGTCTCACTTCTATGTACTAGCATCTTGACACCCCACGGTAACGCGACGTTACTTGTCTCACTTCTATGTACTAGCATCTTGACACCCCACGGTAACGCGACGTTACTTGTCTCACTTCTATGTACTAGATCTTGACACCCCACGGTAACGCAACATTACTTGTCTCACTTCTATGTACTAGCATCTTGACACCCCACGGTAACGCGACGTTACTTGTGCTGGTGTCTTGTATGTCACAAGTACTCCACGTATTTCCAAGTGATTCAGAGTATTGTTGTTATGTTGAACGCAAATGTAAATAGAAAGACGAGTAAGTTTACAATTTAATTATACTTGCAGAACCCTTTTAGCAAGTCAAGTGAACTTGTGACATCACTCTGTGTCCCCCATGGCCATCCGCCTTGCATTGTGCGCCGTTAGTTCCCATATTTAAGAAATCGTAAATCATCTAATTATATAATTTGGCATAGATATATCTTAGGGCACTGCTACTATGCAGAGAATTTTTTATTTGATTGGATCATTTTAAAGGCCCCCTAGCATTCATGCAATTTGGATGTGTTTCTGGTCATCTCTTATGAGTATCCAGAGAAAATGTCAATTAGGTGATTACAGTGAAGAAACTAACCAGTGACTATGATTCACCAAAACACATTTCAATCATAATTACAAACTCACTATACACTCCAGAGGTCTTCAGGGCCACTTGGTCCATTAAATGTTTTTTATCAAATTCTTTTTGCAAAAATCGCAAACCTGTATAACATCCAGTATTTGCATTTGCAGTAATGTTTCAAGTGTAGTTTAAAAATGAAATATTTAATTCTTCCCCTAGAATCAACTCAACTTAAAATTATTGTATATTGGAATTACCTCATGTTGATTTTAGCAATCTTGTATGAAAAGGGCGCTACATAAATCTGGTATATAATAATAATAATACATGTTTTCAGTGTTGATGTTACAGACCTGTCTCTCTGTCTGAAAAAACAACATCACTAACAAATTCCCTGGGTTGACGGCTAAACACGAGTCTGGCAAACAAACTGGGTCGTAGATGTCACTGTCCTCTGAGATGCGGACTCTCATCAATTACACAACATCTCTGTACACAGTCCCACGCACGTTGCAGCTATTCACTGAGGCATTCCTGTGTTAGCCAAATCCACCATCTCGTTAGTTTCACACAATGCGAAAACACAACTGCGATGCAGGAATCAGACTGAACCTCAGGGGGCAACCTCTAGGGGGAGCTGCCTGGAGGGGGAATGGCCTCCAGACCTCCCTGGCTGCCCCTGTTTTAATGCGGTGACTGTCATGGCAGCAGCAGCTCAACGACGTGCTCAATCAAGTGTATGCTTCCTGCGTTCCTGCCTCGGAATTTCACTAGATTATAGACCTACTGGCACATGTCATTCGTCACAATACTTCGCATAAAGCGCCTGACAGCTGAATCAATTGTGTCGAAAAAGTCTCGATGAAAAAACGCGATGCAGTCAGCTTCGATGGGACATTATCACGCTGAGCACGGCAGATGGAAGAGCATTCTCCCTCTGGACCAGACACTGATCTAGATGTACATGTGTCATGTGAACAGAATCTTCCATTTTTATTCTGTCGTGGAATGTTACAAAGTATAAACTGAGTTTGTGCTAATAGACATGATTCAAAGAAAAATATTTTAGTATTATTTGAGCAGTTTATGACTACAAATGTCAACATTGTCATACAGCAGGCTCTGGAGACGTGACAGTCAGAAACTTTAAATTAACACTACACCCCGACCATCTGCAAATGTCCAGTTTGCCAGCTATCCCAACTTACCAGATCCATCCAACAAGTCCCAAAACCATGTAGCACTGCATGAACAAGACTGCTGATTTGGTTGTTTGCATATCATGGGGAATGTATCACTACTGTGGTGCCAGTGTGTGGGTGGAACACCTTGGCTGGTTAACTGTGAAATGACTATAAAAACCACTTGGATCGTTTGCAATGTCAAGTCCAACTCAAAATATCTGCATGTAGTGGGGCGGGGATAACCAGTGTAATACAGTATGTGTGGTTGTTTCTATGTGAAGTTAGGAGACCAACCTCTTAAGCATAATTGTTGCTGTTTTTGCAGCCAAAACTGGGAAGGATGGGAAACCAGAGGCATGTCGACCCATTGCTAAGGTGGAATGGAAAACGGCCAAAAATGGGTAAGTGTTGTGTTCTGTAAATGTCATTATCTAGCCTGTTCTTTAAGCAGGTGTCATGTTCTGTTTTGTTCCATATATTAAAGTATTCTGTTTCCTCTCGTAAGAGGGGGGGTCGGGTTATTTTGATTACATAGACGGGAGGCTGTGTTCTGTTTTGTTCTAGATGTGGGATAGTGCTGTGTGTTGTACATAATACAACAGTACTATACACACATATACAAGTGTAGAGGCAGCGTTAAAGACCAACCTGACTAATAACATTGTATTGGAATTAATGTTTGCTTCCCGGCAGTATATCAATATTGCTGTATCAAAATTGATCCCATTGACAATGTTTTCACATTTTCTAGTCCTCCATTGTAATTTATAACTCATGAATGCAGTAAGATGGAGTCGAATTGATGGATGTAGACAGGTACTGCTCCATGCAGCCTTCATCTGTCACATGACAACAGTCGTTGTACATTGGTTGATGAGTGTACACACATCAGATAGCTTTCTTACATCAATTGTGTGGCACTGATGTGTACAAGTGTTCACTGGAAGTCAGTGATTGGATGCTGCGTTTCGCTGATTCACTGCATAGTCAGAGCTGGGGCTCTTGAACACACAGCACCCTCACACAGATGGTATAAAAACTTAAAACAGATACCTTTCTAAATGACGAGACGTCCAAGCGAGATCTGTGCGCGTTTGGTTCCACAGGGGAAGTGCCCCTGTTCCTAGCTAGTGCTCTGTCGTAGTCTAGTCGCAATGCAATGCAACTGTTCATTGTTGTCACAACAGTAAGGGACAATTCATTGTTGTCAACATGTATCAATTAGTACACACTGCACTGATTGTCAGACCCTCAAAATCAGTACTTCAAATTGTCGATAATTGTCCAGTCATAATGTGACGGTATGTGAGCTGTGGCAGAGGGTAATACTAGCAATCATCATATTAATAAGACACGATTACCTCACACACAAAAATTGGATTTCATTCTATATATCTCATCCAGGTCCTGCAATCTTCTTCAGCAGAAAAAGTGACAGGTGTTTCACATAATCAGCGTCATGTGATATAGGGCGGAGACAGACCGGTGGGGGTTCCTGGCCAATATCACGTTATAAATAATATTGATAACCAAGAAACCAGTGATGTCTACAAACGTTTATTTACAGTCACCGTGGTTATGCAATTGAGTTTTCACAGTTAGTACACATGCATTTTTGTATGTTTTGTACAACTCAACACGTGTGTGGCATTGTGTCCAGCTGGACTTGTTGTGATTGTGTGTAGTGGACACATGTAATGCAGCAGCCTTAGAATGCCTATATGATATTTCCGTCACATTGATCATGGTGTTTCGTCACGTCCACATTGTGCAGCCACTGCCTGAAACTCCCTCGGTCCCTTCTTGTTGCGAAAACAACAGTAATCACTGGCATTCTGTCATATTGATTTATTTTGGATAAATATTTTATCAAGCATTTCTCGATACAGTGTCAGCGGGACCAGCAGGCAGGCTGCAGTTGTAAACTGTTGTTGCGCCTGAACCTATTTACGCATATGTAACTAGATTAATTCAGTGCACTTGCAGCAAAATTATAATTAGGTAATGTTTAGCAGTTTATCATTGGTTTGATTACATATATTGATATTTTATAAAAAGAAAACAAAAAAGAAGAAGAATGCTTATGCATATGGATACAGGAAGGTCTTTTAATCAACTTGCTGATTTTACCTAATAAAATGTTTTCCTTTATGGTTAGAATCTCGTAATATTACACTTGTTCAAGGAAATGATACACACAACAGTGGTTGTTGCATCTATGCCACCCCCGGTTGTTGTTCTGGTGCCAGCCTGTGGTTGTCGCTAATATGCTGCCATGTGGTTGTTGCTACAGTGCCACCCGGTGTTTGTTGCTACAGTGCCACTCCCTGAGGTTGTTGCTCTAGTGCCATCCTGTGGTTGTTGCTACAGTGCCATCATGTGGTTGTTGCTACAGTGACAATCTGTTGTTGTTGTTGCGACAGTGCCACCCTGTGATTGTTCCTACAGTGCCCCCCTGTGGTTGTTGCTACAGTGCCAATCTTTTGTTGTTGCTACAGTGCCACCCTGTGGTTGTTGCAGGGAGCCGTACATGATCTTCAGCGGTGGCATGGCCAATGACAAGGTCTGCTCCGCGCCCAGCCTCACTGTGATGCACAGCAAGAACACCACAGTGCTGGAGATGGAGCACCCCATAATGGGCTTCATCACCCTCTGTCCCACGCCCTGGCACCATGGTAAGTGGCCCTCTGTCCCCTGCCCTGACACCATGGTAAGTGGCCCTCTGTCCCACGCCCTGGCACCATGGTAAGTGGCCCTCTGTCCCACACCCTGGCACCATGGTAAGTGGCCCTCTGACCCACGCCCTGGCACCATGGTAAGTGGCCCTCTGTCCCCTGCCCTGACACCATGGTAAGTGGCCCTCTGTCCCACGCCCTGGCACCATGGTAAGTGGCCCTCTGCCCCACACCCTGGCACCATGGTAAGTGGCCCTCTGTCCCACGCCCTGGCACCATGGTAAGTGGTCCCCTGCCCTGACACCATGGTAAGTGGCCCTCTGTCCCACGCCCTGGCACCATGGTAAGTGGCCCTCTGCCCCACACCCTGGCACCATGGTAAGTGGCCCTCTGTCCCACGCCCTGGCACCATGGTAAGTGGCCCTCTGTCCCCTGCCCTGACACCATGGTAAGTGGCCCTCTGTCCCACGCCCTGGCACCATGGTAAGTGGCCCTCTGTCCCACACCCTGGCACAGTGGTAAGAGGCCCTCTGTCCCACACCCTGGCACCGTGGTAAGTGGCCCTCTGTCCCACACACTGGCACTGTGATAAGTGGCCCTCTGTCCCACACCCTGGCACAGTGGTAAGTGGCCCTCTGTCCCACACCCTGGCACCGTGGTAAGTGGCCCTCTGTCCCACACACTGGCACTGTGATAAGTGGCCCTCTGTCCCACACACTAGCACTGTGGTAAGTGGCCCTCTGTCTGACACCCTGGCATCATGGTAAGTGGCCCTTTGTCCTTGGAACTATGGTAAGCGACCTCTGTCAGTGGCACCAATATAAGTTATCATACAGGTCACTGTCAATCCTACAGTTCACTGTCAATTCTACAGGTCACTGTGTGTTCTGTTGTAGACCTGCAAGATCCCTACGGCATTGTGGTTCTCCTCAAGAGTGACCTAGTTGTCGTCGACCTCCTGTCATCAGGGTGA
Organism: Ridgeia piscesae; assembly: GCA_025642075.2. NCBI lineage: Eukaryota > Metazoa > Annelida > Polychaeta > Sabellida > Siboglinidae > Ridgeia > Ridgeia piscesae. The sequence goes on along the minus strand of JAODUO010000842.1, from coordinate 36,142 downwards.
GTCTACAAGTACATATGCCAAACTGACTCAAAGAACAATCCATCATGGTTTAACTTCCTCAACAGTTATGAGAAAGTTTACCTTTGATCTCTGTTACTTTCCCTGTCTCACCATGTATATGTATGTGTGTGGTGTGGTCCTCAGATACCCCTGCTTTGAGAACCCCTACCCCATGGACATCCACGAGTCTCCCGTCACTGGCTGCCTCTACCTCGCTGACTGCCCTCATGATCTCATCCCTGCTTTCTACTCAGTCGGCTCGAAGCAGAAGAAGACAGGATTCAGCGACAGGGTGAGTTTAACCGTCATTACGGCATCGCAGTCTCAGTTGGATTTGAGTCTGTTGCAGCTGGTCAGGTCTTTAACCCTTTAACCCTGACCAGCTGGCTTCTGTGTGTCCCAGTCAAAAAGTGTTGCAACAGATAGGTACATCTAAACTCACTTATACACTCTACAAGCAGCAGTTACACCAAGGCTGAATACACCTTAAGAAGTTGATGGTATTCCAGTAGGGCCTACAAGTGGGTCACGATACACGGTGATACGCCGCATGACTGGAACTGATTGGGGACTGGACACAAAAATACTATTCTAACAATGGACGATAGTTGTGGCTTCCGGCTGATGAATACTAGGAATATCAGATCATAAATTTCCGTGATCATTGTCACCGGCAAACTGTTCCACTGCTTCTACTTGTAATTATCCTTCGGACAATATAACTATAAAACACTATTTGGGGACAGTCCGATTATTACAACTAAAAACAAAACAAAGTCCTTTATGTTAACACGGAGAATATGGACTTCCTGCCCCCAACTGCCCCATCCTCATTTTCGAACGCAAGAGTTACATGGCCCGTTAACAGGTCTACGAGGGAGAGGAGTGTAACACAGTGTGAGTGGCTGTGAGGACTGTATCTAGCTCTGTTTGTCTAAGAAGCATTTAATAGTCCCATCTGAACAAGAAATGGTTACTGTAAGTACATCGCTACTTTGTAGTGATTGTTGAACATTGTCGCTATGCCCAGTTGGCAGTGCATTGTGGGTGTGTGTTCCAGCAATGGCCTGTGCGCGGGGGAGTGTGGGGAACCACTACAGTCAGCTACCCAGAGATTATGATCACGGGGTAAGTGGTGGTGTGTAGGCCACAAACACTACAGTACAACCGGGAATACGGTTGTTTGCCAGGCAGATTTATATTAATTTATAACCATAAGTGGGGCTGAGACACTACAACCATAACACAGATATGAGAACGTACCACTTAGAGGACATGTGACCATGATTTGATGAGCACGGAGCCACAGGATGTTTGAAGAAATTTTTCAAACTTGGATATCACTGACCACTGAGTGCCGCCTACACTTAATCTGCATTTGGTTTGACTAGCTCCTGTCGACACAGTGTACAGTTTTGTCTGATTTGTTTCATCAGTAGACATTTCTGATGGAAAATGTTGCCATGTTATAATAAGGTAAACATTATATACATAAACAATTCAATGGTATATGTGTTCGATATAAAACTGTTAAATTAAGCACTGTGTGGCCTCAATAGCGGACTGTCATACCTAAATGGTTACAAATGTGAGACCATATTTCATGGTGTTGATATTGTGACACTCCAGTCAGCATTGAACAACTGTCAGTCTTAAGGAGCCTCTAAGAACATATCTCGGTCAAGATAACTGTGACAACATGACTGCCTTTGTTATCTGATTTCAAACACCAACTTACAGTTGGCACGTAACACAAACTTAGGACCACGATGCCTGTGTGTGGATTTGCATTAACCTTTTCGGATTAACCCTTATGAACTGTGTTTCTTCTTGCAGACCTTTTTGGATTAACCCTTATGAACTGTGTTTCTTCTTGCAGACACGCTGACGGATCGCTCAAGTTCTGGGACGCATCTGCAGGTATTAGACTCACCTGTGCTTGTAGTTGTTGGGTTGTCATGTGTGTTTCCTTGCACTGAACTTATCTAGATACACACATGACAAGTCGCCATGGTTTGAACCGGAATTATGCTTGCCAGATAATAAAAGGTATCCAAACCCCTTAACGTTAACCATTGCTCTTACAGCAAAATCTCATTGAGCTATCATACTTATGAATGATCCATTTCAGTGGTTGGATTTTGGACAGCTTTCGATCCCATTTTCTCAACACATTAATTTTTGGGTGGGTCAATACACAAAACCATAGCCTTACAACAAACTGATCTACGTGGACGACGCTGGTATCGTTGTGGAGTTGAAATATTGCCATTTGACATCATGTTTATAATCCTACAGCTGTCTGTGGTCTTATTTCTCCTTGAACTACTACTCTTGCCTGCAGACAGAACCTTGGTCTCATCCAAAGTGCAATACATCTTTGTGAAATCTACAGCTAAACTCATGACACCGTAACAGGTCAAATCAGTGCCCTTTCTGACACCCCGCCCCACGCCCCTTGTAGTGACACTACAAGTACTGTACAAGCTGAAGACAGGCAAGTTGTTTGACAAGACCAAGTGTAAAAACCCCGAGCCCGATGACGACCCGTTCGCGGTGCAGCACCTGTTCCTGTGTGCTGAGAGTCGACTGTTGGGTGTGGCTGGACTCACACACGTCCTTCTCTTCAAGTTCAGCAAACTGGAGGCAGTCGTTGAGTGTCCGGTCAGTGAAACTGAAATGAATAATTGATTATTGTATTGTGTTGTATTTTGTTTTGTTCTTTCTATTCTAATATATTCCTATTCTATTCTATTCTAATATATTCCTATTCTATTCTATTATATTCTACTATATTCTATTCTATTCTATTCTATTCTATTCTATTCTACTCTACTCTACTCTACTCTACTCTACTCTACTCTACTCTACTCTACTCTACTCTACTCTACTCTACTCTACTCTACACTAGTCTACTCTACTCTACTCTACTCTACTCTACTCTACTCTACTCTACTCTACTCTACTCTACTCTACTCTACTCTACTCTACTCTACTCTACTCTACTCTACTCTACACTAGTCTACTCTACTCTACTCTACTCTACTCTACTCTACTCTACTCTACTCTACTCTACTCTACCTACTCTACTCTACTCTCTACTCCTCTACTCTACTCTACTCTACACTATGCACTCGACTCGACTGACTCGACTCGACCTGACTCGACCGACTCGACTCGACCGACTCGATCGACCGACCCCGACCGACTCGTGACTCGACCGGACTCGACTCGACTCGACTCGCTCGACTCGACCGACTCGACTCGACCGACTCGACTCGACTCGACTCGACCTGACTCGACTCGACTCGACTCGACTCGCGACTCGGCTGACCGATCGACTGCTGGGTGCTGGACTCGACCCGCTCGCTCACTCGACTGAGCTCGTTGAGTTCCGGTCGAGCTGAACTGACTGACATATTGATGTATTGACTTGACTTCTGTTGTCGTTTCGATTCTAAATGATCGATCGACAGACCCCCGACTGATTCGTACTCATCTGATTCGATTATCATTCTACTCGACTCTACTCACTCACCACTCACTCGTACTCACTCACTCGCTCGACTCTGACTCGACTCACTCTACTCTGACTCGACTCTGACTCGATCACTGTCTGACTCACTACTACTCGACTCTACTCACTACTCTACCACTCACTCCGACTCGCTCGACTCCGACTCCCGACCTCGGCGCTCGCTCACTCGCCACTCCGTCTCGGCTCCCTGCTCCTCACTCCTCACCCTCTGCCCTGACTTCTTACCCACTCACTCTACTCTACTCTACTCTACTCTACTCTACTCTACTCTACTCTACTCTACTCTACTCTACTCTACTCTACTCTACTCTACTCTACTCTACTCTACTCTACTCTTTCAGAGACAAATCTAAGACTCTCAGAATAACAGTAATGGTTTCTTTTAAATTCCACATTGGTTGACATTTCCTGCTGGTTTCATGGTTCAGCCCTGACATTAGACAAACATCAGTCAACCATTCGCAGCATTACACATGTTCTAGGATTTTTCTGAGCTAAGTAAACCGGCTGTCATTTTGTTGCAGATATCTTACACAACTGTTCAAGTTTAGGTTGTAATACTCATCAAATGTGACTACTTTGAGAAACTGTCTTTTGCAAGTGTAGGTAGGATGGGTGGTTTTGCAAGTGTTCCTAATAGTGACACTTCTCACACTCCCAGGTGCTGGAGATCTCAGTGGTGTACGAGGTCTATGACGAGCTCGACTCACCCGAACTCGAATATCCTCCTATGAAGACGAGCATTGGGAACACATCCCAGCAGAGTGGGTCTGTCGGCTCCTACTGTAGCAGTGCCTCGGAGGGCAAGGCTTCCAGTGTGAGTATTGGTCCCGACAGAGTGGGTCTGTCCTACTGTAGCAGTGCCTCACAGGGCAAGGCTTCCAGTATGAGTATTGGTCCCGACAGAGTGGGTCTGTCCTACTGTAGCAGTGCCTCAGAGGGCAAGGCTTCCAGTGTGAGTATTGGTCCCGGCAGAGTGGGTCTGTCCTAAGGAGGGGCAAGGCTTCCAGTGTGAGTATTGGTCCTGACAGAGTGGGTCTGTCCTACGGAGGGCAAGGCTTCCAGTGTGAGTATTGGTCCCGACAGAGTGGGTCTGTCCTACGGAGGGCAAGGCTTCCAGTGTGAGTATTGGTCCCGACAGAGTGGGTCTGTCCTACGGAGGAGGGCAAGGCTTCCAGTGTGAGTATTGGTCCCGACAGAGTGGGTCTGTCCTACGGAGGAGGGCAAGGCTTCCAGTGTGAGTATTGGTCCCGACAGAGTGGGTCTGTCCTACGGAGGGCAAGGCTTCCAGTGTGAGTATTGGTCCCGACAGAGTGGGTCTGTCCTGTGCATCAGAGGTCAAGGGTTAGGGAAGAGCTTGAAGGAATAGCTTGAGGAGTGGAAGTACATGTAACAGGGTGGTGTTGGATGAAGTATCATGTATAGGGTGGAAGTCCTTACTTAGAGACGTAACAACTTGATTTTTCTGAGGTGAGGTATACGTGTACAGCATATCTTATGTAGCACCCCATTTAAATGATCACACTGGGTGTCTACACTGTTTTGTGTTGCATAGACAGAGATGCCACTGTTGACCCTCTACATGTCACTGTCACTGTTCACCCTCTACATGTCAATGTCACAGTTGACCCTCTACATGTCACTGTCACTGTTGACCCTCTACATGTCACTGTCACTGTTGACCCTCTACATGTCATGATCACATGTATTGTCCACAGTGAGGCTCTACATGTCACTGTTGCCCTCTACAGCATGTCACTGTTGACCCTCTACATGTCACTGTCACTGTTGACCCTCTACATGTCACTGTCACTGTTGACCCTCTACATGTCTGTCACTGTTGACCCTCTACATGTCACTGTCACTGTTGACCTCACATGTCAGCACTGTTGCCCTCTACATGTCATGTCACTGTTGACCCTCTACATGTCACTGTGTCATGTCACTGTACTTTGACCCTCTACATGTCACTGTTGACTCTATGTGTCACTGTCACTGTTGACCCTCTACATGTCACTGTCACTGTTGACCCTCTACATGTCACTGTTGACTCTAACTGTCACTGTCACTGTTGACCCTCTACATGTCACTGTCACTGTTGACCCTCTACATGTTTCTAGTGTCTGTCATGCCCTCTACATGTCATGTCACTGTTGACCCTCTACATGTCACTGTTGACTCTACGTGTCACTGTCACTGTTGACCCTCTACATGTCACTGTCACTGTTGACCCTCTACATGTCACTGTCACTGTTGACCCTCTACATGTCACTGTTGACTCTACTGTTGTCACTGTTGACCCTCTACATGTCACTGTCACTGTTGACCCTCTACATGTCACTGTCACTGTTGACCCTCTACATGTCACTGTCACTGTTGACTCTACATGTCACTGTCACTGTTGACCCTCTACATGTCACTGTCACTGTTGACCCTCTACATGTCATGTCACTGTTGACCCTCTACATGTCACTGTCACTGTTGACTCTACATGTCACTGTCACTGTTGACCCTCTACATGTCACTGTCACTGTTGACCCTCTACATGTCACTGTCACTGTTGACCCTCTACATGTCACTGTCACTGTTGACCCTCTACATGTCACTGTCACTGTTGACCCTCTACATGTCACTGTCACTGTTGACCCTCTACATGTCACTGTCACTGTTGACCCTCTACATGTCACTGTCACTGTTGACCCTCTACATGTCACTGTCACTGTTGACCCTCTACATGTCACTGTCACTGTTGACTCTACGTGTCATTGTCACTGTTGACCCTCTACATGTCACTGTCACTGTTGACCCTCTTCATGTCACTGTCACTGTTGACCCTCTACATGTCACTGTCACTGTTGACCCTCTTCATGTCACTGTCGTTGTTGACCCTCTTCATGTCACTGTCACTGTTGACCCTCTTCATGTCACTGTCGTTGTTGACCCTCTACATGTAACTGTCACTGTTGACCCTCTACATGTCACTGTCACTGTTGACCCTCTACATGTCACTGTCATTGTTGACCCTCTTCATGTCACTGTCGTTGTTGACCCTCTTCATGTCACTGTCACTGTTGACCCTCTTCATGTCACTGTCGTTGTTGACCCTCTACATGTAACTGTCACTGTTGACCCTCTACATGTCACTGTCACTGTTGACCCTCTTCATGTCACTGTCGCTGTTGACCCTCTACATGTCACTGTTGACCCTCTACATGTCACTGTCATTGTTGACCCTCTACATGTCACTGTCACTGTTGACCCTCTACATGTCACTGTCACTGTTGACCCTCTACATGTCACTGTCGCAGTTGACCCTCTACATGTCATTGTCACTGTTGACCCTCTACATGTCACTGTCGGTGTTGACCCTCTACATGTCGCTGTCACAAGTGCATGTTGCTTACAGGAGACGATGACGTGTGTGAAGTTAAAGTCAGGGGGACGGAAGTGGGCTGCGGGCTACCAGCCCCACCTTGCCTGTGTGCTGTGTTGGAACGGTCCTGAGCCTCCACCCCCTATCACCAGTCTCTCCGTCAACTCCAGCTACGGCCTGTGAGTGTCTCAGTCTCTAGTCTCTACACTAGCATCACTTGGTCAGACATAGGCTGGCGGGATGGTTTCACTGCAGATACAAGATTCAGTAATGCTTTTGTGCATTTGAAACGTTGTGTTAGAAATGGAAATATCCGTTACCTTCACGTTGAGATGGACGGACGGACGGACGGACGGACGGACGGACGGACGGACGGACGGACGGACGGACGGACGGACGGACGGACGGACGGACGGACGGACGGACGGACGGACGGACGGACGGACGGACGGACGGACGGACGGACGGACGGACGGACGGACGGACGGACGGACGGACGGACGGACGGACGGACGGACGGACGGACGGACGGACGAATGAAATCTACATGACTTAATTAATGTCTTCTGTATCGGCACAGTGTATGTACAGGTCAGTGTACACTGTCTGTACAGGTATGTGTACAGTGTCTGTACAGGTCAGTGTATAGTATTTGTACAGGTCAATATATAATGTATGTACAGGTCAATGTACAGTGTCTGTACAGGTCAATGTACATTGTCTGTACAGGTCAGTGTACACTGACCTTTAAAAACATTATACACTGACCTGTACATACACTATAGTGTATGTACAGGTCAGTGTATAATGTTTTTACAGGTCAGTGTACAGTGTATGTACAGGTCAGGGTATAGTGTATGTACAGGTCAGTGTATAGTGTATGTACAGGTCAGTGTACAGTGTCTGTACATGTGAGTGTACAGTGTCTACGGGTGAGAGCTGGTGACAGAGACGTGTGTTTCAGCATGGCGTTTGGCAACGAGTGTGGACTGGCGATAGTGGATGTGACACAGAAGACAGTCTTACTCAACCTGGGCACCCCAGATCTCTACGGTAGGCCAACATTTGACATGATTACAAAACCTGCGTGGCTGAGACCTCCACCTTTACAGTCGCACTGCGCTGACTACAACAATGTGTGACCGTCATATTTTCTGCAAATGTTGAAATTAAAAATTTCAAAACTAACAGTGCAAGTGTTTGTACTCTGTGTCGATATTTTGACCACCAAAACGCAATGTGAGTGCCACAAAAAGGTGGTAGCGTGGAGCCTGACTCATCAACGAGGTAACTGTGTTAGCGTGACTATTTGTCTTACTAGTATATAGTAAAAGATATGGTACTGTATTAGGATTACCTTAATTGTGAGGTGGCTGTATTAGCAAAATTATCCTAAGTGAGATTTGACTGTACAATCAGATAAAAACACTTTATTGTCCGTCTTACAACACTACATTTTAAAACAAACATTTTCCTCAAACTCGTCCTTTGACATTAATTAATTAATTAACCATGCCAGTCATAAACATACTACTAACTAAGAACACGCCAAATCACAGTCTTATTGCATGTAACATGTCCCCACATCTTGTTATGTTTATGAGTAAGACGTACGTAAGTAATACAATAGAGTGCTATAAAAATGAAAACTCATCTTACCCCAGGCTCAATGGACCCTTACTCCCGTGCCCCGCGCTCCCCTAAGAGCAAGAACCAGTCGCCCCGCACCCCCGGCCTGGAGAACATGACACAGTTGTACAACACGGAGGAGTGTCGGTCCCCTGGCGCCACGTCTGACCAGGTGGGTACTGGCGCCCTTCCCACAGACACAGATGTACGGCCAGTGCCAGACTCATTATACATGTGTCTGTACACTGTTGTGTGGAATTATGTTAACCCTAGCCGAGTGATGCTTCGTAGGAAAATGCAGTCACAGGCACCAAAACTGGTGATCACTGAGGTTCCATTCCCACTGCGCTTCTTGTGGGAAAAGGCAGTTACCCATGTAAAGACGCTTCAAAATTACGTTACATTGTTTCCATATAACATTCCGTTGTTTTGTCTTATGATCTCATGCTAGACGTAACAGGACAATGACATGTGGGATAGTCCATAGCCTTTTCAGATATTGAGCACCCAAGTTAGCCTACCCCCGAATGAATCTTGTGAAAGTCTCAATGTATGTGTGAACCATCTTTGTAAGCCCGCTAGATCGCACACACAAAATTCAGCTCAATACATGCAAAACTAACAGCGATGTGGGTCCATAGACAGACAATCAGAGAAACACTGTTTTATAATAAAATTATAGATTTTAAAGGCTCCTATTCAATTTGGCCTGTTCTTCTAGTTTTATATTCTGCAAACTAGTCTTCAGTATGTCATGCCAGCTTTTCTGTGTATTTTATGTGAAATCATTAGAAACTATTGCAAATCTACATAATAGTACGGAATAAGACTAGTCACATGTTGCAAGTAGAACTGTAGAAATTAAAGATAGGGGTTGAATGGGAAGCAGTGTCGATTTTTGTGAAGCTGGTTTGTGACAGGTGGTCTTAGATTGCCATGGAGGGGGGACAGAAGTTGTGACAGTGTCGTGTAAACTTGTGTGTCACTTGTAGCCTGACACTGGGGACACAGCAATCTGCCAGCCTAGATATGCACAATATTTATCACCGTTCCCCGATTCTGTGAATATGTCGGCCACCACTGTGAGTAAGCGTGTGACGGCGAGATTTTCCTGGGTGCTGCCCTCTATGAATGGCTGCCATAACCTCGCCTCCATTGCAGATAATTCTGCCAAACTCTCCCCGCTTTTTTGCAGCGTTTAACGATAATGTCGTGACATTTTACACTGATATTAGTGTATGTATTATTAGTTATTGACTTTGTATTTTATTTTACCTTAGCTTTGCGCAATCGCATGAAAACTCTGACAACATATTAAATAATTATATCAATAGGAGCCAAGGTTAGATATAGATTTATTATTCGGAAATTAATTACATCTTGGAATAGCGGGAGTTTGTCAGAAAGTTTCACCAGAGGGCGAGGTTGTTTGCCCTTCGTCTAACCTTCTTCCACTTCTCAGTTGCACACACGGTGACAGGGTAGCGTCTCCGTCTCCAAGATGTCACCAGTCTCTACACTCTGTCAGTGTGGCACCCAGCTCCTGTTGATGTCAACTGAAGCATGCATGTTTCTGTGACGCATTCCTAAGTCAAACAACTCTGTCATTCTGTACACTCACATGTAATCAATGACTCATTCAACAGTGTTACTTTATGTAAAGGAACGCAAAGGTAATTGTATATTAATATTGCATAGGCATGCCTACATGCTTTCATCCAAAATTAGTGTGAATACTTTGAGGCATCTTGTAGAAGACGCGCGTCTGGAGATGAAGGATTTATCTGTGAGTAAGGATATAATCAAAGTTTTGTTTGAGATAAGAAAACAAAAATGACAGGAACAGGAATTGAACAGAAGTAGGCTGTGTGCTTGTTACTTAGACTAACTGTATCTTATTTTGATGACAGTGCCACATTTTATAACGCTGGCAACATTTACATGGGCTTGTATTGTGCATTTATAAATGGTTCGTGCATGACATTATGACATAGTAAAGTGTGCTGATAAAGAATTATAGCCACTGCTGTATTCGTTTGGTAATCTGAAACAATTCATATTGACTATTAGTGCAAGGAGTCAGTTGTTAAAGAGTTATCTTGGAATGAACACCGTTGCATCAGTTGTTCCTCATTTTGCTAGATATGTCAACCAGAAATATAATTTATATTGTCATATTTTTCATACATAACTGTGTCATTGATAACATTTCTGGGGTGGTACACCTCTGTATTCGGCACTGCAACTGTTTTCACCAATTTCTCACACTCTTGTTAAGCACTTGTATCACACAAGCTGTTCTTATTAAAGCACATTACTTGTTAATTTTTTACATGGCATGTCTTCTCGTAACCACAGATGACCATATCAAATATTGAATGGTAACCAAACAAAAGTAGTTTATTATCTGCTCTGAAACATTTTTATTGATCTGTTCAGGTGTGAACATATTTGTTTTAAATTTATAGATTTTTTATATACTGAACATTAGACATATTTATTGTAATTGTGTACATTTTATAGAGGTTAAATTATTCATAGGATAATACAATACAAATAATTATATTCTTCAGAAAAATACTTGTAATTAAACAGTTTTATTTATAGAAAACACATTAAATGTTATTAAAACTGTTACCGGTTGTATTTCAACTTTTTAAAGTAAGTTATTGACTGATGATTATTCAAATAATATGTAATTTAATGTACATATCAGTATATTATATGTCAGCTTTTATTAACTCATAGGGTTGTTTTGTTTAATAACATTATTAATAAACCTCTCAATCGATTCGGTTAATTCCACACTAACATTATTGTTTTGCATTCAACACCTAGATCTGCATGGCAGTGTTTCTTGGGTGGTGCTTTTGTTGACAGCAATGAATAGCTTTGTTTTAGTTGTAATACACATGACAGACTAACAGTGCCCTAGTTACTGGTGTCAGTCTTCACTTTTTATGCACCAACAATCTCACTTTTACTAGATAGATACATTTGACAATTTAACAGTTGTTCTAGGCAACTGTGTGCTCAAATGTAGACTACCCAACTGTTCTCTGCCACAACGCTGAATGTATTAAGTCGCAAAATTGCGAATTTTAGTCTTGTATTTTGTTTAGATGCCTTGAGTTATGGCTTTATTTGTTAAAATGAATTCAGTATTTATTTATTGTTTGGTAAAATTGAAGGAAACGTTAACAGGCAGGTAATTTTGACTCATTTTGTCACATATGTTTAATCAGTGTATTCATAAATGCCTGCATGTTATTAATTTAGGATTGTGTGTCAAGGATGACATATTGGATATTGAATGTGATGTTAAAATCTAATAATATAAGTCCAAATCACAAAATTGATTGACTATATATATATATATATATATATATATATATATATATATATTTATTATTTAATATATATATATATATATATATAAACAAACACTAAATATATGAATTGATATATATATCATATAATTTAGTAATATATATAATATATATTATTTTTATATATATATATATATATATATTTATATATATAACTATATATATTATATATTTTAATATACATATTATATTATATATATATATATATATATATATATATATAATTAATATATATATATATATATATATATATTGAATGATATATATATATATAATATATTTTGTATATATATATATATATATTATTATATATATATATATATATATATAACACTATATATATATATATATATAAGTCAATCATATATTATATATATATATATATATATATATATATTATATATATATATTAGTGTTTATATATATATATATATATATATATATATATATATATATAAACACTAATATATATATATATATATATATCACAAAATTGATTGAACTTGATATATATATATATATATTAGTGTTTATTTATATATATATATATATATATATATATATATATATATATATATTAGCACATGTACAGAATAGACTGTTGTAACTAAGTGCCCAGTCTGCCATGACATGACATGTTTATGTACTGCAAGGCTGAATACAAATGTCCTGGGTCAATGGGAGCAAATACTATTAATGACTTTCAATGTGCTGTACATTTGCGTATGTATGTGATAAATGTGCTCTGTGTCTTTCAGCCGTCAAATCTTGTTGATGCTGTCACTAATGACTGCATTGGAGATGGGGGTGACAGGAAGCTTGACGTCTGCCCAGTCACATTTTCCTTGTCTGTGTTCAATTCGCCCTCCGTAGATGAGGGCGAACATGTTGCCAACTCCCCTGACCCTGACCCCGGGTCACCGGACGCTGTCGAGGGCAGCAATTCCAGGAAGTCTTCCCTGAAGCAGAAGCATTCCAAGAAGTTGTTCCGCAGAGGCTCGACAAAGTCAAAGGACGGTTCAGGTGGGACGCCCTCGCCCCCAGCGGGGGACGAGGACGGGGTGGACAAGCACAGCCCCTTTGACCTACCGTCTCCCACCCACATGGACAGTCTGTCCCCCACGGAGGAGAAGGAAGACACATTTAAGGAGGACACGACTGGGGAAAATGGGCTCGAGGAGGAGATGAAGACGAAGGAAGTGGAGGGGAAGAAATCGGGGAAGGAGAAGGGAGATGTGGGACATGGGGAGAGGGTGAAGGAAGCACGGAAGGAACCAAAACGGCATCAGGCCATCATGAGGAAGATCAGTGGCACCATCATGTCGGGGCTGATGCGCCTCAAGAGCACCTCAGAGGTCACTGATCCAGAAGGGATCAATGGACACGGACACACACATGGGCACTCGCACGCAACCGACGGAGGCGAGGACAGTAAAGACAGTGGTCACAGGGACGGGGACACAAAGAGAGGCTCCGAGCCAAAGTTTGACGTCATCGACCTCACCTCAGATGACGTGGCGCTTAAGCCAATGCTAAGGAAACTCAGCTACTCCGACCATATATGGCTTGGTATGTTACACACGTCATGTCGACTAACACGTCTGTTTACCTGTGTCTGGCTAATTCTCATTTGCATTTTGCAGGTGGTTGTTTTATTAACGTCTCGCGACTCTTCCTGTTGCAGTTGTTTTGTGTTCTGAAGGATGTTGCCATGACAACGACATGTGTACGACGTGTAATGTAACACTGGATGATAAGATCATGTGACCAGTGTTTGATGTGGGAACAGTCTAAGTTGTCATCAATGAGAACTCATCCAGTTTTGCTTTACGTGTCTGTATACATGCATGCATGTGTCCATTGAATCTTCCAGTGTTTCACTAACTTCACGTCTTCTTTTTCCAGACCAACTTCTGCAGGCTTCCATCTAATAAAGCCCGTTTGAAATCGCAATAAACTTGACCATGTTTGTTTTCCATTTCACGCTGCCCGTAGACCCAAGGGACGTATATATGTAGCGTACATATGTCTGTCTGTGTGTCTTCTGTTTAATCACGTCGACTCGCTCACGTCTGCCGTTGCCGTGGCAACCTTGTTTTGCTGTCGTCGCCGCCGTCTAATTTCCATAGTCTTTGCCTCTTTTTAGATTAACGGTGTGTGTATAAATGCCAGTGCTAACACAAAGCCCAAGAAGCCACACCCCCCGCCACTGAAACGGACTAGGTCGCAAGGTACCCGTAAAATCATGAAAGCGCAAAGCTCCACTTCCATGGAAGATGCTAATGGTGCAGTGGAGACCTTTTATTTACCTCCGTGTCATCTCTGTCACAAATTTGGTGTAGCCCTAAACGTCTGAGTCATGTTATTATTCAAATCGTACTTACTAACGTCTGCCTTCTGCCATTTGTTTTTAAGTGTCCAGATTGTGCGTTGAATCACTCTCAATTGATTTGTCGTTGATCATTAATTTTGTCAGTAGAATAAAAATAATTGAAACAACGGAAATGCATTCGTTGTAGACCAGATTTGGGTAGAAAGCTTTTTATATGGTTTTACAGTTGATGGTTAATTGAAATTATTCCTTATGTTTCCCACCTATTTTGAACAGATGTTACTTTTCATTTGCTTTCACTAGTGAATTTTGGAAATAACCATGATTTAAGCTACTTCAGTGTTATTGTGTTTGTACTGAGATGAATAATAATAATATACTTTTTTGCGCCAATATCCTCGAAGATCAAGCTCAGTGGCGCAATAAAGGTTTTATTATTCACAAATTATTTTATACACAAAATCCTGAATTTATTGTTTGAATAAACCCTTTATGGGAAACTTTTAAAAAGTAACGTTTGTACTCTTATTGTGGTTTTACCATAACTACACCCCCCTCCAAGTTGAACTCAAGTTTAGGGCTACACCAAGGGTATCCTCTGGTAGACCCTTCAGGCTCACCGTCCTCTTATGTTGGATGCAGTGTCTGTCGTAGCAGTGGTGGTAGCCTTGTTTATACGACCGGCCAGTGTTTGCATCTTTGGTGTCGAGCCCATGGTGTTCATTGTTTTTAGTTTTGGTGTTCATACGTTGTTGGTTGTCGTCAGGTCGTTGCCGTGAAGACAAACGCATTAATGAAATGTGTCTCTAATGTTCTGTGTTCTGTCTATCTGTAGATATTAACAGATCTATCATCAACATCATTTATGGTTTCATGCCATTGTTTTCAAACTTTCATTTATTCTTTATCCAAAGTTCCCACCACAGGTAGTGAAAAATCTCAAAATTTCATACCCTGAAAATTACTAATTTCAGTTTAATGTCATGGAAAGTCTTGACATGTTTTTAAAAGGTGGTTTATTTTATTGAAACGTTTCTCTTATGTCGGTGAAACACAGAATATGCAAGTGGTCATTTTGTTTTTGTTCTGATGTGAAAGCCAGTAAAATAAGTGCAGAATACATTTGGATACAATGTAATGCACTGAAACTGTGTCACCATTAAAAGTGGTTTCACTAGTTCCACTTATAGACATAATGTTATCTACAGATGTATATGTTTTATTAGCCCAAAGTACAGCCCTCATGGCATGTAAATCACAGCCTCATTCCCTGTCTTATTCTGTGAAGTACTCTCTTGTCATGTGACCTGTGGTCGGCCATGCGTGTCGTCACAGGCATGATGTCACATTGTTGTCTTCCATATTGTGGTGTTGGTGCATGCAGTGCATGTTGTTCTAGTCAGATTTGTGAAGTTGTAAATTAGTTGTTGCATGCGTAATGTAGTTTTTTAATGGCATTTAACATGTACACATTTATTATTTTTTCTTAGGTGATTGTGGTAAAAGGGAAGTTTTTATTTTAGTTGTGATTTTGGTTAAGCAAAATATTTTGAAATTCTTCATTTCACATACAATGATTTTATGTAGGCTTTGTCTGATATATAATTATGTTAGCTCAAGGGCACATTGTTTTATATTTTCAATTAAAAAAGTCTGTCTAATTTTGGTAATTTGATTGTTCTACCAAAAACATTTTCTGTTTAGGATTAATTTGGGTGACTGAAGTTTTTATTCGTTTTCTCGGATTGCAATTTTGGAAGTGGTGCTTTGCTCGATAATTAATAATTATACAACATATGTCATGGTTTTCTACCATTGCAATAAATACCTTGGATACAACAATTTGGAGCAGCTACGTGAATAATGGAATACAATCTGTGTTGACTTTGTAGTAGTTTTAACATGATATGTCCCAATGTATCCCATGATTCATTGCACCAGCTTTTATTGTCTCACTGCACAGTAGCTTTGATGTGTATCTTAGAACTATGTAGACTTAATAGCTCCCGGCTTCTTGATTTCAACACAACGGCTTTGTAAGACATATAGTATGAAAATAGACACAATTCGTCATGTTTTGTTCTGTGTTTTAATTAATGGCACATGGAAATTATTATACTTTGGAATGCTAACAGTCTTTTTTATCCTACTGGAATGCATGCTGTACATACCTTGGCGTGTGCGTACCACTCCCATGGGCGTGTTCAACTTGCTATCTTGCTTCAGGAATGCGGGGGTTATGTCCAGTGGCAAGAAAGTCATTATTGGAGATCATTTATACAACAAAATTTGTGTTTTGTTAAATTACTGATGTCCTGCACAGTTAAGTGTGGTACAAACGCAACTATCATAATTTATTTTTGAAGTAAAATATTAGCTTTATCCAGTTTTCAGCAGATGTTATACTGAAGCAGTTGGTGGAGAGAAAATAGGCAGGTTTCAGTTTTATGTGACACCAATAGATATGTATGTAAATAAAACAACTGAGTGTAGGTTTAGAAGACATTATTACTGGAATGCATGACTTTTGTATTTTAGCACATAGATACTCTTACATATAATATGCTTACCTGTTCTTTATATGAAATGTTAAGGGTGGCTTCACACAAGCGTGTTTGCATGTACCAGCATGTCTGTTTGGGAGCCCATTACAAACATATACATCTGTAGATGTGTTATTTTAGCCTATATAATATATATATATATATATATATATATATATATATATATATATATAATATATATAATATATATATATATATATATCCCAACTCGCTCCTGTTATTGTCTTGTTCACATCTATGACCTATGATTGTTTGCGGGACATAAATGTATGAACCAGTGATGTTTTCTACAAAGTGAAAGTAGGTCAAGTATCTCCAGTGGTGAAGCTTTCTCTTTCAGTTTCTGCAGCACGTTCTAGTGTCGAGTAGCGGTGGTTGTTGTCGTCGTTGATGTGGCACTGTTTCCTTACATCCGTGTTGTTGTTGCAGGGGCTTGCGTTGTTGTTGTATACAGGCTTTTCTGCATGCACTGTCAACTATATGTTGTTTAATCATGATGCAATTCATGAACATTGCTAAATCGAGGTTGTCTGTTCTTTCTTAATTTTTGCTTCCATGTTTATAAGCAGGACGTTCAGTTGTCTTTGCTGGGGGTATCGTATCAATATGATGTTGCCCAGCTTTTGACCCAGAAGGTGACTGATATATCCAACAGACCGTGTTTGGAGTCTGAATGTTTTGGTTTGCAATTTGAATATTTTGTGGGTGAAATATTCAGCTTGCAAAACGTTCCAAGTTTAATAAATGCAGTTTTATGGGCAATGTAATTTTTTTCTAGAATTAAGACTGTTGTGTGAGAAAAGACGAACAGACAACTTTGGTTTAAATTGTTGAAATTGAAATAGTTTGAAATGATTGATTGAAAAATGCTTTTATGCACACATGCATGTGAACATGTGCATACACACATACATACACATACAGTCATACACACACTAACATCTACACACACATACACACTCATATACACACACAGATACACACACACACACGTGCACACACACACACACACACACACACACACACACACACACACACACACACACACCACACAGACACGCACATACACACACACACGCACACACGCACACACACACACACACACACACACTCACACAGACACACTTAAATAAACATACACATAATTTTATGTGTGCACACACACACACATATATAATATATATATATATATATATATATATATATATATATCGGCTATATATATGTTAGGTTTGATAGCAAAACGTGATCAATGCCAAATCATAAATTTTGCCCATTCATGTCGCAACCTGTAGTTCAGAATCACACATGATATAACCCCTTTAATTTCAATGCATAAGAGAGTGTTTGTTTCCAAAACGCGATAACCACAGTGTATCTTTTTTACAAAACGATACATATCCTATTTATCCAATCAGCAACTGCTTGGTGTAGTGGGGGCACCTAATGAAATCACCAATTGATAATTGGCCATCCTCAAAACGTAGCAAATGTAATTCAGATGAAATTTAGCAGTAGATAAGTTAACTTCAGCCATCACTGGTGCTTTAACAAGATACACCAAATAGGCTGCAACCATTAAAATGTGGCTAGCAATGGAGAACGTCAAGAATGGATATATCGCGTTTTGCCCTAAAACCCTTCATGCAATTAGTTTTGTAAATACATTTACTGCATCCGTCATTATTACAACAACTAACGATAAACACTTCTAAAATGTGACTAGCAGTAATTAATTTGTTTGAAACGTGCATGCCTGGCACCTCTCTAAACACTTGCTCCAATAACATGTGACAAATCTCAGTTATTTGAAAGTGACCAGTGAGGCCTATTACTGTGGAATGTCTGTCATTTGGCGATGTCTTCCTCCAGACAGGACAGATGGGTCGTCTTTCTCGCGCTCCAGAAGCTCCAGCATCTCGAGTCTGGAGAGCATCAGCAAGGAGGCAATACAGTGCCTCAACTTCGCTGATGCTTACTCGCGAAAAACTGGTTAGTATTTGTGCTATTACTCTTGTCTTTGTCCCTAAAGTTCTGGATGATGCTGACATATGACTGTGCCATGGTCTTTGTTTGCTTCATATGTGTGATGTGATGTGATGTGATGTGATGTGATGTGATGTGATGTGATGTGATGTGATGTGATGTGATGTGATGTGATGTGATGTGATGTGATGTGATGTAATGTAATGTAATGTAATGTAATTTTGCAGCCGCATGTTTAAGAGTACAGTCTTGATAAAATAGTTCAATTGTGTAGATTAATCTTAAAGTTTGGGGTTCTACAACATCAGACTTTTTTAATGTTTCTAATGGTGTTCGACAAGGTGGGATTTTGTTCCCATATTTATTTATCGTATACGTTGATGAACTGAGCAATATGCTAAATAGTGCTGGTATAGGTTGCCACATACACAACTACTGCACTAATCACGTGTTCTATGCTGATGACATATGTGTTATTGCTCCTAGTCCTAGTGGGCTTTGGGGTTTGCTGAACATATGTGCAAAGTTTGGGCTTGTAAATGATGTTGAATATAACCCTATCAAGTCGTTGTGTATGGTCTTCAAACCACGTGGTTTTAACCTGAAATGTCCAGATATATATATGAACGTAAACAAGCTTGCATATGTCATAGAAGCAAAATATTTAGGTGTCATAATATCCAATGATCTGAAAGATGACGGAGATATTTTGAGACATCTTCGTAATTTTTATGCTAGGTCTAATAGCATTATCAGAAAATTTCACCACTGTTCCGTGGGTCTTAAACTACGTCTGTTTCATGCATATTGCTGTACAACTTATTGTTGCCAATTATGGGTTAACTTCAATAAGGGCTCTTATTTAAAAGCTAAAGTTGCCTACAACAATATGCATAGACGGATTTTGGGATATAACCGACGGGACAGCGTAAGTAGCATGTTTGCTAATAATGCTTTTGATACATTTGACGCCCTATTGCGTAAGAACATTTATGGTTTAAAAAAAACGCATTTCTAACATAAATAATGACTTGATTAGGGTTATGTACAATTGCTTTGAAATAGTAAATGGCCCAATGTGGATTAGCTGGGCCAATTCGTTGTACACCGTAAATATGTAAGATAGTCATCATGTCTCGCATATAACTTTATTATTTATTTATTATTATATGTATTTTTAAAGTCAGCAAGTTGTTTATATAACTTACTTTTCAAACCGTGTTTATTTACATGAATTAATTGCATATTTATTATACAATCACATCCTGTATATTGCTCATTATTTTATCTGTTTTTCTACAATTTTACATTTATCTAACTTATAACCTTATTTATTTTTATCTATTCATTTTTTAACATATTTTATAGGCTACTTATATGTGCTAATGTATGTACCAATTGTATATGGGTTTTTACCTGAAATAAATGTATTCGTATTCGTAGTACAGTAGGTGCATTCAAAGTGTATAAATCAGTTCAATTAAATTGATTAATAACGCTGTGATATGTATATAAAATCTAAATCGGTAAAATTATTGTAAAATACCAATAGTTAATGATGTGTAAGTAAATAAATAAAAATTACAAACATTTAGCCACTGCTAAAATTGTGTTTTGTGAGTCTGGGGGTGGAATTGTGTTTTGTGAGTCTGGGGTGGAATTGTGAGTCTGGGTGGAATTGTGTTTTGTGAGTCTGGGGTGGAATTGTGTGTTGTGAGTCTGGGGTGGAATTGTGTTTTGTGAGTCTGGGGTGGAATTGTGTGTTGTGAGTCTGGGGTGGAATTGTGTTTTGTGAGCCTGCGGTGGAATTGTGTGTTTTGTGAGTCTGATGTGGAATTGTGTGTTTTGTGAGTCTGGGGTGGAATTGTGTGTTTTGTGAGTCTGGGGTGGAATTGTGTGTTGTGAGTCTGGGGTGGAATTGTGTTTTGTGAGCCTGCGGTGGAATTGTGTGTTTTGTGAGTCTGATGTGGAATTGTGTGTTTTGTGAGTCTGGGGTGGAATTGTGTGTTTTGTGAGTCTGGGGTGGAATTGTGTGTTTTGTGAGTCTGGGGTGGAATTGTGTGTTGTGAGTCTGGGGTGGAATTATGTTTTGTGAGTCTGGCGGTGGAATTGTGTGTTTTGTGAGTCTGATGTGGAGTTGTGTGTTTTGTGAGTTTGGGGTGGAATTGTGTGTTGTGAGTCTGGGGTGGAATTGTGTTTTGTGAGTCTGCGGTGGAATTGTGTGTTTTGTGAGTCTAGGGTGGAGTTATGTGTTTTGTGAATCTGGGGTGGAACTGTTTGTTTTGTGAAACCAAGGGGTGGGATTGTTAGTTTTGTGATTCTAGGGGTGGAATTGTCTATGTATAAATGTGCACACCCCAATACAAACCAGCAATTCGACAGGCGTGATATTGTAACTTAAATATGTCTGTTAATACAACATACACTGCACCAGTGTTTTGTGTATCTGACCCCCTCACCCCGTGTTTGTCCCTCGCAGACACAGTGTCCAGCCCCTGTCTGTGGGTGGGTACAACCCTAGGCTCCGTGCTCGTCATACCCCTTGGTCTACCGGAGGGGGAAGCTCGCAAGTCAAACCCCGTCATTGTCTCGCCGAGTGGTAAGTGCAATGACATGCTTTAATGTAATTTGTTATACATTAAATGTAAGAGGTTTAATATATATATATATATATATATATATATATATATATATATATATATATATATATATTGCTTTGGGTGAAAGGCAGTCACTCATGCTAAAACATTTGAAAACTGTGTTATATTGTTTAGGTGTGTCCAGAAATAGGTTGTGTTCTCCGGCACAAGGATGCCAAAAAGTGTCAACATGTGGTGTACAAACATATTGCATTGTTAAGCTATTGCAATTTTGAAATGTTAGTAACAGAAGAAAATTTCTCATACTTTCAGGGACATAGGTGTGGATGCATAATTATCTTTAAGATGATATAGAAAATATGAAATATGAAATTCTACAATAAAGCCTTTTGAAATATTGAACTAGGTGAATTTTGAAAATGTCTAAATCTAGATACCACCCCACTGGCTCCACTTAATCTCATGTAAAATTTTGAAGAAAAATACAGAGAAATTCCCGAGGTTTATTATATGTCTAATTTAAATAATTTCTTTGTGTATACAATGTACAAGTGTCTTATAAATCTATTTAATGTTCATTGTTTATTTATTGTCAACATGCACTACATATTTAAGTAATAACCTTGTTTATATGGTTTATTTAATACCACATCTTTATTCCAATGTACAAAATTGACAACATCATACAGTCAATAATAGAAATAACTCGCAGAGAGGAAGTCTTGAAGACGTTGATGTTGGGAATATGTCGCTTACAGTAAACTGGTGCACAGCACAAACTAACCTGTGTGTTTTTGTAGGGACAATATTTCGGTTGCGGGGGTCCATATTGGCCATGTCTTTCCTGGACTGGAATGGGATTTTGATCCCTGCCATGGCCGAACACTGGAGGGACGATACGAAGGAGGAAGGAGCGAAGAAAACTTACACCAGTGAGGCTACGTCTCACATTGTCTTTGACTTGGCCCAAAACTTTGCTCTCGTTGGCTTTTGCAAGTCAATCGTCATTGATAATGTTGAGCTATTTAGCTGAGTTTGTAGAAGATATAAGCACGTTACAAATGGTGTTATTATTTGTAGTCCATCTTACACACCCACTTGAGGCTTGTAATCACAGTGGCTGCAGTAGGAGACATTGCCGTTGTAAGTCAAGTCATTTCAATCTTCATTGCTCCAGTTCATTCAGATGATTCATTGAGTGCCTGGCTATAGACAGTGGATGATTTTTGTATATGAATAGTCGTCGCTCAATAATTACTGCAAGGCTGAAAGCTTTCCAGAGAAGTCGAAATGGTGTCGAAGCGACATGTCTGACAGGGAGTGAATTGTAACATGCCAGTGATTGATTTGAATACATGTTGTGTAAAAACATACCTTCAGTTGTGTTCACTGTTGATGGCAAACTATGGCGTGGTTTCACCAGGGCAACAGTCAATGTCCAACATGCGTACAGCCGCCCGAATGTCCCCCACCCTGTCATCTGAGATGAGTTGTGACCGCCAGGCACCGGACAAACAACTGGCCATCATCTGCTCAGAGAAACAGGCCAGGGTGAGTGTGTGCCCTCTGGTGTCAACTAGTGATGATGTTAATGTGTTATCAGTTTGGCCAAACCAATCAGTTGGATAACTGCTTTGATGGTGGCCGTTCCAAGAAAGGTTTGATCACCACTATTTGTTTGTCCCATGGATGACAGTTGACATAAATATATAATGTGTTTGATGAAAATGTATGCACCTAGTTTTTAATAATGATGTAAATACACTTTGTCCAGATCTTACTGTATCAAGAAGTCTCTGAATACTGCACATCGTATGTAACACCAGTTTGAACAGTGTCGTCATTTTCATGAAACCGAAATGGATTTTTGTCATTCAGTAAATTCACTAACAGTATTTTTAGTCAATCAATACAATCATCAGTCACACAAGATTGGAATATGTTAACTGGAAGCATGATTCAGCCAGTTAGTGACAAAATCGTTTAGTCCGATGTTGTCATTGCTTTGTTTGTAATTACAGTTGTGTAATAAGTGATACAGAGTCGTTGAGAATGAAGTCACTACCTGGCTGGATTCACCGAGACTTCTGTTTGTAGGTGATATCGCTGCCCTCACAGTTGTGTGCTTTCAAGGTTAAGGTCACAGAAACGTCAATAGTCACAGGCAGCCGATGTTGTCACAATGAAAGGTGCGTATGTGATTGGTGCGGCACAGGTTCTGTGACATTCTGTCCAATACGCGGGTGAAGTTGTGACTTTGTAAAAGTGACTTGTTAAATGAATGCTGCTGAGTGCTGGAAACAGTGAGAAGAACTAGAATTAACTGTTGTGTGGGTGTACTTTGTAATAATGCATTGCTTCTCCTTGCTTTGTAGACAGTGTATGTTTAGCATGCTACGTGGCCAATGGTCATCTCATCACCTTCAGTCTGCCTAGTCTACGGCCACTGCTGGACGTAGACTATCTCCCACAAGCTGACCTCCGGTCAGTACTCAGTACACTCTTCAGTGTTCATATTCACCATGATATGTTTATTAACATAATGTTAATGTCACAGGTGTACTTACTGTCAACAAATGCTGTGTCTCACGCAAAACGAATGTTCATAACAATATTAATATTCTAGACAAGATATCTGTAATTTTTGGAAGATTAAATTAAGTACTTGCCATCAGTATCAGTAACAAAATCTGTGAATTGTGAATCCGTTTTAAACCTGGCATCTATTATGCAGAATCATAAATACACTTCACACAGTTGAACTGATGTGTACTAAACAGACTTTGCTTCTCTCTCTGTAGGATGGTGAAGACGTTTTGCTTCAGTAGTTTTGGTCACGCTCTCTACTTCTGCTCTCCAACAGAGGTCCAGAAACTGACTCTCGCAGCTGACGTCTGGTGAGTGGATGACTCAACGGGTCAGACACAGACACATGCAGTATCTTTATGTCGGGCAGTGCTTAATATTTTTCTTTTAGTCTCGATTTCCAAATGTGTCATTTCTACCAGGCAGTGGTTTGTTATTATATTGATGTTTTTAAATGATTATCCAAATGTCTTATGTACAAAATAACAATCCTGAGTATTCTTGTCAGGTTGATACTGATATGCAAATATTATTACAAATTTCATAAAATGTGCTTATGAAACAAATATAATTTTAATAGTAAATATACATTTGTAGTGTATTGATTGTAAATAACAAAATACATTTTCATTATCTATTAAACCCATTCAACAGATATGCTTCAAAATGTGATTAGGTTCCACAATAGCTAACAATTTCCACTCCGTACGAGTAGAAATTGTAAAGAAATAGTACCGTAACTTCTTATGATATTGACTTATGAACACCACACTTACATACACACACGCACGCACACATGCACGCACGCACACACACAAACACACACACACAAATTTTGCCTTTATAGTTGTCTGTGCATGTACATGTTATAATTTATTTTGATGATGTTTTACACATAGTATGGCATATGGTCAAATCTTGTAATTAAGGTCACCCTGTGATAGTCCCAAAATGTTTCCATTTACAATACAATATGCGAAATAAATCTCCCTAATCTAGTTCTCAGTAATCCGTCAGCATTTGGTGATCACAATAGGGAGGGCCCACCATATTTCTATTGTAATATTGTTGAAAGACAATAGGCAGGCAACTGTTGTTTTAGGTTTTAAATGTTATGGTGACATTGTTACAGTGACAGTCTGAACGAGATGTTGGGTGAATTGTTCATTCCATGTGAGACCCCAGAACGGCCTCAACAGGGATTCTTCAAGAACCTGTTCACAGGTCGAACAGCTGTACTAGACAGGGAGGAACTCTGTGAGTAGTCTTTGAAGTTCCCTCATCATTTTGTTCGGCCATGCATGTCAGGTTATATACGGCCATATATGTTAGTGTGTGTTTAACTGTGCATGTCAGTATACATGTATGTTCAGCCACGTGTGTCAACATCTGTTTTGTCGTGTGTATCAACATATGTTTGGCCATGTATATCAGCATCTGTTCAGCCATGTGTGTCAACATATGTTCAGCCACGTGTGTCAACATCTGTTTTGTCGTGTGTATCAACATATGTTCGGCCATGTATATCAGCATCTGTTCAGCCATGTGTGTCAACATATGTTCAGCCACGTGTGTCAACATCTGTTTTGTCATGTGTATCAACATATGTTCAGCCATGTATATCACCATCTGTTCCTGAAGCCGTGCGTGTCAACATATGTTCAGCCGTGTGTGTCAACATATGTTCGGCCATGTGTGTCAATGACTGTTTTGCCATGCAAGTCATCATGAGTGTTGATCTCCAATGTGTTTGCTCTCAAGTTAAATTAATCGAATTGTGATGATAACGTCCCGACATTTAGACATCTGTACACACAATGTTGTGTTCTTAATGTAATTCTGCCTGTTGCTGTGTGGGAATACCATGCAGATCTTGTGACACGCATGTCTGGATTTCTGTTGCAGTTGGTGAGAGCAGCGGAAAAGCCTCAAAGGGTGTTGCAAAGTACAGTGCAGGGGCAGGGATGGCCCAGGCAGAGCAAAGGGCTGGTGGCGCCATGTCTGAGATAGGCAAAGCAAAGCAGGCGAGTTGTCCTTTAGTCTATCCAGCATTCTAATCAAAATATCTTGTAACCTTAACCCAGGCAGGCTGATTTTCTCTAGAGTGGCACCCAAAATTGGGAACCACACCGCATCAGTAAAACTACTTCTGAGACTAAAGCTGCACCGTCTCCCAGTCTAGTGCCAGCTATACTTTGTCTTACCTTGATACAAATGTTCCATATTGGCTTCATATACTGTTTACTAAGAGAATCTTTACAGAAGCAAATAAATTAAGAAGTTTTTCTGCTGTTCTGTGTAACTATGACTTATTAATTAATAGAGCCTAAAGATGAGCAACAAACCCCCATCACATATAGAGCCACCGAAGGTGTTTCTGTGAGTGAAAATGAAACTTTGCCGACACAAAAAGAGAGATTTTTGGCTGTTCTAAACAACTATGAACTATTAACTGAGTTTAGACACAAACCAAAAGGATCCCACAGTGAGAGCCTTCTTAGGTATGTTTTCATCGCACAGTGAGAGCCTTCCTAAGGTATGTTTTCATCCCACAATGAGAGCCTTCCGAAGGTGTGTTTTCATCCCACAATGAGAGCCTTCCTAAGGTGTGTTTTCATCCCACAATGAGAGCCTTCCTAAGGTGTGATTGCATCCCACAATGAGAGCCTTCCTAACGTATGTTTTCATCCCACAATGAGAGCCTTGCTAAGGTGTGATTGCATCCCACAATGAGAGCCTTCCTAACGTGTGTTTTCATCCCACAGTGAGAGCCTTGCTAACGTGTGTTTTCATCCCACAGTGAGAGCCTTCCTAACGTGTGTTTTCATCCCACAGTGAGAGCCTTCGTAAGGTGTTTTCATCCTACAATGAGAGCCTTCCTAATGTGTGTTTTCCTGGTGTTTCAGGCGGCCATAGAGCGAGGTGAGAAGCTGGGGGACCTTGACGATCGCACTGCGGCGATGCGCACCGAGGCGGAAGTATATGCAGAAAACGCACATAAACTCATGATGAAATACCGCGACAAGAAATGGTACCAGTTTTAGAAATGGCATCGATGCTGACATCACTTTGGCATGTACATTGACATAGCCTTGACACTGTGTCGGCGTCATACCTGTGTTGATTTGGCACAGCGCCAGCCTTCCATTGACATTTGCACTGGCAGTGCTGGGCGACATTGGACGTGTTGACGTCATCGGCATTAGAATTAGCACGAACATTTGACTCTGGTGACTTTGACATCCTGCAGTACAGTTGTAACTTTGACACATGCTGTCATCGGTCGGTTTGACACAGATGTCATGAATTACAATGCATCGTTGTCAGCCGTTAATCCAGAGGTGTTGGTATCTGTGACAGATAGAACAAGTACGATCTCAAATGCGCCAACAAGACGTAGAAGAAGTTGAAGAACAACGCAGTCACATGTTGGATACAGTTGTGAATAGGAGTGAACCATTCTGCTGAAACAGTTGCTGCTCAAATGAACAAAGCGCTTACTTTCATCAGAACTATGGAATGCCTGGATGAAGCATTTTAGGAGTCGGTTTTCATTGACATGCCTCACAACGGTCATCTGTTATGTGCAAGGTATTGCTGGACCCATTTACTCCAGATTCTGGTCTCAGCTGAAGTGTGAGCATAGTTCACGTTTTGAAGCAATGTTGTGACAACCTGTTCGCAAGTTGAGTGCTGCCATCCACTGGCATTGTGTGTCAACTCGCCAGTGGTTGGTGTCGGCGGCGTTTGTGTGATCGTCGCGATTACGTATGCGTGACCAGACATGTCCTGCTGAATGCTGCGATGCAGCTTGTATATTCTGTGACTTTCCATCATGTATGAGGTGTTGCACTGCATTGATATCTCGACGTGAATTCAAAACACAGACGAACCCCAACGTAGGAGGTTGGACTACGCAAGTGGTGGTAGTGTGGCAGTCATTGATTTACTCGGCGACGAGAAAGGCATGGTTTGACTGATGCATCTACATGCCTTGTTACTATTAGATAGCATTGCCCGGCGCCTTCCCAAGTGCTTTGCATTGCTTCATCTACGGCACAGAAACGTTGACAGTTTTAGCAGTGGGTCGCGTGAAGTAAGCAAGCTGTACTTTACAATTATTTTCAAATGTGGAGAATCTTATTTATAATTATGTATATAACGTGGGACACTTGTCATGACGTGCGCCTACGGATTGTAAATGTGTATATTTGGTTGAATGGGGCAGGTACGAGACGAGACAGATAAGACAGTCATGTCCACACATGGCGAGGCGAATGCATGACAGAGAATAACTGATGACCAGTATGCTATGTACATTTGCTCTTAAAGTATGGTCTATTTCGGTTTGGTGGGTCTTTCTTGTCTTAGAAAATGATGATGACATTGTGTTGATGATCCATCTGTGTTGAAATCGTAGTTGTTTAGTCATAAACACTGGTGCAACTGCAGACGTTGGGGCAACAGTGCAAGACAACTGCAGTTGTAAGTAAACGTAATGGTTTCATATTTTATGACTCGTCACGTGTGATTGCTTCCCGTTTCCAAGCATCATGTCACGACAGAATGAATGTAAACGCCGTCACATGGAATGTCATCGAAAGGTTCCGTGACGATTGAACCTAACTCTAGAATATTGATCCGTCACGTAATGTTTGCATAAATTAGATCCTTTGCAGGTCACCAACTATTTGCTTCGTTTTCATGTCAGTTTCCATAAGAATGTGTTACATAGTTAGCCATGTTTATAAGACTGTGTGGCTGCAATATACTGTACAGACGCGGTGTGCATCGTGGCAGTTGTGCTTCGTAGGTTGAGGCTACCGATGTCAAGTGTGTGACCATTCCTATGTGTACATAAGTGGCAGTATAGTCAAATTACAGTTGCTCTTATTTCAGGTCTGCATTGCGTGGCGTGCATTGTCATGGGGCACTCTCTCGTGCCCCGCTTGTTAAACGACAACACCCTGCAAAGTGGTGAACACGTGCAATACTAGTGATCGCTTTTACTCAGCCATAACCGGATATTAACTGTTGTCACGACAGCGCATATTGCAAAACTGTATTGTCGTCTTCTGTACCAGCAGCAAGAGGAATCTCATCGGCAGAGGAGGTCTGTGGCTCAATTTAGTTTCTGCACTGTTGGGGGAAATCGTGTGATATATCAGTTTTTCTATGTATGGTTAGTTGTGTTTGTGCATTCCTGCTGGTCGGCCGGTAGTGGCAGGCGAGAACTTCTAGTTTACATCCTGATACATTTTGATTTGCGTAGAGACTGAATGTTCTGTGATGGAGGTATCAATGAAACTGGTACATACATGTTGACCAGAAAAGATTTGGCTTGGGCGTTACCTGCCTTTGTTAAAAAGACGTTATAATATATATATATATATATATATATATATATATATATATATATATATATATATAACGTGTAATTCTAATAAGGTTATCCTCATTGTTAAGGGTGTTTACTTATGTCCAACTAATCCTTTCGTTGTTCTGAAATTACTGTGTCGTGTTCTTCCACATTCCCTAAATTGGATTTCAGCATTGATGTAATAATTTAATACTGTAAAATGTTCGTTTGGTGTCCTCTTCATCTGCCGATGTCTGGTTTTGTCACGTAGCCAAATGGGATGCCTCTTTCTGTCGCTATTTGGGGGACGGCCAACTAGAGTCCCTTTGGATACACGGATGTGATCGTTTTAAAGAACATTATGTCACCATTAAGATTACAGATACGGATAAAATCTACTATATTTTCCTCATCAGCAGTCAGACAGGGATTTTACTTTCAATGTGTTATTGGTCAGGTAGACGTCGCAACGTTGCTGTACTTTTGGTGTATCTGTGTGCATGCTGGACTGTCCATGCGTGTGTTTTACGTGTGCAGTGTGCACGTATGCATATTGGGGGAGAAAGATAGGGAGAGAATGGGAGAACGTTGTTGAATCTCACTAACATGTGCAATTCATTGTCGGTGACATTTTTGTCTCATGTTTCTTTGGTTGTGGCGAGGGACCGCCGCTCTGAGAATCCACGTCCGCCTGTGTTAAATCTTACTTCACGTAGAAAACACGTTGTGTTTTAATGTATCATGCACCCTTTCCAACGGGCGCAGTCAGATGAATAAGATGACGTCATGACGCTGGCATTAACCACATTGCCCCAAATTGATAGCATCAAAACCATGACAGCATAGCAATAAGAAATAATGTATGAAAATCATAATTTATATGATGGCCTAGTTAAGTGTAATGCTCCAATTTATATATATATATATATATATATATATATATATATATATATATATATATATATATATAATATAATATATATATATATACCATGTTATAAGGGATAGATGTATAGATTATTTAAATTGTTCTTGTACATATTATAAGTATATGAAGTCTGTAAAGAACACATTCGTATCGTAGTGAGATGATAACATTATAACGTATAGCCAACATTAGACTGAATATGTCGTGCACAGTCAATGTGTGCTGGTGATCTGTTGAGAATCCTCATGTCATGTCGCTGCTAGCCAAAGCCGCGGCAGACTCTGTGAACACTGTCCATTCCGGTCATTCTGTGCGATGTGTAGCTGAAGGCGGCGAGGTCGGGTTGTGTCGGCGACTGGTGACCGGTGCAGACGGCCGTGTGTAGATATTGGTTGGTGTCCCCTGTAGCGTGGCGCCGAAGCGGTATGGCGTGCGCTGTTTGTGATAGTTGACATCAGAGGACAGACACAGGCGACATGTGCCATTGTCAGACTGCGTGGTGTGTCTTGACGTTAGCGTCATTCCGTGATTGTAATCCACAAGCAGCGTCATACACAGCAAGCAGCAATTGTTTTGCTGTGGTCGACGCAACATTCAGCATGATCTTTGTAAGTCACTGGACTCAGTTCGACGCATGATTCTACGTTGCATGCATTACGAGTTTGCATACGAGCGAAACAAGTCTATCTCAGACAGAATATAGAACTCACAAATACAGGCACGTCAAACAGGACACGTGAATGCATACAGACACACGCACGTCCACACACGCACGTAGAGATAAGTTTCAGATTGATCTTAGAGTCGTAATATCGCTGTTATCTTTCCACTTGGTAACTAAGGTGAATAACCCGCGCGCGCACACCTCTTCTCAGTGTTGTACTTTGGGATTCGATTACTCCCGCCATTCGAAGAAAATCGAGCTACATATTAACTAGTTGTCGACGCGATAAGCAGAACTTGCTGAAATCACGACGTGCTGTCTAGAAGCGCATCGCGAAGCCGTGTGGCTGCGGGCGGCGGCCGTGACCGCTCTAGTCTCGGTGGCTTCGTGTGTGTATCTCGCATTCGGTTCGGTGTGCTTCAGTTGCACATGAGGCACTTGTATAAATGAGAGTGAGTAGGGCGCGAGGGAAACTTGTGATGATTACGATGAGAATATTGAACATGTACATGATTAAATAATACATGGACTATAATACGAACCTGTGTTCCTTTCGTTTCTTCTTTCGCTGAATTCGCAGTCTTTTTTCAGACTTGTGAACATGATAAACCGTTTGGTACCTCTTTACGTGTAAAGATGCTTGTAACTTAATTTAGGTCTTAGCGGCGCTACATTGCTGACGTTTAATTTAAATACTAAGTGAATTTGAATTTAGTATTATTACGTGCACTTTCGCATGACACACGTGGTGGGATTCAGGTGCGTTTTGATTGTGCCATTCTGCAAAATGTACCGCGACTTGTTAAAATAAATTACTAAACGAAATTTTTTAATTATAAAATAAATTGTCATCCGTTTCTGACGATTGTTATCGTTTTTTCATGATTGGATTATTTTAAGTAATAAAATTATATAAATATTGTCTTGCCATTTAAATAGCTTTATCCGTCTCGGTAACCTTGTTCAAAACCCAGTTTGTTCACGGTTTTGTGTGCATTTACTGCATATTCTTTCACGACGCCTATCGCTCTTGATTACCGCGTCGAAAATGATCAGGAATAGCAGTATACCGCTCATAAGCAAGTAGGCCTAATTTCATTATGCTTTCGTGGCTGTATTTTTTCCTGTTGGGTTCCTTGTCCCTGAATAATGTAGGTTTAATCACCAAAATCAAAACGATGGATGGTTTATCAAGCTAGTGTGCGCATCAGGGGCGTCGATCCGGTTTTAAAAGTGGGGGAACGGGGGACCAATTTATATATACATGTATGTATGTATGTATATATATATATATATATATATATATATATATATATATATATATATAAATTGGAGGTTAGACTTTGGACCCATAACTGCTTGCCTGATTCGTAGAGTGACAACACGGACTCATGTGCATATAAGTCCATGGCACTAAGTCCATGGCATTAATCTTTCCCCTTATAGTTCTATTAGTGTGTTCTGTTTATATCTATGGTCCGTGGTGACAAGATACAAATGTTACACGGGTGCCTGTGTAGGACTTCCCAATCCCACCATTTGGCAATGAATTTTGACATCACTCAAAAAAGGATCAAATTACACAAAGTGCAGGAATCCGCTGGTTCCGCCGTAGGCGATGTAAGTATCCACCAGGGAGAACAGGCTGCAATCCAAGGGGTGACAGGACAAACAAAAATGTGTAATCTATAATGTGCTTAATGGCTAGTGCCTATTAATATATCAACACAAAGGTGCAAATTGACAGAGCCTGGCATGATGAATATTTACTGAATTAAGATCTAGTTGCGGCCAACCAAGTAATTTATCTAATAATATTCCACTGGGTAGTCGGAAGTTTATATATGAACTCGTATATTAATTTTACTATTAGACCGATTTAGGGCTAAGCTTAAGAGAGGGGAGTGATCAGCCTCGCTATATGCCTGTAAATTTGTTTTTATGAACTGAAAAAGTGGGGAGATATTTCCTATGCTGTCCCCTACGGCTGAAAAGTGGGGGACGTGGTCCCCTCGTCCCCCAACGATCGACGCCCATGCTGTGTAAAACTTCCCAAACCTACATTTTGGCAAATATATTTGTCATCAGTCAAATGGGAATAAGTTACAAAAAGTGCAGGAATCCGCCGCTTCGGTCGTAGACGATAAGCATCAAGCAGGCAAGGAGTGAATGTGAAATACAAATTTCATAATTTATAATGTGCTTGATGGCTAGAACCTACTAATAATATCAACACAAGGATGCAGCTCGGCGTCGCGCTTACATTTTTCCGGTCGTTATAAACTTTCCGATTGACGTTTCTGCGCATGCGCGATAAATAAAAAATCACCAATATGCAGCGAAACGACAAGGCATTTTTGGTATGAATGTCACGGGCTGTTCATCAACTCGCCTGTGATGATTACTGTGAAGAGTTGCTTAAAATGTCGTTCAATAACATCTTACGTTTATTTAAATCACCGTCACGGATTATGCCGCACTATAGTCACGTTTGCTACCAAAACATGCTTCAAAACTTGTTTGCCTGGTGTTAATTTGCTACAAATAACTTTATATATATCCTAACGAACAACCCGTAATATTTATACCATAAATGCATTGTCCTTTCGTTGCACATTAATGATTTTACATTTATCGCGCATGCGCAGAAACGTCAATCGGAACGTTTATAACGCCGGAAAATGTAAGTGCTACACCGGCATGATAATTATTTACTGAAGTAAGATCAAGTTGCGCGCTGTGGCCAGTCGATTTTCTAATGGGTGGTCGGAACTTCATATCGCGAGTTTATTGTCTAGCTACTAGTCCTGTGTAGCGGTTTTTAAGAGAGAGGAGTGGTGAGTCAGGCTACAAATTTTCTGAACTCAAAAGTGGGGGGACAATTCCTATGCTGTCCCCCACGCTGAAAAGTGGGGGAACGCGTCCCCCCCGTCCCCATCGATCGACGCCCGTGCTAGAGCCTATAAATAATATCAACACAAGGTTACAAACTGATAGAACCAGGCAACGGCGCAGTCCGGCATGATGGTTATTTACTAAAGTAAGATCAAGTTGCGCGGTGTGGCCAGCCAAGCAATTTATCTAATCGATTTTCTAATGGGTGCATGGTCGGAACTTCATATCGCGAGTTTATAGTCTAGCTAGTCCTATGTAGCGGCTTTTAAGACAGAGGAGTGGTGAGTCAGGCTATATGCCTCGCAATTTTTCTTAGCTGAAAAGTGGGGGGACAATTCCTATGCTGTCCCCCACGATGAAAAGTGGGGGGACGCGTCCCCCCCCCGTCCCCCACCGATCGACGCCCGTGGTGCGCATGCGTCAGGTGCAGTCGTTTTGTTTTACCGGCTCTATTACTATCGTTAACAGGAGAACATCTAATAGCTCTTATAAACTAAAATTCACAGATGCTCCATAGTATCACGTTTAGAGTATAACTCGTCAATAACTCTACCAAACAATTTTCCCTAAAATATATTTTGAAAAAATAGATCGCCCAGCAACCAGTTCCTCAAAATGGCGCCGTTGTGAACATCCACTAAAAGCGCGCGAAACCCAAATCCCCCAACATAACTCAAACATTTCCCACAATTTTATACGACCAGAACAAACGTGAACTACAATAAATTAGTCACAAATATAGCACATACAATCCCAAACTAACAACATACGCAAATTAGATTAAAGCAACTTGCAAATGTTGGCAAAATTAGACCCGCCCGTCATTAAAATGGCGGCGCCGATGTAAACAACCACCGCCGATGTGGTAAACAACCACTGCGCAAAACCCAAACCCTCCAACACAACCCAAGTAAAAGCGTATTCCCTCACAATTTAATGTGACCAGAACAAACACAAACTACATTAAAGTAGTTATAAATATCTGCAGTTACGCAAATCACACGAAAAGTAAGGATATCACGTTATTCAAAAGTTTAGATCCAATCCATTTGATAGCAAGGCTGCCGATACCAATTAAAGAAATTAGATCAATTTATTAACATATAAAAACAATAACCTTTCCTACTAACAGGCCCTTCATCAGATGCCTTACTCCCAATGACGCCCTGGGGTCCAATTTGGGTGAAGACCCACATTTTCCTTTTGCACTGCACTAGCGTCTTGACACTCACACACGTAATATATTAAACAACAAATATTAGTTCAGCAGTACTGCAGCATATATAATTTGGACCCACAATTATCGATTACTGATAGCCGTGGCCACCATCCTCTTTTCATCCAACAGTACACAACAATGTTCCAAGGATAAAAACAGATTAACATATGGCTCATAGCTAGATTGAATGCAGACACTACAACCCTGCAGGCTACACACCCCTGCTTAATCACAAACGGAAAGCAAACACTCATCACCAGCTAATACTCCAGTTAATATATATACATATAGTTCTTGATCACGTATAAGGTTATTGCAATATTTAATATAAACTTTTTTCTAATAACAGTTCAACGTTGGTTATGCATGCATACGAGGGTCTATAATTTGCGTGTACACATATTGGAAAGTACTGTGGCGAATGTGTACCACATAATCAAACCCATAACCGTGGTTGTGGGCCGATACGTAGCTATTAATACACACATGTGAATGTAGCGACTTATCTGCCACAAGTGTCGATGGTGTTGACCTTAGCCAGTCATCTCTGTAGGCATCAACATCAGATTTATTTATCATAACCAAGGTTGTGGTTATATCACGAGGCTCGGCGTTGCGATTCAAGTATTGCGCATTTGAGGTTTGGTCTGTATCCTGTGTTCATAAGCAATCAAGTTATTTTTTAATAATAAAAATTTATAATAATATATAATAAAACAACTTGTATTGGGCCTAAAACCTTGGAAACCAAGCTCAGATGTGCACCAAGGCAAACGAGTGAACTGTAGAAATACTATTATATATGGTTATGACGATGAAAGAAACTTAGGGTGATCTAGTAATCACAGATAAGCTGAACATTCTTTACTATTAATTACCAACTACACTCCGTAGTATTTAACGTTATAAAATTATTAACTGCAAAATTAAATTGCACTGATGTCATGAAGCTAGATACTGTAGAAATGTACTGTAAAACTGTGTGACATGTGACATAGCCGGTCACATGCAAAACATTTACGATTCGTAAACTTAGACTTTTCAAAATTTGTCCAGGGGTTGGAGAACTTTGGGAGAAAC
>JAODUO010000841.1:147500-286284 GCA_025642075.2 Ridgeia piscesae | reverse complement strand
TTTTTTAAATATACTTGGGATTTTTTGTGTGGAAAATGACATAACGTGTACTTCGAGTTTAATGGCGGTTTGTGAATTGTTACCATTATATTATTTCATCTAATTCAACATTGATATATGGAAAATTGGCATGCATATTAAAATATCCCCCAATTTTGATACTGAATTATCGGCATATAGTTTTGCTAGCGTTTGTATCACTCACATAAATTTGAAATAAGTGACGGCCTAACATTGATAATTGGGGCATATCAGATTTGGTACCTGAAAATTATAATTGCTTTAGTCCAATTCAATAACTACCTAAAATATGTTTCCATTAATTCCATAGTATGATAATAATTAATATTATGATGTTATGATCTACTGTAGACTTCTGATAAGTCTACAAATGTATTTATAGGACTTTCGCCTTTATTCTTTTTCGCAGAAATTTGATCAATGAGTTCGAGAGCTGCCACCACGGTAGAATGCTCTTTTTTGGCTCGTATAGAATAAGTGACGCCTGTTTCGTAGAAGTGTAGCCTATTGTGGCTTGCTTCTTCGAAATTCTATATGCACACTCCATCATAATTAAGTGAGTCACATCAGCGTCAGGCGACGCTTTGTCAAATATGTCTATATCCGTAACGGCCGACTTGAACACAAGCGAAAGCATACTGAACGGCCGTAAAGAAAGATGGTAATCGTTACTTATTCATGGGTTCTGCATGGACGTTAACTCTGAACAGAATCAGTTATGTTATACATGTTCTATAAACGCTATCATTGGCGCGTTATCGACTACATGACATCGATGGCTACCGAGAGGGTACATTGAGTCCTCTACGCTGTTTGAGTGAACCGAATGGCCTGTATGAGTTTGATCACAAAAAGGATATCTTTATACTTTTGTGTACAGGTATAGTACTGGTTTTACTTATACGCTATGTTGAACAAACATGTTTAGTATTGCTATAATGTATCATACATGAACAATGTTTAATGTAGTTATCTTTTATCTATGCTAGTTTTTTGCAGTGTCAATACAAAGCTATCATATCTCTGACGTACAACATATTAAAATAATGTGATTCTTTCTTATGTCTTTCTTTCGTCTATCACAATCAACTATTTATTGTTCTTTGGCATGGTTAATTTACTACAAAGAATTGTGTGGCTTAACATATATTTTGTATTCTGTTTGGCATTTCGTGAAGCGTGTACGGGCTCCAGCACGGTAAATACCATCTGCTCACTTTACGACAGGTTGTGATGGTTTTCTCTTCCTACACCGAATCAGGTATTTTCGCAGGAATTTTCAAAGGAAGTAGTTTATTGTAGCTTTAAAATAAGCGTTTTGCAAGCGAGCGATAACTGATGAAGTTACCCAGTATTATATTGCAATGTTAGTCAATGTGCATGCCTTTATGACTTCTTGTTGTGTGTGTGTGTGTGTGTGTGTGTGTGTGTGTGTGTGTGTGTGTGTGTGTGTGTGTGTGTGTGTGTGAGTGCGTGCGTGCGTGCGTGCGTGCGTGCGTGCGTGCGTGCGTGCGTGCGTGCGTGCGTGCGTGCGTGGGTGCGTGCGTGCGTGCGTGCGTGCGTGCGTGTGTATGTCGTTTAGCAGTTCATGGTCGTATGACGTAGGAATAAGTGTGCGTTTCGTGTATAGTTTATCAGTATATTTCCTAGATTTACCCAGTTTGCTTGTATGGTTGATGCCTGGTGAATTTAACTAATAATTACTACTTGACCCTAAATTAAATAACAATATGATGTTTGCTTATTGCCATTGAACATATAGTCATTCAAGAAGAATGTCTTAGTAATCGCTATGCTAGTTGTCAGGTCGCATTTCCGCATTGTGCCAATAGTTATGTATTTTCCGCTGTGCCTCGGATGAATCAGTTATATAACTGAGTATATGACAATGACACCAGACAGATGTAGATACATATGAAACAAGTATTATATTCTGCACACATTGTGACAATGCTGAGTACTAAGACACCAAGTTGGTGCTTGAAAGAACAGGTTTAACACTAACAATGAATTACTTTTAAGTTATCTTGAATACCTCTAAATGCATACCATATGCAAGAAAATATTGTTTCCTGCAATGATTGTAGAGAAAATTACAGTGAAATATTATCTTCTGAATTACTCTGAGCTAACACATCGAATTGGGCAGGAAATACTGCTGTCGTACCAATACTAAGAGCCAGGTTGTTACATCGAAAAAAGAAATTCTAGTATCGATTTTAAATAAATGTCATATCCATTTGAAAGTCACGTAAATGCCGCATAAATTCATCGACTATCAGTCACTCGAGCAAACAAGATAATAACGGAACTTTTTAATAACAAATCACTGCTGAATATTGACAACACATAAAAAAAGGCTTGTTCACCCCAAGGTTAAAAATCAATAATTACGTTTTGTTATTGTTGCATTTGTTCAACTTGCTATATTGTGGAATTATGTTGGCTGGTTTTTATTCACACCGTGCAATTTGATTTTCACTCAGAAGTGAAAGCTTATACGTGCGTTGTTGACGTGAACCGGAACTATGCATCATGGCCCTCTTGCAACAGTGCTCAAGGTCATCGACCTTGTTTCTGAAAGCTAGACTCTCGATTTCTTGTTAGTGGCTATGCACCAAATGCAGGACATTTTGTCAATGGACATTTGTTGACGGACATTTTACATGGGGCTATTTCGTCAACAAATGTCCAAAAGGGCCATGTATTTGGCCTGAAAATGATTCCCATTGTGACCACATAGCGCGTCCAGTTGGAAGCGACTAGTTCAGTTAGAGTGCAACATACATATACCCCAATAAATATGTCAATGAGAAACCAACACCAAGATTGCGTTGATAGTAGCACTTGATTGCAATTAAAATGTCATTCACTCATGAATGACGTTGTGCATTATACCGTGCAGGAGAAGATGAAATGAGATAAGTTGAAAGGGCTACTGTTGACGGTATCTCTCAACTCACCGCGTTCGTGTAATTAACCGATATGTCGCACTCGCATTCAAGCATATTAATATTATTCAGGTAACGCTAGGTCGCTCCGACCAACATTCCGACGAAAACGGTCACATTACGACCTGAACTCCTGCATTTGTTATACAATTCACATCAACGGCCGACTTAGATTCCAGACACTACCTCACTGCTGGTGTGTTTTACATATACACAACTGAATTTGGTATCTCACGACAGGGTTTTCCCATCCCATAGTTGTGTGTTCTCGTTTATTTCCCGACAAAGACTTTCGGTAAAATAAACCAACTGCTGTTAAGTGTCTAGAGCTCCTCAAAGTCACAATCAACTTGGGGTGAACAAATGTCAGAAAGAGATTGATGTAAATCCGTTATGTTGTGTTGTCGAAATTCTGACAAAGTACACACTAACATTGGCATAGCGTCAACACAAAGGACTTATTGACTGTTTGCTATTGAAACTACTGTGACACTTTCGCTCGGATCACTGCTTCCGAATCAGGAGGCGCATCACCAGTGAACGTATTCTTTAACCACATTAGTTAGCAAAAGGATTTTGTAGGTTTGTATTTGTTAATGACCGACATAACATTGCCGAAAATAAAACGTTGGCAGTAAAGGTGGGTGACCTCTATTTTGAACCTTTTCAAAGATAGTTACGTCGGTGTTTCGTGCATGTGTTTGTGGGCCGGGTGACCCATAATAATACATTGTTTGGTACCTGTTGTGGGCAAGTACCGTCTAATAAGGTGACCCACATGCAGTTGTGTATTCCCGAAAGCTTTTGATGTGTGCTGCACGCATGTTTCTTCTGACATCTTAAAAGGAAAAGAATAAGCTAAACAAGGGAGGGTCATTGACCACGTGACTTGTCGCATAGAAATAGACGTGTATGCATTGTCACAGGGAAGAATATACCTTGATATGGCTCCCAAAGATTAAAAGGCATCTCCTATAATATATAAATGAGACTGACTTAGGTTTTGATTTTTTTAAACTGTTGTTTTTAATTTTGTAGCTTTACTCAACGTGTGGAGCGTTTCGTACAAAACCAATCATGGTTTAACATCACCGTCTTCGATTTTTATGAAATTTGGTGTGATAGTTTGTGATGTAACCAACCATAATATGACCCGACCTTGTTACCTGACTTTATTTATTTATTCAGTTATACACACGCGCGCGCATGCACACGCACACGCACGCACGCACACACACACACACACACACACACACACACACACACTTTTTTAATCAACCACGCAGGTCCGGTGAGAAAAGAACTGTGTTAACATTTCAGAGAAATCCACTGAGAGGAAAAGACCTCCCAACGCACCCACAGTTTGTCCAATAGTGACACATTTAAGAACTTGTCCATTTGACAGTCACATGGTGACAATAGTGAACCTATACTTGTTCTATCCTATGAAAGTTTGGGTTGATTTCGATTCATCAGGTCCTAGAACAAATTCACCTTGACTGCCCAAACGGCAACATTGAGCAATTCTGGTAATTTGCATAAATCCAAGATGGCCACTGTTCAGATCCAAAAAAATACTCTAGAACCGCTTGTCTTAGAATTATGTGTAATACCTCTTTCCATTGTATTTGGGAATGTAGAATCCATTTCTGACGTAAAATGTTCAGGTCAAAGTTAAAATCAAATTTTAAGATGTAAAGTGTAAGTATGATCTTTATAAAATAAGTTAACGTGTTTGTTAATATGAAATGATGTATTGATAAAAAAACATTATAAATTATTCCATTTTATTCCCTCAAATTTGTCTGAAAAACTCTGCAAGACACTGCATTAGTATTTGTTCACGATACGCACTGTCCAAAATTAGGGTCAATATTCGTTAAACAAAACGTGTTGCATAAATTTCTGTGTCACAGTGAAAACCCTCATGGCATAGCGAATAGATGTTACATGTGGGGTACCGAGCTTGCTGAATGGATGCCGTATACAAATGCATTTATAGAGTTTCGCATTTTTTCAAAATAAGACTAGTCCCAAATCTAGATTTATATTAAAAATACAATAGGATTATGCATAGCAAAGAATTAACAGATAAACAAAATGAAAAAGTTACGCTTTGGTGGAATTCCTAAGAACAAAAACTGTAAATCGTTAAATATTGTTTTCAAATCATGCAAGTATTGATCACAAAATCTGATAAGTCGTTTTCTAACCAAACCGACAAGATAATGCGCAGCAAATTCATGTCATGTGAGTATTGTTTGAATATATATATATATATATATATATATATATATATATATATATATATATATATATATATATATATATATATATATATATATATATATATATATGACGACTACAGATTGTTGTGGCATATGTAGAACGAGAGTGTGTGACAATAGTTCTTTCAGATGTAGTAGGTGTTTTGTTTGTTAGACATCCATAGATGTATATAAAGAGTCCGTACAATTTCAATAGCCACTTCCCATTGTTTAAGGGTACACATTTCAGTGCAGCTACACACTGGATTACAACTCGAAGATACACTAGCTGTCGCCGTGTAAGTAGATATTAGGCATATGTAGACAGCATAGTTAATGGTGTAATAGTATTCCCTGAGATCGAATAATATGTCAACAATCAGGGGGACATAGCCAGGGTTTGTAAGACACTCGCCGTGTAATTGTGGTAATTATATTCGTCACCAATTACTACTCGTCAACTTTTGCATACACGATATCATCCAGTCTAGTGCTTTGCCAGCATTGGCATTGTGCAAAGGCAAACAACCAAGATGTCTAAAGTTGATTGCGTCAATAAGAAGCTTGGTTTTCCGTGGGTTTTTTCCACGACTGTTTACAAATATGCTCCATAGCGTATGGCTTCCCGCAGCGCTGATTCGGTCGACCTTGACCTTGAACAATTGTGTGAGTTAAGTAACCATGGTAGTAGTATTACTTTCCACTTCAGTCAGTCTGACATTCAGACTTCAGCACACCAAACTACCCCGCCTGTGGTTGGTTAACCCAGGAGCTTGGTATGGTTGGCAATGCTGTGAAGTTTGAAGTTTAGTTCTGTTTAGATCTTCATATACACATAGTAAAAGAAACAGTTTATATACATTTTGCAGAGTTGGTGATCTAGGGAGACCTGAAAGATCGCTGTCATGCATGTAGGTACTTTTGGCATTTTGCATTTCTTTGCATTCTTTGACAATGTTTTACATATGTTAAGCATGATCATGAGTTGTATAACGAATACTCTTCTTAGGACAATAAAGTGAATTGAATTGAACTGATACTCCACATAAGTACATAAACGTTATGGTACAGTTGTCATTTGTAATACTGCCAGACTAGTCTGCAAGTTGATAACAATAGTCATGCATATACAAACATCTCATATAACGGTGCTAATAGTTCTAAAAACATCTAATACTACACGATTATGCCAACAATGTAATTACTTTTGCGTTTGTTGCTTGACTGGTGCAGTTGATGCTGGAACGTTTTAAAAATAAAAGTTGTTATAAACAGAAAAGCTTATATAGTGCAATACAAAATATGTGAACTTTAAAAAAATAGTCCATGTATTTTAAATACTGTCTGCTTCTAGTAAGGTGGCGGAGTGGCAAGGTGGACT
The DNA here is from genome assembly GCA_025642075.2 of Ridgeia piscesae. Taxonomy (NCBI): domain Eukaryota; kingdom Metazoa; phylum Annelida; class Polychaeta; order Sabellida; family Siboglinidae; genus Ridgeia; species Ridgeia piscesae. The sequence goes on along the minus strand of JAODUO010000841.1, from coordinate 279,664 downwards.
GTACTCACAGGTTGTTGGAACTGTTGCAAAGAGGGTACGGTGTGTAGCTTTGGGGCAGTAGATTCTAAACACGTCTTGCTCTTGGGCAGAATGAGTATGCGTATGTATTTGTGGGCGTGTTGCCAGAAACCGTCTGGGAAGTGAGTAGCGGTGATCCGTTCTAAAGGTATTTCGATAAGATAATAACCAGCAGAACAACTCGCGAATTTAGGTGACCCATGTGCAACCAAGTGTGCGAATGTAATATTAGACTGTTTTCTGTGTCAGTGGGTTTGACTGACACGACATTGTTATCTCGTTTGGGAACCAATTCAAAGCACGATCGTTAAGATGATAATCATGTCATGTGAATAGAACACTATGTGAAAGAAACACAATTATGTCAGCAATTGTGACCGTACGCGTAACACCTTTGGAAAAAAGCATACCAACTCAGTAGACGTGCGTGCCCCACTTCTAATAAAAAGTTCTAGCCTTCAGGAAATTCCAATATAATTACCCGATCGGCCATTCTTGCAATCGGCAGAACCGTTTTGTGAATTCAGATAACTAGACGGGTCTAAACCTACTTCCCGAATAATTGTTATTACATGCAAGAGGATGAATTTGTATTAAATGTAGCTCATAGCAGTCTAAGATTGTTATGTATAGATAAAATCATAAGTGTATTAGTGTCCGTCTGCTGTTCATGATGCTGTTGTTTTGAAGCAGTGTGTGTGTGTGTGTGTGCGCGCGCGTTTGTGTGTGCGTGCATGCATACATACGTGCGTGCGTGTGTGTTTTGTGTGTACATGCATGCGTATCTGTAAAATCATAGATTGCTCGACACGTTGCATGTTAACGCGCCTTCGGTCAACTGTACGTATGCCTAATCGGAATAACGATGGTTATCGTCAGTGGGTGTCACACTTTGCAAAGTTCACAAGTTTACATTGATTGGGTGTAAAAACGTACTTACAAGGAATGGGGGTCATGCCCCTCAAATCCCGGAAAATTGGGAAGGTAACGAACTGAGGACCAATAACTAGCTGCCTGATTTACAGGGTGACAAAATACAGAGGACATCCCTTCCGAGTCCTACCCTTTGTCAAATAAATGTGTTCTGTAATTTAAGCGCCATTCAGCGTACACCTGTGTTTGGCCAAAATAAGATTAATTTCAAAACCAGTAAACACAATTGCAATTCTAGGTTTCGGTAGGAAGTTAATACATCCTGGGAGGTAATTAGATCAGTTATTTTTTTCGAGGATTGGGAATAGCAAGGGTGATAGGATTACGTTTAGGAGCGCGCTCGTATCTCGTTCCCCGCGGCATCCTTGGCGTCTCGTCGCGGACTTAACAATTACTAATTTTGTGGCGGCGCCCCTGGTGGCACATAGTTGAACACCAAGGCGTCTGTTTTGCAACTGAAGTTATCTCGACAATATGCACCGATGGCGCGATTACTTCTTTTTTTCAAGGCGAGAGTACTCATACACCATTCCCATAGGCACCCAATGAATTTTTGCTGAAGTAATACATTCTGACTTTACTTGCTTTTATTGTTTTAAACGTTTTTACGCAAAGGTTGTAAGGATTATCTTCTTAACACGTGATCAAGCCATGATTTTTTAGATTTAACTGGTGTCAGTCAGATCTAGCAAACACGCATTTGTAACGTGCTTAAATGTACAGTTTGCCTATCCGGTCAAGCGTGTGTATAGAACTCCATTTCTGAATCCATTGACAAGAAACATGTTGATTCTGTTGTCTTGGCTTCATCAGTGATGCATTTGTTCGACTCAATGCACACTGGTAATTAAATCTTATGCCTTAAACGATAATGAATAGCATTGACAACATGCAGCAGCTGAATCCTTATCTTCTCATCCGTAAATAACGGGTCTTCCTCAAAGGTAAAATATCTGACTGGAAGCCGATACATCGGCTGGTGTGCACTAAGGTTCGCAGATTGGACCATTTCTAATCTATTTTATATCACTGGTCTTGCTAGACATTACGCCTGTGACCAATTGTCATTGGTGCATAAGGATCTGGCCACTGTCTCTCTGATGCGAGACCTGACACCATAACCTTAAGCCAGTCTCTACCCAACGTCACCATTGGCCAAGAAATCAGTGTCACAGTGACACTTACAGGTGACTTGTAAAGATCACATTTAACGTAATGTTTTTAAATTGCGACGTTTTATTAAGTGTGTTTCCACGACATTTACCAAGGTACAAGCTTTGCGACATTGACACACACGTGTACACAATCTATACATTGTAGATAAACATAATACATTTCTAATATTACAAAAGTCAGTTTTATATCCCCACTCCACATTAAACAGACAACTCCTATATTCTAACAACAAAAATAGAAAATACATGACATCTTTACGTAGGAATGTCAACGTAATCGTGTATAGTAACTGTATTAGTTTGTCTAACATGCAAATGACAAAATCGCACAGCAAATAACACATTATTATTAATACTGTACAAATTAACAACATACAGATAATTGCTTGGTTAATTAGAATTTTTTGCTGGATTTGCTGTGCTTGCTGAGTGAACTGCTCTATGCGGTATTGTTGCTGTTTCCAAAGGTTTTGTGTCAACATCACCCTTGTCTTGGGCTCTTTGTGAGTTGTCATCTATTTGCCTCCACAACATTTGCCTTTGCCTTCCACCTTTGCAGCACTGCCACACTTGCTGCTCTGTCCCTTCACATCGGGACAACATTTGCTTCCATTCTCTGTCGTGTCGCGAGCGACATACTCGAACGGGTCGACCATCACCACCTGCCAGTGAATGATACAATGTGTCACTAGTGGATACTAAAACGGGTCAACCATCACCACTTGCAAATGAATGATACAATGTGTCACTAGTGAGATACTAATACTGGTCGACCATCACCACCTGCAAGTGAATGATACAATGTGTCACTGGTGAAATATTCAATGGGTCGACCATCACCACCTGCAAGTGAATGATACAATGTGACACTAGTGAAATACTCAAACAGGTCGACCATCACCACCTGTAAGTGAATGATACAATGTGTCACTAGTGAAATATTCAATGGGTCGACCATCACCACCTGCAAGTGAATGATACAATGTGTCACTAGTGAAATACTCAAACGGGTCGACCATCACCACCTGCAAGTGAATATTCAATGGGTCGACCATCATCACCTGCAAGTGAATGATGCAATGTGTCACTAGTGAAATATTCAATGGGTCGACCATCACCACCTGCAAGTGAATGATACAATGTGTCACTAGTGAAATACTCAAACGGGTCGACCATCACCACCTGCAAGTGAATGATACAATGTGTCACTAGTGAAATATTCAATGGGTCGACCATCACCACCTGCAAGTGAATGATACAATGTGTCACTAGTGAAATATTCAATGGGTCGACCATCACCACCTGCAAGTGAATGATACAATGTGTCACTAGTGAAATATTCAATGGGTCGACCATCACCACCTGCAAGTGAATGATACAATGTGTCACTAGTAAAATACTCAAACGGGTCGACCATCACCACCTGCAAGTGAATGATACAATGTGTCACTAGTGAAATACTCAAACGGGTCTACCATCACCACCTGCAAGTGAATGATACAATGTGTCACTAGTGAAATATTCAATGGGTCGACCATCACCACCTGCAAGTTGATGATACAATGTGTCACTAGTGAAATATTCAATGGGTCGACCATCACCACCTGCAAGTGAATGATACAATGTGTCACTAGTGAAATACTCAAACAGGTCGACCATCACCACCTGCAAGTGAATGATACAATGTGTCACTAGTGAAATACTCAAACAGGTCGACCATCACCACCTGCAAGTGAATGATACAATGTGTCACTAGTGAAATACTCAAACGGGTCTACCATCACCACCTGCAAGTGAATGATACAATGTGTCACTAGTGAAATATTCAATGGGTCGACCATCACCACCTGCAAGTTGATGATACAATGTGTCACTAGTGAAATATTCAATGGGTCGACCATCACCACCTGCAAGTGAATGATACAATGTGTCACTAGTGAAATACTCAAACAGGTCGACCATCACCACCTGCAAGTGAATGATACAATGTGTCACTAGTGAAATACTCAAACGGGTCGACCATCACCACCTGCAAGTGAATGATACAATGTGTCACTAGTGAAATATTCAATGGGTCGACCATCACCACCTGCAAGTGAATGATACAATGTGTCACTAGTGAAATACTCAAACAGGTCGACCATCACCACCTGCAAGTGAATGATACAATGTGTCACTAGTGAAATACTCAAACAGGTCGACCATCACCACCTGCAAGTGAATGATACAATGTGTCATTAGTTAAATATTCAAAGGGTCGACCATCACCATCTGCAAATGAATGATACAACATGTCACCAGTGAAATACTCAAACATATCACTAGTGAAATATTGAGTGATGTTGTTCATCAATATATTTTCTTACTGAAAATATCTTAATGTACAAGATCACTCGGTTAGGATTTTAAATTATTAAAATTGATTTTGGTTGAATCAAAACAAAACTGCAGATAAAACAAAGTGACAACATGCAGTCAACTCTAATACATTGAATTTTATTAAACTGACAATAATTTTATTTAAATCATTCACACATCAGATGTGGACATTGACATGCTTTATTTACAAAGGGTTTAATTAATTATGAATGCAGCATTAATATAACTGCTATGGTACATGCATATTATAATAATCTCTGCATTGCTAAGACAGAAAATATCGGTTTCTATACAGTCTACTTAAAACATGGCTTTGAGAATGTACGAACCCACCCGTAGACACCCATGACTTTGTGAACTTACAATGACATCACCCCCTAGATACCTGTGACTTTGTGAATGTATGAGATCATCACAGGCTACTCTCAACATTGTGAACGTACAATGACATCACCCCTAGACACCTGTGAATTTATGAAACCATCCCTTAGACAACCATGTCTGTGATTGTGAACTCATGAGGTCACTCCTAGACACCTCTTAGCCAGCCATATGTGTGAACAAGAGACCCATGTATTTGTGAATTTACAAGATCATCCCAGAACAATAATGACTTTATGAACTTATGACACGTGACTATGAAGTTATGACATCACCCCAGGACACTGGATATTTTGTGAACTAATTGATCACCCCAGGATATTTGTGAACATATGAGGTGATCCCTTAGAATCAAGGCCTCACCTCTGCCACAGTCGGCAGTTTGTCGGTGGCTGTCAGTGTGAACTTGCTGGCAAACCTTGACGTCTTGAGAATTGATGCCATCTCACCGCTGACAACCTGCGCCTCTCCTTTCTGAAGCACCACAACAGACATGCTCTCAATCTTTCTAGTTTTGTTGCTGCACTTTAGCAGTATGCCAAAGTTCATTGGTTATAATGAAAAAGTCCTCACAAATATTATCTGTGTACTAATAATACATTTTATTTGATAGAGCACCAGATAAAATGTTTAACTCGTGATGGTACTTTACAGCATAAGCAATACAAAAATACTTTTATAAAAAATTCACACATTCTCTGCAAAAGATACATGTTTGGTAAGTGATTATGTAGTAATAGGTACCCCGATTACGTCTAAGTAACAAAACAGAACGAGATTGTATCCTAGAGAATACACAAGATTATGCACTCAGAATATAGAAGCAGATTTGTACTTGTTTAAATATAACTGTTACACTTTGACAAGTTGTTGATCAAAGAAGTCAATCAGGGTTGATCAAAGAGATCGATGATCAGGTAGGTCTTTGCTCAGGGGGTAATCTTACTTACTTTGAATGTCCATTCATGGTCCAATTTGAAGCTGTCCTCAAAGTCGGTGATGCCTCCATTGTAGACAACTTCTGTCACACGTTCTTTTGTCTGTGGCAACTTGAAGAGTCGGTATGTGACAGACACAAACTTGGAATGACCTGAAATCAAGACTGTCACATACACAACACGCTCTTACAATGTCATCACACGTAGCTGGTGGCAGGGTTATGTATTAAAACAATACTACGCTCCCTCTTCAAATAAATGTTTTCTTTTCCAATCATTTCAGAATAAAATTTACATCCAACTTGTGTTTATCATGAACTGAAGCAAATGTGATGCTTTGTTTTGATGAAAATAATCATCTAAATAGGACAAGGCTATAATCCCTTTGTCAATTACCTCAGGTTTTTCCTTAGTGTGACAGCTGTCAATCACCATAGGTTTCTCCTTAATGAGACAGTGTCAATCATCCTAGGTAATCTTTCCTCTTGTGACAAATGTCAATCACCCCAGGTTTTTCCTAGTAGACTGGCACCATGTTTCTTCCCAGTAAGACTGCTGTCAATCACCCATGTTTTTCCAGTAAGACCGATGTCAATCACCCATGTTTCTTCCCAGTAAGACTGCTGTCAATCACCCATGTTTCTTCCCAGTAAGACTGCTGTCAATCACCCATGTTTCTTCCCAGTAAGACTGCTGTCAATCACCCATGTTTCTTCCCAGTAAGACTGATGTCAATCCCCATGTTTATTCCCAGTAAGACTGCTGTCAATCACCCATGTTTCTTCCCAGTAAGACTGCTGTCAATCACCCATGTTTATTCCCAGTAAGACTGCTGTCAATCACCCATGTTTCTTCCCAGTAAGACTGATGTCAATCACCCATGTTTCTTCCCAGTAAGACTGATGTCAATCCCCATGTTTATTCCCAGTAAATGCTGTCAATCACCCATGTTTATTCCCAGTAAGACTGATGTCAATCACCCATGTTTACTTCCCAGTAAGACTGATGTCAATTCCCCATTTTATTCCCAGTGAAACTCTGTCAATACCATGTTTTGCAACCAGTAGACTGATGTCAATAGCCCATGTTTAGTTCCGTGAAACTTTCATCACCATTTTGTCCATAAGACAGCTGTACATTACATGCTTCTTCCAGTAAGACTGCTGTCAATCACCCATGTTTCTTCCCAGTAAGACTGATGTCAATCACCCATGTTTCTTCCCAGTAAGACTGATGTCAATCACCCATGTTTCGTCCCAGTAAGACAGCTGTCAATCACCCATGCTTCTTCCCAGTAAGACTGCTGTCAATCACCCATGTTTCTTCCCAGTAAGACTGATGTCAATCACCCATGTTTATTCCCAGTAAGACTGCTGTCAATCACCCATGTTTCTTCCCAGTAAGACTGATGTCAATCACCCATGTTTATTCCCAGTGAAACTGCTGTCAATCACCCATGTTTATTCCCAGTAAGACTGCTGTCAATCACCCATGTTTATTCCCAGTAAGACTGATGTCAATCACCCATGTTTCTTCCCAGTAAGACTGATGTCAATCCCCCATGTTTATTCCCAGTGAAACTGCTGTCAATCACCCATGTTTCTTCCCAGTAAGACTGATGTCAATCGCCCATGTTTATTCCCAGTAAGACTGCTGTCAATCACCCATGTTTCTTCCCAGTAAGACTGATGTCAATCACCCATGTTTATTCCCAGTAAGACTGCTGTCAATCACCCATGTTTATTCCCAGTAAGACTGATGTCGATCACCCATGTTTCTTCCCAGTAAAATTGCTGTCAATCACCTTAGAACACTCACCAAGAACTGCCTCCAGCTCAGCATTCTTCACCGAAATCTTGGATGCGGCAAAGAGACGTGGTCGACTGAACCCGACCTGCTCTGCTATCTTGTACAGATCCTTCCACCAGAGGGACCCAGCAATACACTCACCTGAAAGGAAAAACAATAAACACAATTCAGTATTGCTAGAGCGAAAACTCTGTGTGACTGTTGAACAATTGACATGTCACGTAGAGTTGTTGGGTGTTTCACAATTTGGTAATAAGCAAACAGTTACATTAGCAGTTTACCTGTACAACATGTAAACAATTATCCTTATAGGACTGACGAAAAACAAGTGTTTTTTAACACTAGTGATAATACGTATCTACCCATGTATCGGTAGTAATACAATAAAATCCTTCCAAGACTGCACATACACCCACCCCACAACACTTTGTGTTTCCTGATCTCTTCAGGCAGATCTCTGTCGGCATAGACGTCACCAAAGAAAAATTCTCCTCCTTCCTACAAATATATCGGTCAAAATTATCATTAAGTTTCCATGTATAATATACATTTTTCGTTAATTTATCAAATTAAATTATTTTAACCATTGTATAATTACAAGAGATACCAAGGAAACATATCAATGAAAATCCAAAATGAAGCAGTGCTATTAAAAAAATTTAGGAACTACAATTCACGTACAGAAAACGTAATCATCTGGATGCGTATAATATTATATAGTACTAAAACAAAAATATTCTGACTGGACAATAACCAAAAATAATGCTCTATGATACGTAGTTTGTTTAGACTAACAAAGAAAACTCCACTACTTATTTTACACAAGCTATCTCACACCTCAGTGTTCAACATTACTAGTGACCATGAGACCACTACAAAGGGAGCAGAGTAGAAAATAAGAAAATCCTAAAATGTGCGAGAAGTCAAGAGCGTACCTTGAGGACGCGGCAGGCCTCCGTGAGAACAGCGCGTTTGTCCGGGGACAAGTTCACAACACAATTGGACCTATAAAACAGGAAAAACACTATATATGAATATGTTAATTTTACATCACTGCATGTGTATCTCCTCTGTAACCGTACATCGTTCAGTTTGCTTCCTTGTGCCAGTAATTTCTGATGTAACAATTAGCAAAATATTTACAAAAACATAATTACAGTTGACTTGACTTACAGGTGTACTTACTATACCACTGAACCATTTCAGTGGTCTGTCATGCCCCATGGACTCCAGAAAACAAAATATTTTTTAGAATCTTAGCCATCCAGCGGCCACATATTTTTGTTGTGGTAATCAATAATGGTGACACGTGTAACTCGTAATGCTTGCACTTGTATCACATGACTACAGTAATGCTAGTTAGTATCTGTAAAATGTTGCACAGGAACTAATGTAATGGTTTGTATTGCATGTAAATTACTGTGTCATCTCTTGCAATGTTTGACAACACCTTAAAATGTTATACATGAAAATAGCTGTATTGTCTGGTTATACACTCATTACGCTGAACCTGTACGCTACATGAAAACATAGTTCTTGTGTTTGTTGGTATTTAAAACCTTGACATGAGAATAGATGTAGAAACTCCATTCAAATAATAATTAGTTTTCTCTACAAAATCACCATACAAACAAATAATCTACTGTGTTGATTCTCAAGAACTCACACGATCAGGTCAAACTGGTTGTCCTCCAAACCAGCTGCTCCCAAACTCTCGATGTAACCCTTCACAAAGTCCGTGTTGGGTTTGCTGAAGCCGAACTTGTCAGCATGATACTGTTGGTACTTCCGCGCCACCTCCAGCTGTTCATCTGTCATGTCGATGCCTGTCACATGACCTTCCTCTCCGACCAGTCTACTCAGAACATAACAGTCCTGGCCTGCTCCGGATCCCAGGTCAAGGATCTTCATCCCTTCCAGACATTCTGGCACTATCAGACCACAGCCGTAGTATCTACAAAGATGATGACAAATCATGGTGTAAAGTCAGAAACAAGATCTAGATCATTTCTGACAGTAACATGTATCTATCTAACATAGCCATTCCCAGGTGAACAAAAGGATTTTTACAACAGAAAGGCCTTATACAATAAAGAGCTGTGATTTCTGTGGTGTATTTTTATCGTCCAGGGGGCCCTGCTGACTATCTGATACATCAGTGTCAGAATGTTACTTTTAGAAACTCGGGTCCACGATATAGAGCCCACATTTAAAATGGGGCACGTTATTTATGTCTGGTATATTCCGCCAGGTGGTGTCATCATAAAACACAAAATAGTATCCGACAACCCCTGCATAAGATGCCTCTCGATGTGTTTTATTGCTTTCAGAATGTGATAAGTTATCCAATGCTGAACGGAATAAAAGACATGTATGTAGTGTTTTGGATTGTTAACCGTCAATTAAGTGCTACAACGCTATCGACAGTAATTCTACAGACTGAGAGATATCGTAAGAGAATTGACAGCCCCGGCTAGGTTACGACTACACCATGACAGCTTCAGACAGGGCAATGTGGTCTGGGGATGGCTTAAGAAAAAAATTTGACACTATATTGTAATGTATTAACTTGTAATGAATGAATGTTGAAATGAATAAAACGTGTATCAGCTAAGCCAATAATATCGCTTGCTGCAAGTTCTGGTGGCCAGAATTGAATGAGTAACTGTATTGGGATTTTTGGAAGTCAAGAGCTTTCTCGTGGAACTAGACTCCGGGTCAGGTGGGTGTCTGTGCTATTCTCATTGGCAACTGGTAAAGTCAATTACTAGTGTGAGACAGGTAACTTCTATATAAATGTGTAGAAGAGCTGCCAGTGGTGGTTGGTATATTCTTCACCCCTTGGGCCAGTTTCATAGAGCATACTTACGTTTCATAGAGCTTACTTACGACATCACAGCGGGCGATAACTCGTCGAAAGCCTAAAACGTTGTAAAGTTACGCTAGTTGCATTTCACGAGTTTACTCCATAGCTGCACTTAGGCTGCGCCATGTATTTAGTAGTCATAACTTTATGCTAGTCGAAATATTTACGGTATGCTCCCCAAGTTCATTGATGCTCCTGGCATGCCCACTCTCAACATAATTATGTTTAACATTTACAGGGATATCCCTTACAGTCAATTTGCTATATGAATGGCAAAGGCGGCAGCTAAAGAGAAAAAGGATGTCTACAGACACCACAAATACTGGGATTCCCCACCTAATTAGATCAAGCCTGTTAGTTAGTTAGTTAGTTACACAAATGTTAACCTACATCGACTAGTTGCTGTTAGCTGCGACCAGTAGACCACATAATTGCTTTACGAAACTGGCCCCAGATTTGCAAGGATGAGTGGTCCAAATAGATATAGATAGTCATTATGTCAAATAGAAGTAATCACCTGCTGACAACATCGTCATGCACCATGGCTAGTGCATCCTTTGCTGATTTGGCCATGCGTGTCTTGGCCGTGCAGCATGCATCTGTCTTCAGGTCAGACGTCTTCTTTAGTACCTAAAACACACAATAATAATGATTACCGGTAGTATTATATTTATGATATTTTTTTACTTTTTAGACATTTGTTGTAATCATTATTGAATGAGTTTTGGTGTGTAAACAGAACTGTTATTATTATATTCAATTTGTATCAAGGTTACAAAAGATCAGGTAGTATAACATAAGCATATTGTATAATGCAAATAAACGGAAATGAAATAATGCACTCGTTTGATTAGTAACTTTGATGACATTGCTTCACTGAAGATGCAAAAGCAGAAACTAAAGCATACTGACAATTGCGTTTTATGAATGTTATCAACTGGTGTCAATCAGCTATCTGAGAGTGAGAATTACAGCTCCTACTCCTAACTGATATAGTTACTGGACACTTAGGCACTCAAAGCCACCCATCAATGTCAAAGGCTACCGTTGGCCACAGGTGCCATGGCTTGATGACAAAATAAAAGTTTTAAAACCACCAAAATAGAAAGTTGACCTAATATGGAGACAGGGCACCTGTGATTACTAGAAATAGTAACTAGTGCAGTAAAATGTCCACAATAAAGTATCACTGAAATAGTTTGCATAGCAGAATAGATGACAGCTGAAACTTTCATACCATACAATACCAACGGGATCAGCCAAGCCATTGTGGTGCAATCAACTGTTAAATTGAGTTTTAAGGTGAACTTGTGTTGCTTGCATATATCTATTGCTGATAAACTGCAGCATCCACCCACCTTGCCATAGTACTCCTTCACAGTGTCCAGGACTTCCTTTGACTTATCTGCAGCCTTGCTATCACCCTCACTGCACGCACACTTGCACTTACAACTCATCGTGTCTGTAAGAAACGGTCAACAGCCACTTATTGAATCTACAAGGATGCTAATGGGAATTTAAACATATTTGTGTGTTGTGACCAGCAAAGTGGTTATCAAGTAGCAAAATTGTGACATGGTCTTTGATACTTTTTTCATTTTTAACAGATCACAAACTTAAAATATTTCATTCGTAAAATAGTACTTCATTTGGTTTAGATATCTTCAATACACTGTATTTCTAAAACTTAAAAGAAAACTCAAAATAGCAATCATTTGAGAATGAGGTATTTTGACTCAATTGCCTAATAGAAGCCCACAGCCTTTCCACCAAAGCAAAACGATGCATGAAAACAGCCTAAAGTTTATGTTTTGAACATTTTTGCCAAATTCTAAAGATAATATATATATACTGCCACTGTTGCCACTAAAGGTAATAATGCAGTGACAACAGTATTACCTTTAATAGTGACTCAGTCACTAAAGGTAATATGGCCACAGTTGCCACATGCAAGCACGTTGTGGCAAATTTCAGGACAACTCTTTATTTTAGTCAGAAGTAGGCATAATGTTTCAGTGGATTCAGTCACTTTTGTTTTACATGTTCTATAGCCCTGAAGATCTAGATCTGGTCCCAATATCTGTTCATGCATGGCATGGCATTATGCCAGCCAGAGTACTACAATTGTACATGTATATGAAAGTGACCTGATGTGTTGGTAAACAACAAACATCCTTATGGTTGTCAGTTGGGGTGAAATACATTGAACTTACAAATAAACAAAATTTTCTTACACTTGTATTTTTAATACTTTAAATTATGACGTACAAGTCATACTGCAGACCCATCTGTATATGTGTGTACTGGGCATGTACAAGTTATACATTCTTATTATGCCACTATATTGTATTTTTTGACACTTATTATTTTGTATTTTATACCACTATGTTGCAAGTACATTTATTTTACATCCTGACAGACTGAGACTCAAAAAGTCAAAGGATTATTATTTATTTTTTCATTCTGTTATTAAATCGCTCATATGCTTTGGCATGGGGTGACCACGGGATTATATATGCCAAATGGTTCTTCCCGTTATTCATATTATAGTCTTTATTGTAGATTATAGACGTTGCTGATTATTTCCCTGCAAAAATTACTATGGTTTCTACAGTGAATACCACAGTTTACTATGGTGAATATCACAACTTCTTGGTTTGACATAGTACATACTACGTGGTTATATGTTTACTCAGTGAATACCACATTTTACTATGGTTTACTATGGTAAATATCACAATTTACTATGGTTTACTATAATAAATACTACATTTTACTATGGTTTACTACAGTGAATACCACATTTTACTATGGTTTACTATGGTAAATATCACAATTTACTATGGTTTACTATAATAAATACTATGTTTTACTATGATTTACTACAGTGAATACCACATATTACTATGGTTTACTATGGTTTATAGCACAATTTACTATGGTTTACTATAGTAAATACTACATTTTACTATGGTTTACTACAGTGAATACCATATTTACTATGGTTTACTATGGTTTATAACACAATTTACTATGGTTTACTATAGTAAATACTACATTTTACTATGGTTTACTACATATTTTACTATGGTTTATAACATAATTTACTATGGTTTACTATAGTAAATACTATATTTTACTATGGTTTACTACAGTGAATATCATATTTTACTATGGTTTACTATGCCATGGTGAATATCACAATTTACCATAGTTTACCATAGTAAACTGTAGTAAATTTTTAGCAGTGATCACTGCGACACATATATATATATATATAGCTGGCCTGTCATCATAACGAACAAAACGCAAAGAAAATTACTTGTCTGCCTGGGGTCATGGGCATGGCACAGACTTCCTGTTTGGTTAGACGAAACACGTACAGTAGTCTGAGTAGAGTATATTTTTATTTTTATTTTTTTCAACATTCACCTGCTGTGACATAAGTGCATTTGAGCAGTCAGATTTCCAGGTGTGATTGCTGTTGAGAGAACGAAATATTGGAATTTGACTAAACTCGCCCAGCATGTCAATTGTCAGTGAGATATGATAACAACAGCCTTGTCCTTGTGGCTTGACATTTCCAAATTGAACAGGCAATAAGTTTTAGAATTTTCATATGCCTGGTTTTCTTACAATCCTACAAAACGCTAACATGGTGGCCAATTGGAAAGTTAATTGTGTACTGACACCTAACGACACAACAAAGTTACTTGGCAATAACATTTAGGATGCATGTAATAACAATTGATACCAATGCCACTCACCTCTTCGCGTGTTTTCGTCGAGAACTGAACAAAACTGTGTGGCAAGAGAAAACGGAACGACCCAATCGCGAGAGCGGCGTGGATATTTATAGATCAGTACGAGCTGTGCAACGTTGCACTGACGTTTACTGAGAAGAGAAAACGGAACGATCGAGAACGACCCAATCGCAGGAGCGACGTGTCACCGCAGTGCAGCGTTGCGCTGACGGTTACTGTCACCGCCCCCCCCCCTCACCACTCCGTGAATGAATGAATGAATGTTTTATGCTGCTGAAAGGACAAGCAATAATAGACGTATGCAATGCCATGACCTTCTAATAAATAACACACAATTCACGCACGTACTTGTCCACGCGTGCAGTCGCAATGCAAGTCTTGTATGTATAACTATATATAAGCCTTGAATTTTTTTTAAGTTTTAATTTTTAGTTTTAATTTTAGTGTCTGAACGGTAGAAAAAACAGGTGTAGGTTTATATATGCATGGTAAGCACGGTATTCGTATAGCTTTTTTGTAACAGATCGAGATATAGTTTGCTGAGTCGTGATATAGCGGCCTATATATATATATATATATATATATATATATATATATATATATATATATATACATATACAATGTTAACAAAATTAAGTGACTACTGATACAAGGTTCGTAATGCTTGACAATCGAGATCATGCATATAATATAGTCTTATACAGAATTGCGATGTTTTTTATACTTATGATACAACCATTTATTAGATGTTTTACTTTGACATGTACAGCACCCGCCTCAACTTCGAGGTTCGCCAAAACCTTGCTGTGCGTAACACTGCATACACAATACACATCCGCCTTGAGTATATAACGCAATCCCATCAGTATGCTCTCCAAAAAATGTTAACCCTCTTGATCAAAAATTGCCAAGAAACATTTCAAATACATGTACATAGATTATATTAGCCCCCCCCCAATCATATGCGTCTAGCAAAAACATTTCCACAATACGTCTATGTCTCTCTAAAAGCTTCAAATTACAATCCGTTTAGGTACCCTCAAGCTCTCATAAAATGCGTCTGGCACTTTCCTAAAGCAATCTCAGGTGCTAATTCTGTCTCCAGCCCCATAGCAAAAGAAAATATGCAACCGAATTAAATGCACGCTATATCCTTAGTACTTGGGTAATTAATATGTCACAAGAAATACTCGGAGAGGAAGAGTCAGCCCCATGTTCCCCCGGCTCCGGGCCGCCTACTAGTTATCCAATAGTTGAAATGCTGAATGGATTAAAAAAAAATCGTCGTCGCAGGTTGACAAATAATTGCCAGCAGCACCTGTGTAGGTCTTAGATTTTCCTTCTGCCTTGAAATACCATGATGCGAGCTGACAGTGGCGAAGTGGAGAAGTGAAGAAATCTTGCACGCGCACGTACACGGGCACAAGCACACGCTCGCACGCACGCACGGACGCACCGATGCACTCATACGCACACGCCGATTTCCCGAACTCTGCTCACAAAATATGTAGGCCCCACCCACTAAACCGCAAAAGATATGATTAAAAAGAGGTATGTAAAAACACGCGTTATTTTCCCTGTGAAATGTGAAACACGTTATATTTTTCTATGTGAACCTTGATCCAGGAACCCCCTGCAGCTCCTCTAAAATTTAACATAAAATTAAATCGGCATTGGCGCGGTAACCAAATTACAATTGAGGAGCTGAACAATTCAAAGTGTAACTGGTGATGAATACGGGTGAATTTCGTGTTCATTTTGATCGATATAAATTACTACAATAATTATTATATTTTTAGCACGCGATAAGTATACAACCGTAAACAGGTGTAGTAGATACAAGCATGATGTGAAATTTGATGAATATAAGTGTCTGCTTTCATGTTTTTTCGAATGCGGTTCTAAACTGCAAAAAAATACATTATATCCAATATATTACAATAAAAGACAGGTTGATATTATAATTCAATTAACAGCGGCTAGCTAGTATCCGCTGAGCAAGTTTGTTCTTATGCTCATACACTATGATATTCTTTTAGGCAGGATTCGCGCGAGTGACGAAAACGGCTCGGGTAGGCAAAGGGTTAATATACATTTACCGCCCACAAGAGGTCGCTCGCTGAATTGTACTCAAGTCGAAAACGAGGCCTTTCCTGTCGGCGAGAGTTGTTTTGTTTCTTGTCCTTTTAAAGAGCCGAGGTGAGTATTAAATCGCGATACTAAACAATATACGAAATATTTAGCCAAGTCTGCTACACAGTGTCGACGCACACGGATGGTAGTTGGACGTACGAGCAATTTACCGCCATATGCCCGGCTAATTTGATCGTATCCAACAAGTTGTTGAGCAGGTTGCCCAGTCTCAGACTTCACAATCCATCACATCAGACTTTGTCAGGTTAGGTTCTGTCTCTACTAGTCTACTAGGCATGATATACAAAATGGCCTAGTGGGTATACCAGCAAATAATATCTCACTCCTGTAAACACAGGAATATCTTAAATCCAACATCATTCTTCTTACTCAAAAGTACTTTGACCGAAACCCTCGACAATCTAGATATTAACTCAAACTGGAACTTCTTTCATCAAAATTACACTAAATTAATAGAACAGTCTATCCCCAGCCGCATGACCAAATCCAAACCACATCTACCATGGATCACAAAAACATTATTAGAATGCAAAGAAAACGGGACAAAACTCACGCAAAGGCTAAGAAAACAAAGAAAAACAAACACTGGGAACACTTCAAAAACCTAAGGAAAATAGTCAAGAAAGAAAGTAACCAAATCCTATCATAACTACATCAATAATATCACAGGTGAAAGCCTCAGCACAAACCCTAAGCGTTTCTGGTCCTTCATTAAACAAACAAAAACAGAAAACCTTGGCATCCCAACATTACATTCAAATCATAAAATGCAAATGACTGATCATATGACAAAGCTAACACACTAAACAACCACTTCAAGTCAGTCTTCACCAATGAACAACTCCCCATCCCATCCAAAGGTCCATCACAATTCCCCTCAATACAAACACTTGACATAGGAGTAAATGGCGTAAGAAAACAATTAGAAGCCCTAAAACCACATAACAGGCCCAGACGAAATCCCAGCAAGAGTATTAAAGGGGACTGCCAGTGAAATATCCACAATTGTTCAACACATATTCCAACAATCATACACCACCGGCAAACTCCCACAAGCTTGGACAACAGCTCTTGTCACACTAATATACAAAAAAGGCAACAAAAGTAATCCTGTTAATTACAGGCCAATTTCCCTAACCTGCATTCTATGCAAGGTGATGGAGCATATCGTCCTTAGCCACATGTGGAAACACCTCAATGCTAACGATGTTATCCTCCATCACCAGCATGGATTCCAAACAGGACTCTCCTGTCAAACCCAGCTCGTGGAGGCAGTTCATGATTGGGCATCTCCATGAACAATAAAAACAAACCGACATTCTCCTTCTTGACTTCTCCATATCTTTCGACACAGTTCCCCACAAACGCCTTCTCAACAAACTAAACTACTACAGCATCACTGGTCCCACAGTCTCACACTACAATGGATAAACTCTTTCTTATCAAACCGCACACAGACAGTATCAGTAAATGGCTCCCACTCATCCCCTGCTAATGTCATCTCCGGTGTGCCTCAAGATTAAGTCCTTGGCCCTGTCCTCTTCCTATTACACATAAACGACATCACCGACTCAATCAATTCAAACATCAGACTCTTAATTTGCAGACGATTCCATCCTATACACAGAAGTTCAAACTCCCAAAGACCACGACGTCCTACAAACAGACCTAAACAAACTCTCCGAATGGGCAACAAAGTGGCAAATGAACTTCAATATCGCAAAATGTCATCTCAGAATTACCCAAAAACGAAAACCTAGCCATTTCACCTATACAATCACAAACCAACCAATCTCCCAAGTTGAATCACACCCTTATCTAGGCATCACAATAGACTCAAAGCTGTCATGGTCAAAACACATACCTGGTACACACCATCACATCACAATATGTTAGAACACTTGGCCTCGTAAAGCGCACTCTCCACCCTGCAACACCTAAAGTCAAAGAAACAGCATACAACATGTTAATAAGACCCAAACTTGAATACGCAACTGTAGCATGGAAACCAAAACAAAATAACATCGACACCTTAGAAATAATTCAGAGAAACGCAGCCAGATTTACCCTAAATGACCACCGCCGCAAAATAAGCACTACAGAACTGATTAATAAACTGGACTGGGAAACACTTGAATACAGCACCAACTCACCTTCTGTTACAAGATAAAACAGAACCTCATAAATACCAAGTTACCACAACACATCATAATCCCATGCTCCTGTACACAAAAAAGCAATCCAAACAAGTACATACAAATCCACGCACGCATCAATACATGTGCATATTCATGCTATCCAAGAGTCATTAGGGCCTGGAACACACTCCCCCAGAAGTCATAAACATACCAACACTACACCCATTCCAACAAGCCCTCGGTACCATCCACCTTGTTGCTCCAGCCCACCTCACCAGATTATAGCCAAAAAAATAGACACAGCAAACTGGTTTTAATCTGCACAAATTATTATACTTATCTACACAGTTAATCGCATGTTTTAAGTTCTATTGTTCTTAATGTTCTTCTAACTTCACTTTCATCTTCATGCACCTTTAGCAATGCGCACCGCACAAACTCCTATATTAGCCCCAGAAGGGGCTGTATGGAATATATGAACGAAGAACGAAGAACAGTCACTAGAAAGCAACATTCCTTGTCCTACTCTATCCCTCACTCCAGATGTAATTACCACTTGCATTCTTTTTTACCAGTACCATTCGACTTTGGAACACCCTCTCTCAACATGTTGTAAATAAAAACAGCCTTGATTCCTTTAAGAGCAATATCCAGACTTTGCATTATTCCACTTTTTAGATATAACTAGTTCTTTAGCACGCATCACTGTTTACATACACTAATTATTGTTCTGATACATTACATTGCACCCAAAACGAAAACAAAATTCAGACTTTTCCTGTTCGCCCGCCTGTATCCTCAGCATGTTGAGGCTAGGCGGTAACCCGGAAGAAGAAGAAGAATAGAAACTATAGACGACCCTCTAAATAATCCACCAACTGATGTGCATGTCCAAGAGTATATTGTCTAACGATAATATTATAGTCAAGTATTTATATATAATAGAATAGTCATTATAGTTCTGAAGTGCTGCCCTGTAATTCTTGTGAATTAATCTTTTCACCAGGGTAATACACTCACACACAACTTAGGAATTAAACAAACCAATTTCCTACGACACAGGTCACTAAACAACCACCCACAACCTGAAGCCATTTTTTTCCACATTTTGTGTCAGATGGTATCTGAAATGAACTGACTAAAAAAATCCATTTCTCTCATAAACTAGAGTTTCATGATAATTAGAGGGGTTATATTTTCTGCCTGGGCCTAAAATAAAGACCCTACCCAGTGTAGATCATTGCAAGACTTGTTAACGGTTTATGACAATGTCATAAACAGTTAATGTTTTTAGGGTTTAATATAAAGTAGACACAACTCTAAATCCTGTAAACAATCTAGTTTAGCAAACAGTTGTATATAGGTTATATGTGGTACAGTAGTAGACAATCCGTTGGAACACAACATCAATAATCATGACATTAAGTTTAATGAACTAATTATTCACTAGGTGGCACTGACATAGTTTAATGGTTGTATGCCAGGTGGTGCCACCAGACAAGCAGCATGCGGCACAAACCGAACCCGATGGAAAGACGGATCCGAGTGAGGACTCTGAACCCCTACATCACGTGTCTACTGTGTCGTGGCTACCTGATTGAGGCCACCACTATCACAGAGTGTCTGCACACATGTACGTACAGGTCTAGATTCCTGATCTGTGTTGTTGTTCTGCATTTCTTTCCTTCTGTGTCCGGGGTGAGGCATGTCTTTGCACTGGTTCTCAGTTGATGTTTTCTCATTCTTCCCTCCCACTGTTCTTGCACTGCTGTCCCCACCAACCTTCTCCACTCTCACCTGTCTTTCACTGTCATTTTCTCTCCTTCCAACTACCCCCACATAGTTGTTAAAGCGACATGATCAGTTCGTGGCTTTTTATTTTTATTGCAAAATCATGTCAGTCAGTATAAGTTATAACTATTGTAGCGTCCTGATCGCCAATAAATGTTTTATCGAAACAGAACTGACTTTGTAATGGTAAACGTCGAATGTTTATAAGAATCCCGACGCTGTTACTCAAATCGCCGCGAGTGACACCCACCCTTTGACCTTTACCAACTGGGAGCCGTGCACCTGGCTGGGTGTAGCGTTAGTGGCGTCAACTTGTGTTCACGTGATACTGCATCGCGTGATCATGCATTTCCTTCTGGGCTTTTAGCTACGCCTACAACGGTTTCGAAAACGCCTCGTGGTCGATGTGTTCACAGAGTTAAGCGCCCTTACTGCGTCTATTTTCACCCCCTAAATGGTACATGAAAACATATTTTGAATGTCTACGCTATAATAGGTATAATTTATACCGTATAACATGATTTTGCAATAAAAATAAAAAGCCACGAACGGACCATGTTGCTTTAAATAGCAAATCGATGAACTGTTGTTGCTGTGAGAAAGGAAAGATACCTCCCATGTTAAGAAGGAGATGAGTGTTTGCCCAGCTCACAGTGCTCCATAATTCGTGGAATGCTGCAGGTACCTCACTGTACCTGTGACTTATGTGGTCGGTATGTGTGATGTAATGTCCATGTTAGAATGCTCTCTGTAATTAATGGTATACTGAAGTATGAATGAATGAAAGAACATTTTATTCAACAACGAACATGCAAAATAGATGCGCAGAGTGGTGCACTTCTGTTGTTGAAAGGACAAGGCATCAGACCTATCACCTATGGGCGAGAGAGTTTGAGGCCTCATTTTGAGCATTACGCAAGTTTATTCACTTCATGTTGCATCAGTTCGTTAAGCTGTATGAGAAGTGCCTGAATATTTGTGTACAGTAAATACAGTACGGCTGAATGCTTCCAAGAAAAGTCAACGTAACCTTCGATTTAACATTAAGAAAGAAAGAATGAATCACTTTATTACAGAAATAAAAATTCCATATACATTATATAACAGATCTTCCAGTGCGTGAAATTTTCAAAATGGTTAGTCTCAAAGAATGTTTTATGTGCCATATAATTTTAAAATAAGAACTTAGATAGTAAGTATTAGTTTGCATGTTTACCTTTATGTGAACATTTCAGTCTGCAAGAGTTGTATTGTGGAGTACCTAGAGAAGAATGTCACATGTCCTAAGTGTGAGATTGTCATTCATCAGAGCCACCCCCGTAACTACATTAGGTATGTGATGTTTTGGTTACTCATAATATGAACTGTTTGCTGCTGCAAGTTTTAAATTGTGAATAATATTTATAGTTTACATTATATGTAAATTACAATACATGGTGTGTGGATCAATTCAATAAATATTAATTAATTGAAAAAAATGACAGCGTACGTTTAAACAGCATTATGTACACAGTATTGTGAATATATATTATAAAATTATATTGATGTTTTTTTCTAACTAGATCCTAGTACATTATGCTTCTTTCTTTGATATTGTCCTGTGTTCTAATGATGTTACCGATGTTTCAGCCATGATAGAACCATGCAAGACATAGTCTACAAGTTAGTGCCACATATACAAGAAAGTAAGTTTATTCTTGACAATTTTCTAACTTTGTTGGTTTAGCTGTTATTTTACAAGAAGTGGAACACACCCAAGAAATGAGCATTAGAAACTACTAATATCAATTTTTTTGGCTGTGTTTGTCAAGCACTCTCTTCCGTGAACTGTATGGGCAAATTTTAAATATATATTTATATACAGTGTATTCACATTTGTAAAAAAATTATCTGCAAGAAACTGTATATTATACAGTATTAAACTGTATTGTTATTATAGGAGATCCCACATTTTCTATAGATCGCTTGCCTCAGTTACACATGATTATAATTATTTATCAAATTTCCTTGTAATCTGCAACTAAACAAACCTTATCTAAGGAACATTATATTATATCTTCACTATGTAGGTGAGCCATATGCATAATAAAGGACTGAATATTCACATTCTGCTAATGTTGACATTTGCCATGTTTCTGGCAATATGGGATTTCCCAGATATGAATCATTTCATTGCTGTGTATCAGTATTAGCCATATATAGCCATAACAGACTGTTGAAAGTTGCTGCTAGCCATCAGAACATCACACAAAATCAGGTAAATTGAATGTGAAATAAGTAAAAGGTTTATTGAACAATCCAGCCTAATGGCATTCTTCATATGTGACTTATGTAAGTA
This sequence comes from Ridgeia piscesae, assembly GCA_025642075.2. Classification (NCBI taxonomy): domain Eukaryota; kingdom Metazoa; phylum Annelida; class Polychaeta; order Sabellida; family Siboglinidae; genus Ridgeia; species Ridgeia piscesae. The sequence goes on along the minus strand of JAODUO010000841.1, from coordinate 256,980 downwards.
ATTGCAAATTGTCATGAATGATTAGAAAGTGTTTATCTTGGATTGTGTTCTGCAGTACAGCTGAAGAGACAGCAAGACTTCTACAAGAAGAGAGGCCTTGAGATGCCACGATCTCTCTCAGGTAACTTGTCACCTATACATTTGCCTCTTGCATCCTACTCTTGTCAAACTAACAGAATACTACAAATAATGTGATCATACATTGTCATTCTCTGTCTGCAGTCATGGGATAATTCACTTTTTTACAGAAGTACATTTATATTTATTTTGTATGCCTATGAAAGTAAGAAATTTGTTCTCTGTCACTGCCGTTGGTTGTCATTTGTTAGTGTCTGTCGCAGTGGAAGGGTAGTGGATTTAAATAATAGTTTTCCTCTACTGTCAGTATTTCAGTAACAGTAATACATCTATTTTGATATAGTGCCTGGTAGAAATGGTTCATAACATTTTAAACATGGTCAGTAAAGGCTAAATGTACTGATAACTGGATAAAATATAATCATTATTTTTAATAACAATAACTATACTAGTAATAAAATAGCAGATTTAGAAATGTAGGTTTGGATTTGTTTTGTTTAATGGCTGAATCTGGCTACAGCATCCAATGTTTCCGTGCTGTTACAGTGGATGAGAAGCTGACCAATGGGAATCTAGCGAGCTCTCCGGAGAAGGAGAACGGTGACCGTCACCGTAATGACGAGCAGGTGAACCTTTGCCTGGAGTGCCACAACAATCAGATCAAGACACTGAAGAGGAACTACATCCGGTGTTCATCCCTTGCCACCATCTCACATCTCAAGAAGTTCCTGGCCTTCAAACTGTACAACAATATCGACAAGTGTAAAGATGTAAGTGAATCTATGTGATGGGTCGTAACATTACAGAAAGTTTTTTATGGTATGTGGAGTTATGAGTATCGTTTAAAATGAAAACATTTCAGTTTTACAATGACACCAGTGTCACCATTGGAAGTCAGTTTGTTGACTTGTGAGTTAATTAATGGTTAAACAAACTTGTGAAACAAAACTTTAGTTTTTACAGATAACATCAATATGAATATATAGCTGTACATTTCAAATTATACATAAAAACACTTTTTCAAAATAATAAATTTATTAATTTTATTAAAACCTAAATCTTCACAGTTGTGATAAATCGCTTGATGGACTTTGCAAGTAATGGTACCCGGTGTTTTACTGAAGCATCATGGGTATTGCAAATTGTTATATGGGTAGTGGCAGAGCATCATGGGTAACTGGCGAAAAAATAGTCAGTGGACAAGGCTGTTCTAAAACAAGGTGTCACCAATTAAATTGTTCATTGTGTGACAACAGATGTAGCCACAATGTAACCAGCATGTCTTGAATGTCACCTTTTGTGACTGGTTGACGTATATTCCAGGTGGACATCCTATGTAATGAGGAGATTCTAGGCAAAGATCACACACTCAAGTTTATCTCTGTGACTCGATGGAGGATCAAGGTAGGTGTGGAGACGGGTGTTACGTAAAATATCATCCAACAGGATGTTTACAACGTACACAGTACACGGCATTCTATAATGTTTAGTGTGATGTTGTTTTCAGGAGGCTTCATTTTAAGTTGTCTGCTTTTGTAAGGTGGCCCCATTGCCAGTGTCTCGCCATTGTTTAAGGTGTCCACATTCTTAAGCTATATTCTTTGTTTAAGGTATCCATGTTGTCTAAACAAGCTTCATTAGTCAAGTGAAGCTGTGTTCATTGTTTGGAATGTTCATATTGATTAACCAAGTCCTCAATGTTTGAAGAATCCATGTTATTTTAAAATGTTGGCACCTTTCCAAATCAGTAACAAGCATTTGCTGATTATTAAACTGTCTTTCTGAAATGAGACTGAACTATATATATATATATATATATAATATTTGGGAATTTTTATGACATAAATCAAAATTTATCTAACAAAGCAAAATGTGAATTTAGTTCAGTAATTGGTGATTTTGCTCATGATGGATTTTGTGACTCAACGTAAGATGTTTCAATGACTTACTTTGTCTTACACTTGTAGGATGCACCGTTGAAGTTACAGTACCGACGCAAGGTGCAGCTGTGACACATTCCACGTCACTAATATTGACACAAGGTGACACTATGACATGTCACTTCACCAGTGTCTGACACAAGTATCAATGCAATGAATAGCTGTCACAAGTGTGTTACATTAGTATCGACACAAGACTGCTGTGACATGTCTCAAGTCACTAAGTACTGTCTGACAGTAGTACTGACACCAGATGCAGCTGTGTCATGTGACAATGGTCTGACACTAGCAGCCGACTTGACATTGTGATTGTGACATGTCAAGTATTCAGCCGAGTCACCGACACAGTATAGTATTTAATTTTCATTGTGTCACCATCAAGGTATAATGGACTGTGACACATGATGCAACTGTCATCATCTGCTGTTGACATACAATATGACATTTGTCGGATCGGTTACAATGTCACACCACATTCATTTACAGCGTTATCAGTTCTTACAGTTATGGTCTGCTTTTTGGCCAAATTACATACATTTTTCTGGGGTTTGGCGAAGCACAGTAAAATAGTCAGTAACTTAAATTGTCATGCAATTACGCCAGTGATGTATTGCAGGTAGTCTGTTGCAGATGATCCTAAAACTTTCATGGGTGATAAAACAATAAGGTTGTGAGGTCTCACTTCAGCTTCAAGATTGTCACAGATCAGCTTTGTGTATATTTTCTTGTTTTCCATAAATTTGTCTTGCCATAGGTGGGTGTCCACGGGGTGGATAATGCCACTCGTTGGTTAGAATATTATAATTGGCAGTAAAACCCAGAAACTTGCATTTGTTTCTGCATATTGAGCACTAGGATACATATTTTATGGGATATTTGGGCAGTATATGAGCAGAAATTGAAATTTTTTGTTTGTAAATTTATGCATTTTGGTTGTTCGAGTCGAGATAATTTTTTGTTGGAAAACTGTCAAAAGAAGTTTTGTTTTTATGATGTTGCTTTGTTTAGAGTAAGAATGTGATGTGTGAACATTTTAAATGTGTACACTGTATTGTGTAATTTATTTAATGTATATAAAAATGATTAGGATGTGACTTTTTGTATGTTCTTTTAAATGCAAATATATGTTTGCAGTGGCAACTCATTCATATCCAAGTTGGGCTAGCATATTTGTGTTTCTCATACTACACCTAAATGAATTGGAACTCAGGGGATAAAACTTTCATGGATGTATTCTATGACCATAAAAAAATCCGTAATTTTTTATTTCCTTCAGGGTAAAGTTCAAATCAAATCGTTTATTCAAGTAAATCGAAGAAACAACTTAAAGTATGTTATACTTTAAAGCATTTGGTGAAATGTATGGACTAACTTTAAAGCAAAACGACATAATTTTATGAGAATTTTGAAACAAAGTACAAATTTATAGTAAACTGTTCATGCAAAATATTTTATGGCTTCAAAGCGCTGGTTGTTCCTGAATGTTTGGAGACCGTTTACAAAGGTTGGAAGAATTGTAGAAAACAAGTGGTATAGTAATTTATACACAACTGTTCAGTGTTACATAATCCAGTAAAATGCTTCATGATAACATCATCTTATAAATGTTATAATCTCTGAACTTGTGAGTTATCATACCTTCTGGAGGATGTGCATTTTTGCTAGTACCATTTAAATTGTTCCGTTGAATGTTGAAAATTCCCACTGTCCATTCATGTAAAGTCAACATAACCAGAGTATAATATACTAGTAATGAAGTCATCTTTATTACAGCAGTGATTTCACTCATACCCAGTAATATAATATACACACACCATAATGTAAGACATCAAGAATCAAACATATGTATTGCTGATAACAACTCCACATGCAACACTTCTATCCAGTCTATAACATCTGCACAAGAGAGGAAGATATTTACAGATTACCACCATTCAGCTAACTCCCTTTGCATAAAATAACACTGTGTGCATACTTGCAAAATATCTACAATTTCTACCAACAAACCAGCAGAGATCAACGTTTTTTACACTGGACCAACAGATAACGTTTCACTTTTGAAGCAGTGCAGCGAAAGTGATCCCAGTAACTCGGACATGCAACAGGTTTTACCCCATTATTTTTGTCTCAATACACCATTGGTCGATTCCATTATATGCGAGTCTGCAAGTAAGGTTTTTTTGATAATGTAAAAAACAAAAAATACATCAGCAACTGGGATTACTGATTTGTTGGCTTAGTTTGTTTTTGAATGGTTTGGCTGATGTCGGCAATTTCTTTAACATGGCCTGGAATGTCTCTAACAAAGTACGAAAATGGCGTTACAATACAGCTCATCATATCACTAAATTTCACAAAGGTATGTTTACAGCAAGACATTTCAAGTAATAAATAACATGGGTTATGCTATATACAAGATTATGTAAGACATCTAGTACTTTTTTGTGTAAAGGTACCAGAGGTAGATGGTGTGGAAAAGTAACCGACAAACACAAATCACCACATTAGCATTAGTAAGATACTGTGCTGAATATCACTTAACATTGTGGTTTACCATTTACCACTAACAGGTATACTAGGGCCTTAACAATGCACAACTTACATAATAATCTAACCACACACACATAATATAGGTACAATTGACGGATGGAATGGAGAGAAGATGCGAAGGGAAGCGAGTAGGGAGCCAGCTGGGCTGGAGATGGGAGACTGAAGAGAAAGGGAGCAGAAGGTACCAGCAAAAGAATAAGGGACATAGGGATGGGCACAAGTTCTCATGAGGACGGAAACAAATGTGTGCGGTAGCCGCTATCAACCACTACAGTAGTTACAAGGCCAAAGCTAGTGTAACATCCAACTAGGGCCCAGGACGTGCAAGGATAATTTGATTTGATAAAGTGATGCTACTCGGCATAAGTAAGTCGTGCCACTTGATATTGTAAACAAACTGCACTCGCTGCACAATCCAAGTAATGTACACTGGCTAATTATTAAAAGCAGACTAGTAATTAGCTCTCAACAAAACAAGTAACATCATATTGATCAACATCACATCACCAACTGCTGCTTATTGACAATATCCTGGGGTGGATAACTGTTGTAAATTTGCGACATGTGACTGCATTTGTTGGCAGTATATTGATGGGCAGTGTGTTGGTCCTGTCTGGATTGTGGCATCTACTTGAAGGATGGAAATTATACATTTTTACATGTTTGTAGGATGCAAATTCTGTATTTTTATTGGGTTTTGGAATAAAAAAATTGTATACAACATACAGCCACAATTGTTAAGTTACACTGACCAGAGAGTAGTCAGTTTGACCCGTGATCAGTCAGATTGACCTATGAGTAGTCGGTTTTGACCTGTGACTGTGAGCGGTCAGATTGACCTGGGACCAGTCAGACTGACCTGCGAGAAAATAGTGACATGTGAGTGGTCAGACTGACAAAGAAATAGTATATTGACCAGCAAGTGGTCAAACTGACCCATGTGAGTGGCCCGCTGCCCATGAGTGGTCAGTTTCGACCAGATAGTGGTCAGTTTGCCCAGTGTGTCTGTTGGATGCAGGATACATTAGTCAAACTCAGGGATGTCTTCAAAGTTGTAGCCGTCGTAACCCTTCCATGCATAGTACGCGAGGTGGACATGATAGGAGCCGGGGATGAACATAAGCACACCCAGAATCAGCACTGGCCATGTCCTGTCCGAGTACTGCAACACACCAACATACTGCATGTTTATTTGTTACTAGTAACTGTTACATACCAAGTAGGATCAGCAATGGCTATATCCTGTCTGAGTATTGCAACACAACACACTGTATATTTACTTAACTTAGGATACCTTAGGACGGTTCTGATCGTAGGATGCTCTGTTGCTTTTTTTATCAGTCGATTAGTACAAAATCACACGTTCTGGTTCTGTGATTACTGCGTACAAAATCCTAGGTAGACAAGAATTGTCTAGTCAGGTTTTAAATGATTCTAGTGAGTTGGGTGTCTGATGATTGCTTTATTTGAAACTAGTAACAACACAAGCACTTCCAGGATCAACACCAGTTCAACAATATAGTGCACTTTTACTTGCTACTACTAACCTGATGTGGCTTTAAAGCAGCAATATTTGTACGCTAATGAAAAAGCAAGAGTTATTAATGAGAACCAATGAACGACAGATAGTGTAATGCCACATTTTTACACAATTATTTGCATAAATTTAGCACATCTGATCAACTCCCCTCATTCGACAACATAGTGTGTGGCTTACAGTTTTTACAAGATAGATACTGGCATTAATTTGCAATGTTCTACTTACCAGGTGGTTGCACTGTATGCATGATGTGGCAATACCAAAACCCCCATATATGTGACAGTGACTATGTGACATATTTAGATTTTTGTAAATTAATGTAATTACCCTTAAAGGCGCACATTAATACCATGTTTTATTACAATAATACTACTACCAGGTTGCCCATTAATATACAATAATGTAACATGATGTCTCACCTTGGAATCAATGTATCCAGTCAGTAAGAGTGAGCCAATGACAATGAGCAACGACCCTCCAAGGAAGAGGGTGACAGCGAGACAGATGGCCTTATATGGGACGACTGGGGGTGGCTTACGAAACTACAACAACCAGAGTACATGGTAAGTAAGACGCATTCCCAACTGATGGGGGATGATAATATACAAAAATCACACAAAATCCATCACATTGTGAACAGTCAACTAACGTCCATTCCTGAGTTATAAGAAACTTGATAACCAAGTGAGGAATATTCAAATAGCAGGGGTAGAAATAGTGGTAGTCCGGTAGTCCGAGGACTACCAGAAACTTGGTCAGACTACCAAATATGATGACAGCAGTAGTCCGATGGACTACCACAAAATTTGGGAATATTTTTCTAATGTTGTCTTTGTCATGTTATTTTGCTTAAATCTGGGCCATATGACTACCAGATATATCTGAGGACTACCAGATTTCCCAACTAAGTAGTCCTGCAGACTACCAGAAATTCTGGAGTTATTTCTACCCCTGAATAGCAATGTTATGTTTCTTAAATGTGTCAAAGATTAATTAAATCTCTGAAAGCTAGGTGCCTGAAATAGAAATTGTCCACGATGAAAACGTTTATATATATATATATATATATATATATATATATATATATATTGATTAACTAACATATACGAATGAAGTAATTAGATACAATGAGAATCTCACCTGCAGGTCTGTGAAGCCATCATCAGCTCTTGCCATGCGGTGGTATTTCGTGGCATCTTTCGCCATGATGCTGTCTTCTCACACCTGTGTGATGCAGAACATATCAGCCCACATTGCAATAGAGACACTGATTACCTCACAAATATAATAAATTTTGATTACTGTTCAAATTTACAAATATAAATATCGATTCTTAGAAAGAAAAAAGAATGCAACTGATCGCAAATCACAGCTGCTGTTGTATGCATACAATCATGATTACAATCAATAAATAACGAATCAAGTTGGCATTATTTCTCGAGCAGCTCGATGGATAAGAAAACCTGTTGTTTCTCATAAGAACTGGTATATACAATCAGGAAACGTCCCAACAGTGTCGCATTTACTACAACTGATTTAAACAATGCATGTAGATGGCACAAATATATATCTACGAGCACATACATGCATGTCCAGATCTGCTAGACAAATAACAAGCCAAGTCAGTGTTATTTCTCGAGCAGCTTGATGGATAAGAAAACTCATTGTTTCTCATAAGAAAGACAAATACACACAGGAAATTACCTAATGGTGTCGCGTATACTACAAACAATTAGTATGTGCGTGTAGATGGCATAAAAATATTTCTAAGAGCACACGTATGCAGGTCCAGATCTGTTCAACAAATAACGAACACAGTCTGCTTTATTTCTCGAGCAGCTCAATGGATAAGAAATGTTGTTGTTTCTCATCTGAATGGATAAATACATGCAAGAAACAACCCAACAGCGTCGCATTTACTAAAATAATTAGTATGAACACATACATGCCACAAACATGTTTCTAAGTGCAATTATATGCACGTCCAGATCTGCCCGACAAATAACGAACCCCAAATCTGCTTGATAAATAATGTAACAATTCGACATTATTTCTCAAGCTGCTTGATAAATGACTACCCAAGTTGTCGTTATTTCTCGAGTTGCTCTACAAATAGCTGTTTGACTTTGTCTTATTTCTCAAGCTGCTCGACAAATAACGACTCGTACCAGTTATATTCTCTATGTATTATCACACTTACAGTTACACTGTCACGGACACAATCAGCATATATTATACTATAGGTCTACTGTCATAAATGACATAATGGGTAATCAGTCACCTATCAATAGTATCAAACAATCAGTGTGTGACAATATCATTATCTAAGTGACAGTGTCGGTATGTGTAAACTATTGGCAAAAAATATCACACAGTTGACAGTCAGTGTGAGTGTCAATCAACCCATCACTAAGTGGAGTGTAGACAGTAGGAGTGGAGTAACTTCGTCTTCAGTACTGTAACTAATGTTATTGATTTAATGTAGTTGTAAGCAGTGTTTTTACTAGGATTAGGAAATAAAACCATTATTTAACCAATTTACAGCTATTAACACACGAACATATTACATTCCTACACCAGTATATGCACTTACGTTTTTAAAACAATACGAAAATAACGAAATCGTCTGATTAGCTCACAAATGATAACAAAACGACATAAGTTGAAACATTGAAAACATTGATGTCAACAATTTTTCAACGCAGCATCCTTCATTTCCGGTAAATTTACAGCGCCACCTGATGAATTGGTTGGTAACCGCATCCATCCGTGCAGTTGGAACACGTAAACTGTCTTAGTAATACAACTGTCTTTATTATATGAAATGCAAACTACGTTATTGAAAAATTAGTATTAACGTTTTTTATGAATAAAACGAGTACTTTCTTCTTCGTGAAGCAACTAGCAGAGTTTTTTTTTGGAAATCCGTAGTTTGCTTAAGTTGTGCGTGAAGTATCGCCGTCTGGCGAATGATTGTGCACTCGCCATCCATCAGCGGATGTTGAAGTGCGCATGACTAAAGGGGGTGATTCATTATGGCGTCCGGGGAGGAGGAAGGACTGGCGGAAGGGGGAGGAAGACTGTCAAATCCTGCCAAAGATAGCGACTTTATACCACAGGACCAGCACGAGTTACTGATCACCGAGATCGAATCTTCTGATGGCCATCTAGGAACGACGCTTCGGTAACGATAGCATTTATGCTCAACTTGGCGCTTGGCCCCACCGCCTACTCCGCCGTCTTGCAAACTGCAACATAATTGTGTACTGGCTTCAAACAAACAGTTTGTGTTGATATCCAAACTTATACTAACCAGAAGAACTAAGCACCCCCCATATTTATTGTCCTTCACCCCAGGAGTCAGAGGAGTATTTAGACTTAGCACTAACAGACGGACGTTGCAAATAATTTAGGCAAGTTGAGTAAGATTGCCAATTTTTGCAACCGTGTCTGGAAGGTCTACTCTAGTAGGTTGCGTTCCATTAATTGTCGTCAAGCCTCAAGCAACAATTCTATTCTAGTTGAGATATTCTTGCTTTGCAGCGACACTGACATTTAAACCATGTTTATCATTATGCAGCCATCACCACTATAGACACGAATGTTGTCGCACACATCAGAGTTCATCTGCAAACAGTGACTGACCATGCAGTTATTATGATTATAGTATGTGATTTATAACGTTATGTGAAACTTAAGATGCAGATCAAAATGTATTTGGCCATTGTTCCCCAAAATGTGTACAGTCCATCACGTGCCTCTTGGATTAATAAAAATTATGAAATCAGGGGATGATGAAAATGTCACCATAGATTTGTCTCATTAAGAGCTTTCAAGAACTGTATGTTTGCTAGTTATTTTTTAAATAACAAAAGTAGGCATAAGAAGCCAAAACAGAATATCTAATTGACATTTCAAGCGTCACCATACACAGTCAGTGTTGTGTTTTTATGTATGAGTTCACATTGCAAGTGACACACTTTATTTGGAGTTTGCAGAAATGAAATATATTTTCAAAAGTGAGAAATAAAAAAAGACAACATTCTGTCTGTGATGATAATTTTTGCATGTCAAGCATGATTGGTTTAGAATGGTCCATTAAGTATTTTTTATTACAAGTTTGAATAAGGAATCCAGACGTATACAATGGGGCTACTCTAAATTTGAGAGAATATAGCACGCCAAGGATTTAACATATATCAATTGGCATGTTAGCTCCATGTCCAATGGCAATGATAGAAAGGGTTACTACAAAAAAACTAGAAGTAAATGTACACTCTAATATGTGTTACAAAAATAACATCTTACAGTGAACCATTGATGGAAAATATGTAACATAATTGTTCTGAATGAAACAGTTATTTATAGACATGCTAATTTGTACACTTTTGGGACATTGACCCATTAAGTAGTTTGTATTGGCTTTGAAAACAGTAGCCAAGTGTGTGTTCCATGTACATATGTAACGTTTTCTATATAATGTTTGATTTTATTTTGTATCAACAACAATAAATTCTTGTATATTTGGGTTGCAGCAATGTGTACGACGGAGATGACCCTGATGTATTTCTTGAGCGCCTTGATCTACGCATCAAGGCTCATGACAAGGAGATTGAGCGCATGTGTAACTACCACTATCAGGGCTTTATAGAGTCCATTCGCAGTCTGCTGCAAGTTCGAACAGATGCTGACAATCTTAAGGTGAACAACATTCGCACAAACTGCACTCCATCACATAATAATCGGCAATTCCCGACTGACATTATCAGAAAACAAGTTATTTTGAAATAAAAAATGATATTTACTGATTCATTCATTACTGTTATGATAAATCTGAAGCTGATGAATTTTAACGTAACTAATTATTATAATTAACAAACAGACTAGTAAGGCTACATTTTTGTTGCACATAAAACAATATTTATTGATATGATTTTTTATTTTGTCATTTATTGACCTAGTATCAAGAATTGTTGATAATACCTAGCCAATTCATTTGTGTATTCACAATTTTAGGAATAGACTTTATATGGCCTTGCAGGAACAACACAAGCAGGCTATGGTTTGAAACTGATTTACTATGGATATTTGTTAAATTCCATGACAGTGATACATATACTGCAGTACTAAAACCTTCCCAAAATAGTCACTGATACTTGTGATGCCAGTAGAAGTAACATTTATTTTATGCTGTGGCTACTGTGATAGAAATTATGCTTGTGGTGAGTTGGTAGTCATGATGTGCAAGTAGAAGTCCTACTTGTGTTGCAGGTAGAGATCAAGACGACCAATGAGCAGCTCCAGAAGTCTGGTCTCAGTCTGATGGCCAAGGGTCAGGAGCTGGTCACCTACCGCAAGATTGAACGCAACATCGACTCTGCCATTGAAACCCTCAATCTATGTCTTCCTGGTGAGTCCATCTGTCCTAGGCACCTAGATATGTCTGTTACTGTCCTACCTGCCTACATCTGTCTGTTGCTGTCCTACAGGGCTTTATACAGGATAACATTATTGCCAGTCACACATGTTTTGGTGGACACATGGATGTTAACTGGTAAGCCAGTTTACAAACTTTTAAATGTGTCTGATGACTTGAAATGGACTACAAACACACATGTGACACTATTTTCACTCACTTTCAAGGCACAACTGACAATATCTATGGTTTTGGAAGACTTTTTTGCTGTCTGTGGCTGTCCTAGGCACCTACACCTCTCTGTTGCTGTCCAAAGCACCTACACCTGTCTGTTGCTGTCCTAGGCACCTACACCTGTCTGTTGCTGTCCTAGGCACCTACACCTGTCTGTTGCTGTCCTAGGCACCTACACCTGTCTGCTGCTGTCCTAGGCACCTACACCTGACTGTTGCTGTCCTAGGCACCTACACCTGTCTGTTGTTGTCCAAAGCACCTACACCTGTCTGTTACTGTCCTAGGCACCTACACCTGTCTGTTACTGTCCTAGGCACATACACCTGTCTGTTGTTGTCCAAAGCACCTACACCTGTCTGTTGCTGTCCTAGGCACCTACACCTGTCTGATGCTGTCCAAAGCACCTACATCTGTCTGTTACTGTCCTAGGCACCTACACCTGTCTGTTACTGTCCTAGGCACCTACACCTGTCTGTTACTGTCCTAGGCACATACACCTGTCTGTTGTTGTCCTAGGCACCTACACCTGTCTGTTGCTGTCCTAGGCACCTACACCTGTCTGTTGCTGTCCAAAGCACCTACATCTGTCTGTTACTGTCCTAGGCACCTACACCTGTCTGTTACTGTCCTAGGCACATACACGTGTATGTTGCTGTCCAAAGCACCTACATATGTATGTTACTGTCCTAGGCACCTACACCTGTCTGTTGCTGTCCTAGGCACCTACACCTGTATGTTACTGTCCTAGGCACCTACACCTGTATGTTACTGTCCTAGGCACCTACACCTGTCCTTTGAAGCCATGCATCTCACCAACTGACCATGTAACAGCAGTTTACAAACTATGATTGTGATATCACATTACATTTCCAGATGAGCAGCGTTGCTATGCATGATTGACACTACAGTGTTATTACATGTCTAATGGCATCACTATTTATTACTTGCATGACGTATCTCACATTCCTTTTTTGCAGTGCTCGAAACTTATGGGAAACTGCGGGAACAGATGAAGAATAAACGGTGAGGTGTTGCGTGGGTGGGTGGGTGAGGGAGTGAGTGAGTTAGTTAGTAAGCAAGAGGTTCAGATAGTTACATCTTACAAGTATTTTGGCACATTAGTAACATCAGATATGAATATGTTAGGCCTACCATGAAAAGGCTCATCAAAGCTCTACTTTGAGAGAGCTGAAAGAAGTATGGAGAGCCCCACTATGACAGTCTTCTGTATATGTAAATGTACAGCTCCTACCATACCCTGATATAATGGGATAACTGTTACAATTAATACCTCGCCCTCACAAGCGTGATATAGTTGGGGCACTGTCATAGTTGCTACCCCATCCCAAAAACTCATAACACAGGGAAACTGTACAGCTTGAAGACCCTAATATAATAGGGTAACTGTTACAGTTACTACCCCGCCCTCAAGACCCTGGAACAGCTAGAACACACATACCTACCCCGGGTGAGCAACTACCGGTTCTCAAAGGTGATGTGTGACACTATCCCCCATCTGCGAGACAACATCAAGGAAGCGTCAATGTCCGACCTGAAAGACTTCCTTGAGAACATTCGCAAACATTCGGATAGGATCGGTGAGACGGCCATGAAACATGTGCGTACACTCTAACTTTCTTATAGCTTCAGCTTTAAAGATTCTTTAAAAACATGTCCAGTGCATCAAGTATAATAGACCACCCTGCACATAAACTTATATAACACATATTGTAAAATGTACATTAAATCTGTTGTTGAATTGAATCTGCTATTTTTCTAAAGAATATTTCTCTCGGAGCCTGCCAATGTCTTTGTTTGATGCCTCACTCTCTTCTCTCTCCTCCCTCTCTTCTCTCTCTCCCTCTCTCCTCTCCTCCCTCTCTCCCTCTCTCCCCCTCCCTCTCTCCCTCTCTCCCTCTCTCCCTCTCTCCCTCTCTCCCTCTCTCCCTCCCTCTCTCTCTCTCTCTCTCTCTCTCTCTCCCCTCTCTCTTAGTGTGACCCTGTCACATTCTTATTTTCATCTCACTGACACACTCACTATTTTCTTTTCTCTCAACACATTAGTCATATATGTGTCACTCCCTCACAACAGTCCCTTCTCCCTCCATCCTACTTTCTCTCTTCTCCCTCCTCTTTTTACTCTTTACTTTTTTACTCTTTTTGTCTCTCTTTCTCACACACTCATTTTCTTCCACGGTCCCAGGCAGCGGAACAAGCCCACATGGACCCATCTCTAGCCATGAAGAAAGGGAAGAAACGGAAAGCCCCACGCCCTCCCAATCCCTTCACAGGGAAGGTGGAGGCGGATGAGGAAGAAGACAAAGGGAAGAACCCTTTCAATGATGAGGAGCCTGACCCATCAGAGGTGAGCAATAATAATTTACATAATAATGTACATCAAATATGGAAACAACGGTATTTAATAAAATACAATAATGATTATTTTATACGTGCTTCATCTATAAAACGGTGTGGTACTATATATAAATAACACCAGAAATATTGGTGTATAAGAACAAATTAAAATATTAGAATTGTATAAACATAATTACATTTTATTGTATTTTAGCAGTATTTACTTGTAAGTAGGGTTTTGGCTTCTTCCATTAATGACCACTGGTCAACTTGTTGACCATTATTGTCATTGGTTTCTGAGTTGTCCTTCCCTTGAATTAGAACATTTATCCCTGTGTGGAATCTTTTACTTCCCCTGGCATAGACACCAGGTAGAAGACAGGCAATTTGAGGTGAATGAAATTGCCTAAGTTTCGAAACAGTGGCAAGCAGAATTGGTCCACCATTTCCTCGATTAACAGTCCGGCACTCTACCGCACAACCACTGCTCCACTGCACTGCTCCACCGCTCCACCGCTTGCTTGGTTGACACATCACTTTTCTTCTGCTCTAGGGTAGTTTTCACTAGTAGACCAATTACACAACATACAATGTACTTACAAGAATGTAAGAAAATCAGTAGTGTTTGCATGCATCCATTAATAATAATAATAATAACTTCTTATGCGCCAATATCCTCGAAGATCAAGCTCAGTGGCGCGACAAAACCAAGGGGTTAAGCAATTGCGTAAACGTAGAACAGTGCGTGAGTCGTTGATGGATGGATGAAGGTTCTAGGAAGCTAAGGAGGATAGGCAGCATTAAAGAGATATGTTTTTAGACGTCGGCGGAAGGAAACTATATTACCTTCCGACTTGACACTGACAGGAAGCAAATTCCACAGAGTTGGTGCAGCAACCGTGAAAGCTCGGGTCCCAGCTTTCGTCTTAACCTGAGGGATGTAAAGTGGGTTACTACTGGTTGAGCGTAGCTCTCTGGAATTCCTGGCTGGAGTTAGCATTGAGTTTAGATATGTTGGTTGTTTAGATGCGAGTGCTTGATAGGATATTGTGCAAATCTTGAAAATAATGCGATAATGCACAGGGAGCCAGTGCAATGATTTTAGAAGCGGAACCGAGTTAGAAAAACGAGGAGAACGCGTAACTACCCTTGCCAAGCAGTTCTGGACACGTTGAAGTCTTGCAATATCCTTGTTCGCTGTATTGTAAAGGAGGGAATTGCAGTAGTCAAGTCTGCTGCTTACTAGAGCTAATGCGTGTTTGTGATGAGTCTTGTTTGTGTTTCAGGGTCTAAGTGCGCAGGATCTGGTTGACTTTTCTCCTGTCTACCGCTGCCTTCACATCTACTCTGTCCTGGTGGGTTGACTGATGTACTAAGTCTTCTTAATAGTGCTACCTTTTGTTACTGTTTTATCCTAATAAGTTTCATTTGTGATGAATGCAGTAATACTATATATTGTAGTAGGTGTGCTGTGCATTGGTAGTGGTGGTACCTCAAGAGTGTCACATTTGTGCTGTGTTGTTAAACTTGCTACAGGATACAATATTCTAAATACAATTTAGGGAATATGGCGTTATACAGTGTTCTTCCCTTATTGTGTCTTCATGTTATTATGTGTTATTTTCCTTGATTGGATTTGTACATGTTGTAAAGAGTTACAATAAATATGATTTGATTTCAAAAAATACAATGCAATAAATTAACCCTTAATAGTCCCAAAAGGGAAATTCATGTGGTATAAATTCACAATTTAACACAACACAGTAATATTAGTACCTGTACACAACAATGTTAACAATAGTCTTAGTCATAAGTGCTACAAGAGTTCATCCGTAATTGGTAGTATCATCCACCCAACCATCAAACTGACTGACCAGATAATCGAACTGCCTGATCACATTTCCACCATCACATTTTCCATGTTTATACTGTACTGTGACAGATTTGATGCTCTGTGTCGTGTTCCTACAGTGGGTATAACATTGTAGCATGTTGTCACAGGGTGTTCGAGACACGTTTGAGTCGTACTATCGCAAGCAACGCCGGAAGCAGGCAAGATTGGCACTACAGCCTCCACAGAACATGGTGAGTGCCACGGGAGCAGGGTGGTAAGGTTGATACTATGAAGTGACGATAAAAAATTTGACTCTGATCAACACCCTGGGTAGTTGCAAACTTGTGCAACTGTTAATAATAATAATAATATAGTGCTTCTATAGCACCCCATCCAAATCATTGTTCTGGGGTGCTTTGCAATGGTTATTCAAATTAAAGTAATATAAAACATACACTTATACAATACTGCTTTGATAACATATGCTAATAAAAACCAATTATATTCCCTTAAAATATATACAAAAATAAGCAAGTATAGTTTGTATTAAAATAATAACATATATAGACTAAAATAATAAATTAATTAAAATAAATGGACAAATAAGATAATAACAATATATTAATTTTCAAATGTAATGTTTCTTGAGAGGTAAAACATTTACTAATTAATATATTAATTAAAATAATTAATTAAAATAAATGGACACATAATAATAACAATATATGAATTAACATAATAAATAAATTAAAATAAATGGATGAATGGTTTACTAATTAATTATGAACGTCAAATGTCAAAATAATCTGTAAAAAGATGATAGCGCCCTATGCCGCTGGTACTGCATGGCGTCTCATCGTGACATAGATTGATTAAGTTTCCGTACTCCCAATGTAGCTGTGCCGCTTGTGTTATTGTTAGATACTCTGTGATGTGGTAGTGGTTGATTAGTGTCTTAGTACCTGGTATACTAATAGTGATAGTCTCCACCTTGTTGTGCTGTATTACAGCTCAGTAATTACGGACGAGTGTTCATGTGTACTATAGTTTTCTGTTGTTGGTTTGCTTATAATTTATAGACCTAGAGTTGACGTCTTGCTGCACAACGTGTTCTACTGCAGCTGTTGTTATCGTGTACCATATTCACAACGTGTCACATTTACCAAAATAGATATAACAAACATCTGCCAGTAATATTCTCTTGGATGTCTAGACGTACAAAGTTCAACTTTTTATTACGGAGTTGTTTTGCTGTGTATACTTATATAAGTTTTACTTTGTTTACTTGTTATCCAGTGCAGTTTCCAATTTACTGTTGCACATCCAAAGTTTATATGCTCCCTAAGGACCTGTTGTTTGAACCACTCCCCCGTCTGTTAAGTGAATTTAGTTAAATCTGGACATAACAGAGAACAAACAAGTGACTCTTTGAGGCAAAGCTTGTAGAAATTTATATAAAATATATGCTGGCTGGTGTGTTTTATTTCCAAGTTGGCTGCAATAGCTAGTGTTTGTTGTTGAGTATCCTCACACTAGTCATAGTTAGTGTTCATTTACTTTGACCTTGTTGTGTTCAATTGTTGTGTTGTGTTCACTAATGTGTAGGAGAGAGCTCGTCGTCTTGCTCAGGCGCAGAGCTCCGATACTAGTCCAGTAAGTACCGCTTCCAGTCTTGGCCACCAGGTGTCTGCTTCCTGCGTTGTGTGCACTACTAATAACGACTAAGTGCTTTCAATCGTGGCCACCAGGGGCACTGCATGCATATGCCCACAGACAGCAATGTGGCCGAGATATATATATATATATATATATATATATATATATATATATATATATATATATATATATATATATATATATATATATATATATATATATATATATGTACATGTATAGATGTAAACAGAGTTGTGTGTCTTCTACTAGTGAAGATTATCTCTTTAAGAATGCATTTCCTGTTTTAATAACCAAAGATTAATGCATTATATCTACACATGTACATTTTGGGCCCGTAAAAATATGATGTTATCCATACAACTGATGCTCCATTCTGATGACATCATCATAATATATGTGCAGAGTGCCAACTAATAATTACTTTTTTATACATTAAAGTACAAAATAACATTTTGTTCAGTGTTCTTTTAAGTATTCCGAAGTGGTAAAAGAACACAAAATTAAATATTGATAACACTTTACTAAGCAGTGTTTACTGAACTAGAGAAACTAAACCACACAGAGTAAAATAACCTCATTTATCTTGGTCAGCTGCAGTCCTATGGGTAGTGTGGTCCAGATGGCCAGAATGTCGTGGTCAGAGGCATTATTACAATGTCCACTTACAAGTCCCTCGCTGACCACTCAACCTCTGTAACAGACTGGGAGAGAGTGAAAGTCCTATAGCAGATGACAAATAAGGGACAATTTGAATATAGAAGCAGCAATCAGCCAACTTGATGGGAACATAATTATTACACCTGTATGTACATGATGACATCATCAGTTCTACAGATGAAATCGTCTTTCCAAGAGACTTGAAAATCTCAACTTCATCTTTGGGTACCACAACAGGAAATGTACTTTATGGGATGATCTATCCCGGGAAATGTTCAGTGCTGTAACATTAGTTTGTCTGTGTACACACATAACATCTCTCTGCTGTCAGTGTTTATGAATCAGCTTCTGTCGTCAAATTCTACCTGATGCACACTGACATCATTATTCCATCTGTTTCATACTGACATCATTGTTGTTGCTTCTGTAACACCATGTATTTTTTACTAACATTTCTCTTCTTTTTTGTCACATTTTTACTTGTGTTGTTATCATTGTCCACAGGCGGCTGATATAACATGTTAGAAACCTCACTTACTTCAGCATAAATGTGCGAGAAGCTAAATTATTTTATTATGAAAATATACAGTTAAGTACTACATGGATGTTGTTTATGTGGAAATGTTTATCCGAATTGTTTTGCAATTTTATGTTAATTCTATGTTAAAAAAACTACATCATTGAATTAAATTATTTAAATATTAAATGGTAGTGAAGCCAAGGCATTAATAGAAATGTTTACTTCAAACTTAAAGAATACAGTAGGGCCAGAACACAGTACAGCATGAGAAGGTACTAATTTATTACAGATTACTATAATATAATAATAATGATGTTTTTCGGGAATTATAGCGCTAATTCCCGCATGACAGATCGATGCACTGTACAAGAAGTATAATAAATGTATTAATAAATAGAAATAGAAGGGATGACATGAATGGCAATTTCTCTTATTATACATGGAAGTGTGGATTATATCTATGAAGAAGGGTTGGATTCTTGATAAGCGTAGGGTATCCTAGTCATCTGGGGTTTATGCTCTGGTTGTCTTGATAAATCTGTAGTTTACTTCCTATGGGTGCACTTGCTGTCAGTGTTATGCATTGCTTGCCATCCGTGGTTGATCACCTAATGCAGTGTGCTTGTCTCACTGAAACTAACAAGTCGTGTCTTCCTCTAGAATATCTCTTGTGCCATAACTTTCCAATTCGTGTGACGTCATCCACTATGTGCACACCACAGACTGTGTTAGTTAGCGTGCAACCGAGGAGAGCTAGTTGGATCACTTGATAATAACTATCTTATTATAATGTCATCTCCTTAGCATTGCACAGTGCTTGACAGAAACTATTTCTAATGCTCATTGTCATGGACAGCACTTCTGTGACATATAACCTGATGTCACAAAGTTGGATGTTCCCAGTTCATCAGATGTTGAGCAGAGAATTCTACTGTAGTTTAATCGTTAATAATATTTACTAATAATGAAATATCCTTTTTGTGCTAGTATCCCTGGAAAAAATTCTGTAAGCATTTATTTTGGCCATCTACTTCTGATCGTTATCCCAATATTGGTGATGTAAATTGTTTTATGTGTTTTATGAGATAGTTATAACAATATTTCATGCACATACAAGTGTAAACCGACCTCTGCATTTAAAGGAATACAAGAAACCAACATAGAAGGCGACATAGTATGTATGTAACCGCCATTTTTCCAGCAAAAAGTGACGCATTGACCCCTTGTTTGATATTATGTTTGTTTGTTTCAGTGCTTCAGTTAATACACTCAAATCTATTCACAAACAATTCACATGGATATTTGTTATGTTTCAGCAGGAGACTTTGGAAGGGTACAAAACATATTTCCACGAAGTCATTGGGTGAGTTCACCTCACCACTTCCTTTGTGCCACATTCCTGTGAAAACTGGACTGTCAAGACTTCCGCCAACGCTGACTATTCCTGCATATGTACATCTGGTTTGCAATTTGGCCAATTATACTGGAACCAGGTGTCACTTCATATATTAGTGTACTACAAGGGTGAACACCTAAAATACTGGCATTTGTATTAATAAAGCAAAACGCGATGTTGCAGATCCAGTTGCACCTTGTTTTAATGCGGTAGTCATTCCTTGAAGTGGAACCATGTTATACACTTTGCACACCAGTGCATTTATTGTTGCATAGGCATATCAAAATTCTAACTTTTACTGTGCTCTGATAGCATACCATTAGTATCATACTGATACTAATGCTATTAAAACGCTTACAAATTGTAAGCATTTTAATAGCAATTTACAATCGGCTGAAGGCACCTATTTGCGGAAGCTGTTATGGACTAACATCAAAATTGATATATTTACACTATCTAAAGATAGTTAATTATAATCAAAGTAGTTGATCACGGTTTAAACAAACACTTGAGAGATCATTCTGCAAAGTAAGCATTAGTTACACAATAGATAAGTGTGAAGAAATTGATCATTTTGGTGTAAATAGTTTTTGTTATTAAAGTTTCACCCTTGATGATTATATAATATTTATGTATCACCTTTCTGCATTATTAGCTCAGAGCCATATCATGCTTTGGTTAAAGTGAGTCATACTAAAAATTCTAAGTGAAATGTAGTTAAGAGAAAAGTACTCAAAAGGCTAGATGCCTAATATATGTAAATTCTCTTGTAGATTCTTTGTCGTTGAAGACCACATCCTGAATACTACATCCGGACTTGTGAACCGCGCCTACATTGATGAATTATGGGACATGGCCTTGTCAAAGGCTGTCGCTGTCCTCAGAACACATATTGTGAGTCAGCAGTTGATGAGTTAAGCCTAAGGCAGTTGTGGTCTTTAGAACACACTTTCAAAGTTTATTGTACATTTCTTTCTGGTCTGTGTTTCTTGCGTTTCTCTCCTAATTTGTGTGTTGTGTTTCTGTCCTGATCCATGTTTGTTGTGACTCAGGGTTTCTGCACGGATCCATCATTGATGCTGCAGATCAAAAACCTGTTGATGCTGTTCTGTCACACTCTCCGGGTAAGCATTCAGCCACTCGCCATAAATTCAAAAACAAAAAATTGGTCGGCATCATGTATCGAGAATAAAAAATACATTACTACAGTGACACGATGTTGCAAGGAAACCATGTGTTAATGGAAACTGATGCTAGTGCTTTCCAAGTAGTAGTTTTGGATCATAAAAATTCCAAACTTGTGTGGCTGAGGTGGGTGAACAGTATAAAATACATACTTGTTTACTTTGCAAATTGAAAACAAACGAACATTAACGTTTCTCTTACCACATCTGAACACAGTCAATTGTACCGATGATATCCTGTGATTAATTTTGTGATCTATATCCGCTGTTTGGAGTAAAAGTAACTATCCTGAGGAATATTCAGTAAACAGTTATCAGAATTATACATTACAAGTGTTGAAATCAGTAAACAGTTTGAACTTGTAGCAGCTGTTGGATTGTTGCCCAGGGCTGTAGTTGTTGTGTTGTGTTGGTTTCTTGTAGGGTTATGGCTTCACTGTCAGTCAGCTGTACGACCTGCTTCTCGAGATACGGTATGTCTTTCTTCCTATCATGATGTAATAATAATAATGATAATAAATATGTTATCTTATATACTGCCATGTATCTGGATATAAAAATCTTTCCAGAAATGCTTAAAATATAACATTATTACAATGTAATGTCACTAAGATAAATTAAATACCATAAAATAAAAATGTTATAGAATAAAAAAATATTATCAGTTATGATGAAATTTTATTTGTGTTAATTAAATGAATGTTCATATATTTTAATATTAATTTTTCCACTATTTGATTAGAAATTTGAAGAAAAAAACTCATCATCTAAACTATAATGAAGTGTTGTATGACAGAGATCAGTACAGTGAAACCCTCATACAAAAGTGTTGTGTTACAGAGATCAGTACAGTGAAACCCTCATACAAAAGTGTTGTGTTACAGAGATCAGTACAGTGAGACCCTCATACAAAAGTGTTGTGTTACAGAGATCAGTTCAGTGAGACCCTCATACAAGTGTTGTGTTACAGAGATCAGTACAGTGAGACCCTCATACAAAAGTGTTGTGTTACAGAGATCAGTACAGTGAGACCCTCATACAAAAGTGTTGTGTTACAGAGATCAGTACAGTGAGACCCTCATACAAGTGTTGTGTTACAGAGATCAGTACAGTGAGACCCTCATACAAAAGTGTTGTGTTACAGAGATCAGTACAGTGAGACCCTCATACAAAAGTGTTGTGTTACAGAGATCAGTACAGTGAGATCCTCATGCAGAAATGTTGTGTTACATAGATCAGCACAGTGAGATCCTCATGCAGAAGTGTTGTGTTACATAGATCAGCACAGTGAGATCCTCATGCAGAAGTGTTGTGTTACAGAGATCAGTACAGTGAGATCCTTGTACAAAAGTGTTGTGTTACAGAGATCAGTACAGTGAGATCCTCGTACAAAAGTGTTGTGTTACAGAGATCAGTACAGTGAGATCCTCATACAAAAGTGTTGTGTTGCATAGATCAGTACAGTGAGATCCATAGCTTAATGCAGAATATGGACGGGTAGAAATGTGGGTGGACGGGTGGTGGATGGGTAAAAAATTAAGGAGCAAAAAAAGATCTTCCAAAACCATAGATATTGTTAGTTATGCCTTGAAAGTGAGTGTAAATGGTGTCATGTGTTTTTGTAGTCCATTTTAGGTCATCATGCACATTTGAAAGTTTGTAAATTGACTTAACAGTTAACATCCATGTGTCCACCAAAACGTGTGACTGGCAATAACTTTATCCTGCATAAAGCCCTGGTGAGATCCTCATACAAAAGTAATGTATTGCATAGATAAGTACAGTGAGATCCTTATACATAGGTGATGTGTTACATAGATCAGTACAGTGAGATCCTCATACAAAATGTTGTATTACATAGATTAGTACAGTGAGATCTTCATACAGAAATGTTGTGTTACAGAGATCAGTACAGTGAGATCCTCATATAGTAGTGTTGTGTTACAGAGACCAGCACAGTGAGATCCTCATGCAGAAGTGTTGTGTTACAGAGATCAGTACAGTGAGATCCTCATACAGTAGTGTTGTGTAACATAGATCAGTACAGTGAGATCTTCATACAGTAGTGTTGTGTTACAGAGATCAGTTCAGTGAGATCCTCATACAGTAGTGTTGTGTTACAGAGATCAGTACAGGGAGATCCTCATACAGTAGTGTTGTGTTACAGAGATCAGTACAGGGAGATCCTCATACAGTAGTGTTGTGTTACAGAGATCAGTACAGGGAGATCCTCATACAGTAGTGTTGTGTTACAGAGATCAGTACAGGGAGATCCTCATACAGTAGTGTTGTGTTACAGAGATCAGTACAGTGAGATCCTCATACAGTAGTGTTGTGTTACAGAGATCAGTACAGTGAGATCCTCATACAGTAGTGTTGTGTTACAGAGATCAGTACAGTGAGATCCTCATACAGTAGTGTTGTGTTACAGAGATCAGTACAGTGAGATCCTCATACAGTAGTGTTGTGTTACAGAGATCAGTACAGGGAGATCCTCATACAGTAGTGTTGTGTTACAGAGATCAGTACAGGGAGATCCTCATACAGTAGTGTTGTGTTACAGAGATCAGTACAGTGAGATCCTCATACAGTAGTGTTGTGTTACAGAGATCAGTACAGTGAGATCCTCATACAGTAGTGTTGTGTTACAGAGATCAGTACAGTGAGATCCTCATACAGTAGTGTTGTGTTACAGAGATCAGTACAGTGAGATCCTCATACAGTAGCGTTGTGTTACAGAGATCAGTACAGTGAGATCCTCATACAGAAGTGTTGTGTTACAGAGATCAGTACAGTGAGATCCTCATACAGAAGTGTTGTGTTACAGAGATCAGTACAGTGAGATCCTCATACAGTAGTGTTGTGTTACAGAGATCAGTACAGTGAGATCCTCATACAGTAGTGTTGTGTTACAGAGATCAGTACAGTGAGATCCTCATACAAAAGTGTTGTGTTACAGAGATCAGTACAGTGAGATCCTCATACAGAAGTGTTGTGTTACAGAGATCAGTACAGTGAGATCCTCATACAGAAGTGTTGTGTTACAGAGATCAGTACAGTGAGATCCTCATACAGAAGTGTTGTGTTACAGAGATCAGTACAGTGAGATCCTCATGCAGAAGTGGGTTGGTGTGTTCAACAAGATCTTTGACGAGGACAACTACACGCCCATCATGGTGGAGACAGACGACGAGTATGAGGTCATCATCAGCAAGTTCCCCTTCAGAGACGAACAGCTTGAGCAGGTGTGTGGCTAATAGCGGGTTGTACCCTAATGACGGGTTGTACCCGGATATCATGCTGCTCTCTGTGTTTAATAAAAACAGTTGCTTTTCTTCCAGGAATGTTGTTACTCTTCCAGGAATGAGGTTATTTTCCAAGAATATCATTAACAACAATTTTCAGTTGTTGATATGCTTGCAATTTGCTGCTGTTCTTCCAAGAATACCGTTTTTTCTTCCAAGATTGCTGTCATTCTAGGAATGTTGTTATTCTTCCAGGAATGCCACCAGATTCCAAGACTATTATTACCTACAATTTTCAGTTGTTGATCTTGCAAGTTGCTGCTATTCTTCTATGGATGCTGTTGTTCTAGGAATGTTGTTATTCTTGCAGGAATGTCCCCCCAAGTGGCTGCCTTTCTCCCAGTTTGTGCCCAAAGTATATCGCCAAGTGAAGGAATACATTTACGCCTGTCTCAAGTTCTCTGATGACCTACATCTCAGGTAAGTGCACAGCGCACAGCGTATTGATTTGCAATGAATACACAAACTGGTGTCATTTCTAAAGTCAATTTGTTAAATTTTCGGATGCTATCAGAACCAGCTGATTTTGTTTTTATACACACTATCAGAATTAAGGCAATGTGTCTGTATTGTGCAAATTGTATATTCAGTATAATATGCTGTGTTTATCTGTGTATTGTGAATTGTTTTATGGTTTCAGTGTTGTGTTAGACAAGAGAAAGGCTGTCCTGTTTAAATATCTCTGTCCATTCCTAGGTTGTACTTTACATCGAGTATGACAAGAACAGTCTTTGTAGTGTGATAAATTTTTGTTCATTTCACATTGCCCCGATTTAGTCAGTTGTGTATATCATCTGGCTGTAGACTGGCAGATATATGTATGAATAAGTTGTTTTGTGCAATAAATGCAATGTGGCTGAATGTTTGAATGAACAGGTCTGCTGTGTAAAGTATAAAACATTATGAAGAGGTGTGGTTAGGATAATGACAGGCTGGGGGTGCTGGAGAAAGAAGTATTAAGCCACATGTTGTCACTCAGGGGGGCAATGAAGTCACCCTCACAACAGGGTTGGCACTTGACTACAGAGAAGAGGGCAATGATATGTAGGGTTTAGAGTTGGAGAGGGGAGTATTAAGCCACATGTTGTCGCTCAGCTTCACAGAGAAGGAGGCTATGATATGCCGGTGTTTCAACTCACTCCTCTGTGAGACTCTCCGAGACACACTCTCTGCTCTCATGGTCCGACCCCACATAGGTCTACTCGAGGTAACATGTACAGGTCTATAGGTCAACTGGTTGTCATGGTTACAGATGCTCACAAACAGGTTCACCATGTTCCACTTAATAACCCTCCGTTTACCAGAAAAATGATCGCCGTTTTTTGGCACTGATTGAATCACTTTGTTCTGATAAGATCATTTGGTAGCCATAGTTGAAAGTTTGCCTTTATAGCAATATTTAAGTTCTGTTTTCAGCAAACATAGTAGTTATTATTAGTACATTTATCATGTTCTATTTTTAAAGTGATTGCATGTTTGCAGTAGCTACATATTTGTGCCAGGCAAATTCGGATTTTTCAAGTTTTACAACAAAATGTTTTATGTATCATTAATGTGGTGATTTTACCATTGTGGTGATACTATTTGTTAAATAAATTATTCCTTTAAAATATAATCAATGAAAACAATACAAATATTGTTTTTACGGGGGCATACAAGTTCACGTGAGACATGGTGTGTCTATATTCCACCCGTGTTCACTTAGGGTAGATATAGACTGTTGTGAGGTGTAACCATGGCAATGCACATCTTTCTTTCTCCCAGCGTGGGAGAACACTCATTGCTGGTTAGCTAGCTGCTCATGAGGTGGGGGTGCCACTCGCAGACTTCCAATGCTTTAGAAGGTGGGGGTGTCACTCTTAGACATATTATGCATTAGGAATGTACAAATGGTGAACAATAATAATAACTTGCATTTGCTGGATTCTATTTGATACATGTTTGGTTTTCTCTCTGCAACCTATGTTAAGTATGAATGTAAACATGAGGACTAATGCATGTTATATGATTACATGGTAGTGACTTCTTGCTAACCATTCACCTACAAATGCCCATTTTTAGTTGCTCTTATGTGGAATAAGGTTTATGGTTAGGTTTATGGTTAGTGTTAGTGGTTTAGGTTAGGGTTTAGGTTTGGGTTAGGGTTAGGTTGAAGGTATTTTTGAGTGGTTAGCAAGATTAGCACTACCGTATTATATGGTTGGAATATGTGAATGTCACATAGTGTAAACTAATACTATTTTGATGTATCTAAAAATATTCTTGAAGTACATAAATATATAATCACTATTTCTCATGCCACAAATTATTATGTTGCTTTGGCTATAAATGAACAGTGGATCACTGCAGTGGAGTGTCTGTTATATCGAAACACACGGTATACAGTGCACTGTGTACAGTGCCCACTGTATAGTGCACTATATACAGTGCACTGTATACAGTGTACAGTGCCTAGAACTGCCCAGGAGTGCATTAGAATGCACTGAGCTTCAGTGGTGCACTAGAATGTAGGGGACTATGCAGCAATGCACTACAATACCAAAGGTTTGCACACAAGCTGCCTAATGCACTGGACAAAGAAATGGGTGAAACCTACTGACCAGAAATCACTGACTGAGTAATCAATCACTGACAAACCAATCATCCACTGATCAACCAGTTGTCGACTGACCGATCAGTCAATCACT
The DNA here is from genome assembly GCA_025642075.2 of Ridgeia piscesae. Classification (NCBI taxonomy): domain Eukaryota; kingdom Metazoa; phylum Annelida; class Polychaeta; order Sabellida; family Siboglinidae; genus Ridgeia; species Ridgeia piscesae. Next base: position 229,607 of record JAODUO010000841.1, on the reverse strand, counting down.
GATCAACAAATCATACACTGATCAACCAATCATACGCTGGTCAACCAATTGCCGACAGACCAACCAGTCAATCTTTGATCAACCAATCATGCACTGGTTACCCAATTACAGACTGACCAACCTGTCACTAACGTCTGAACAAGTAGTCACTGACCAACCAAGCACTCACAAACCAACCAATCACTGACCAACCATGCACTCATTGACCAATCCCTTACAGCACTAACTGACTCATTGGTCATTCTCTGGCTGACCAGTTACTCACTGACCAGCCAATCACTGACTCACCAATCAGCCATTGCACAGACACAGCAGTTAACAACAGAGAATTTGCAGGTTGGACAACAAGACAGATTTCAAGGGACACATTCATTCCGGCCATGGTTGTGGTTCCACTTTCGTGGTAGTGCTTGTGGTTGTGGTTCTCTGCCCAGATATCAGTTCACACCAAGGTCAATGCCATTTGATAAGGTCTCACAAGAAACTCAACTACAAAATACAAGTAAACAATTCCCCATTCTTCTTTTGAACAGAAATTTCTGGCAATATTTTGAATGGAAAGTCACAAATTAATAGAAACCTGTCAGATAACTGACATTGACCTGTCCTTGGCGTCAACTGATATTTGTCTGTCTGTCATCGGTGTCAACTGATGACCTTTAACACATCTGACGCTTGCTGTCCTTGCAGTCACACGGAGATAGATGACATGATCCGCAAGCTTGCCAACGTCTTGCTAACCCGAACCCTCGGGGGGTGTCTAACTGAACTCATAAAGCGACCTCACCTTAACTTATTGCAGGTAACGCAGGTCACAGACAGGTAGTTATGATGTTGTAACAGTGCTGTTGGTGGGTAACTCACAAGTTGGTTGGGTAACTCTGCTGATGGGTAACTCGATTTACCGGTAAACCTAGTGTACAATGGGTAACTCCAATGAGTAATTCTAGTGTATGATAGATAGTTCTAATGTCTGACCACCATGACTGGTAGCTCTAACATATGACAGTTAACTCTAATGTCTGACCAAAATCTCTAATCTATAACACGTAAATCTAATATCTGACAGGTACAAGTGTGTCAAAGGTAATTGTAATGTCTGACAGGTAACTGTAACATCTGACAGGTAAATAGTGTCTGACAGGTAACTGTACCATCTGACAGGTAAATAGTATCTGACAGGTAACTGTAACATATGACAGGTAAATAGTGTCTGACAGGTAACTGTAACATCTGACAGGTAAATATTATCTGACAGGTAACTGTAACATCTGACAGGTAAATAGTGTCTGACAGGTAACTGTAACATCTGACAGGTAAATAGTATCTGACAGGTAACTGTAACATCTGACAGGTAAATCGTGTCTGACAGGTAACTGTAACATCTGACAGGTAAATAGTATCTGACAGGTAACTGTAACATCTGACAGGTAAATTGTATCTGACAGGTAACTGTAATATCTGACAGGTAAATAGTATCTGACAGGTAACGCTAATGTTTAACGGGTAACTGTAATTATTGACAGGTAACTCAAATGTATGATAGATGATTTTATTGTTTGACAAGTAACTGTAATGTTTGGTGGGAAACTCTGTATTATTTAGTATTGTTTCATATGTAAAGTGCCTTCAGTAGTTTAAACTAGATGTAGTTATCTATTTACTATTTAGTGGCTGACTAGTAACTGTCGTAGTTTGGTTAGTAACTGTCGTAGTTTGGTGGGTTCTGCGGGTGATGGCTGTAGTTTGTTAGTGACACTGTTTGAATTGTTTTGCAAGTGCAGGTAGACTTCTAGTTAATCATTAGATTTCTTAAATACAGTTGAAATTGCTATTAAAGATGCAAATTATTATTTATGCAATTGAAGTAAGTAAACAAAGAAAGTAATAATTAAAGTACAAAGTGTGATGAAGGTTAGGCTCTGGTGACAAATCTTTAATGACTGCACATTAAACATGACTGGAATGAACTATTCTTGTTTCCATTTTACATTGTGATAACCACATTTTCCTGATACGACACATAACTTTCTTAGTTATATTTATATCAAAACCATAACAGTCATATCACTACAGTTTACCTATTTGTGTATATTCACTGCATTGCATTATCATTACATTTTGAAGAAACAAAACATTTCATTTTGCCTTAGAAAGCTTAATTAGTGTCAGTTTTTTCCTTGTTAAATGATCAAAGTAGTGATGCATTGTTAGACGTTATATCTTCATGTGCCATGTATTTCAGCTGATACAGATTGCCATCAACATGAACTACCTGGAGCAGTCTTGTACTGACCTCGAAGAGTTCATCTCTAATGTGATTGGGTGAGTTGATGACATCCTCTGCTATGTCAGTGTCTTGTCATGTCAGTTGGGAGTAATTGTTATATACGTTATATCCCGTTCTGCCAAGCAACTATATTCAATAAACTTTTTTAAATGGCCTCTACAAATACATCACAAACACTAAATCTTTAAACTTCATAAAATGTGATTTTAACTTTTATTTTCAGATTATTGTGACAATTGTTAGAGCTGTTTGTTTGTGATTAACTGCACTGTGTACCTACAACTGCCTGGACCTAATGGGATACGAACTTGGTCGCTGCTGTCGTCTTCTGGGAAATGTGGCTTGTTCAAATAACCCTACAAGCCTATCTAACACCACATTCCCTAAATTACCTAATAAATGTCATTTTATACCATAAATGTGTCACATCTATTTGACACCGAAAACATCTACATAAAATGCAGAATTCATCAGATATATATATATATATATATATACATATATATATATATATATCATATTGGCAATGTATACAATGCTCTCAGGTGTCAATATCATTAGATGTGATATTTACTTAATTGAGATTTCTTTTCCTATCCTGGTACTGATATAAAACACTGAAATGTGTGTGCTTTAAATGGACTAGTTTGACCTTGGTTTGACCTTGATTTGCTCTTAGTGCGGACCAGGAAAATGTGCACATGTGCAAGCTGCAAGGGACGGCCATGTTTAAGGTGAGACAATTGACTTATTTCGGATAAAAAAATGCAGTGAAACACAGCTACTCTGCATCTGTGTAAGGAGTTAATTAATTAATCAGTCATAGGAACGAAATTATCGAATTTTATTTGCAAATTTTTGTATTCAGAAATTGTTTAAACCGCATATATTTGGGACGAATGTGCTCATTGTCATGTTACAGGATGTCCACATTGACAGTGTAACTCATTGACATGTTGTAGGATGTCCACATTGACAGTGTAACTCATTGACATGTTGTAGGATGTCCACATTGACAGTGTAACTCACTGACATGTTGTAGGATGTCCACATTGACAGTGTAACTCACTGACATGTTGTAGGATGTTCACATTGACAGTGTAACTCATTGACATGTTGTAGGATGTCCACATTGACAGTGTAACTCATTGACACGTTGTAGGATGTCCACATTGACAGTGTAACTCATTGACATGTTGTAGGGTGTCCACATTGACAGTGTAACTCATTGACATGTTGTAGGATGTCCACATTGACAGTGTAACTCACTGACATGTTATAGGATGTCCACATTGACAGTGTAACTCATTGACATGTTGTAGGATGTCCACATTGACAGTGTAACTCACTGACATGTTGTAGGATGTCCACATTGACAGTGTAACTCATTGACATGTTGTAGGATGTCCACATTGACAGTGTAACTCATTGACATGTTGTAGGATGTCCACATTGACAGTGTAACTCATTGACATGTTGTAGGATGTCCACATTGACAGTGTAACTCATTGACATGTTGTAGGATGTCCACATTGACAGTGTAACTCATTGACATGTTGTAGGATGTCCACATTGACAGTGTAACTCATTGACATGTTGTAGGATGTCCACATTGACAGTGTAACTCATTGACATGTTGTAGGATGTCCACATTGACAGTGTAACTCATTGACATGTTGTAGGATGTCCACATTGACAGTGTAACTCATTGACATGTTGTAGGATGTCCACATTGACAGTGTAACTCACTGACATGTTGTAGGATGTCCACATTGACAGTGTAACTCACTGACATGTTGTAGGATGTCCACATTGACAGTGTAACTCATTGACATGTTGTAGGATGTCCACATTGACAGTGTAACTCATTGACATGTTGTAGGATGTCCACATTGACAGTGTAACTCATTGACATGTTGTAGGATGTCCACATTGACAGTGTAACTCATTGACATGTTGTAGGGTGTCCACATTGACAGTGTAACTCATTGACATGTTGTAGGATGTCCACATTGACAGTGTAACTCATTGACATGTTGTAGGATGTCCACATTGACAGTGTAACTCATTGACATGTAGGTGTCCACATTGACAGTGTAACTCATTGACATGTTGTAGGATGTCCACATTGACAGTGTAACTCATTGACATGTTGTAGGATGTCCACATTGACAGTGTAACTCATTGACATGTTGTAGGATGTCCACATTGACAGTGTAACTCATTGACATGTTGTAGGATGTCCACATTGACAGTGTAACTCATTGACATGTTGTAGGATGTCCACATTGACAGTGTAACTCATTGACATGTTGTAGGATGTCCACATTGACAGTGTAACTCATTGACATGTTGTAGGATGTCCACATTGACAGTGTAACTCATTGACATGTTGTAGGATGTCCACATTGACAGTGTAACTCATTGACATGTTGTAGGATGTCCACATTGACAGTGTAACTCACTGACATGTTGTAGGATGTCCACATTGACAGTGTAACTCACTGACATGTTGTAGGATGTCTACATTGACAGTGTAACTCATTGACATGTTGTAGGATGTCCACATTGACAGTGTAACTCATTGACATGTTGTAGGATGTCCACATTGACAGTGTAACTCATTGACATGTTGTAGGATGTCCACATTGACAGTGTAACTCATTGACATGTTGTAGGATGTTCACATTGACAGTGTAACTCATTGACATGTTGTAGGATGCTCGCAGTGAAGCTGAGGAACAAATCTACAAACAGATTAACAAGAAGATTGATGAGTTCTTTGAATTAGGTAAAACAAAACATTTATTTGTACATAATGCCAGAATATCCATTTAATTTTTTATTGTTACATGGAAGTGTAATATTTTTACCATGAGATAAGTGTATATGTTCAGGTATATACAAAGACAACTGCTGAATATAGGTAACCGCTTTCATGATAGGCCGGGTCTGGAGTTTAGACCCCTACATTTCAGGTAATCTAAAAATGAAATCTAATATAAATGTTTCTACACAAATTTTTCTACACAAATTGACATTTTACTTAAACAAATAATAAAGGGGAAATCCCAAGAACAACAAAACTAAAAGAACTGGTTGATTTTGCCATCAGTAATGTACTTTTTTTAAATGAGCCCTTGGTTTTCCAAGATGACTCCCTTGTTGTTTTTTAAACAGTTGTTGTGTGGTTTTAGCGGAGTATGACTGGCAGATCAGTGAAGCCACGGGTGTCGCCAGTGACTACATCAGTGACATGATCACCTTCCTCCAAAGTACCTTCGAGTCTTTCACAAATCTTCCAGTAGGTGGCGCACAATTGGCTTTTGCTCTCACTATGTCCGACTTAGATTCAGCAACACGCGTACCCACAACATATATGTTTTATGGTAATTTACTTGACGCACGCAATCCTTCATGACTAAACCAACTGACCAGAGGCAGTCATGATCACAGACATAACACCCTTATGTAAATAAATGTAATCAATTGATCAATGTGTAAATGTGATGCTCTTTTCGTAATAGTTTAAATCATAATCCTCGTGAAAGTGTGTTGAGCATAAGATGTGTTGCAGGAGAAGGTGGCCCAGACAGCGTGTATGTCAGCGTGTAAACACATCTCCCATGGCATGCAGACGTTCCTCACCAACAACGAGGTGCGCTGTATCTCCATGCCGGCCCTCCACCAGTTCAACCTTGACCTTGTCCAGTGTGAACGTAAGTCACGTATTCTTCTCAGTACTTCCTAAACTGGTCGAGCCGGTTGCAAGTGTAATTCTTTTTCCATTTTTGCAAAGTGAATTTTCCCAGTAACTTTTTGTTCATAAACCATATAAATGGGCCTTCCGAGTCACATGACTTCTGCTATGTCCCTTCAACATCAGCAGCAACTCACCAATCATGAAATTGTATTGTATTATATTATATTTCCCATAAAGTATTGCATTCTATTTTCCATAATATGTTGTAGTATTATTATGTTGCTGTTGTTGTTGAATAAACTGTCATTCCTTCATTGGTAAACTTCCTTTCTATGTAGCTGTGCAAAAAATCTGTCATCATCTCCGTATCACCATAAAATCATCTGCGCTAACAGCCACCTTTCAAGAAACCTATAAAGACATTAGCTTTTAATCGCATCCCCTCCCTGCCTGCTCTACTGGTGACCCTTGTCTGTCATCATTTATGATTACATCTAATGATGTTGTGCCTCTGAGCTCATATTCTCGAGGTTGTAGATGTTATGGTAGTTTTACCATCATTGTTATAAATGACACAAATAAACAATCTGAATTGAAGAGATACATGTAGGAAAGTAAGAATGACTCTAGAGGTTGTGTGTTTTACAAACTGTGATCATCTTTGATACTTACAACATTTTATTCCCTGTCATAAGTTAGGTAGAATGGACCAGTGAATTTGTTTGTTACTTCAGAAAAAAGACAAAGTGGCGTGATTGAAATTGCCCCATGTTTTGAAAAAGACGGACCCTGGACCTTTTAATCAACATTCTACTGTAACTGATAAACTCTGTAATAACACTGATGGATAGCCACTTTGTCATTTTCACTGACACATGCCACCTGCAAGACAGACATCACTTGTTTTTCACAGGGCTGCCTACAGTTTGTGTTATTGTGTGTAATTATTCTTGTAGAGTTTGCATCATCAGAGCCCGTGCCTGGACTCAATGACGGAACATTGCAACTCGCATTTGTTGACCTTCGCCAGGTGAGTGACGTTAAGGCTGACGTAGGTCATGTCAACTCCGTGAGGGCATGGTATTTAGGAATATTACTGATATGTTACTCGCACAAAATGTAAATAAAGAAGGATGTAAGACAGACGTGTTATGTCTACCATGTATTATGTGTATGCTTGTGTAGCCATGTTCTTTTAGGTGCCATATTGAGACAGGACCAAAATTAAAGTGATCTCCGCAATATAGAGCCAGGTTTTTACACTAAATATACCCAGCTCAGTAAAACGTTAGTTCTTATGCAGGACAGTAGGACTACTCAGAGCACTTTACACCTGACTGCCAAGCAGACCTGTTCAGTTGAACACCATCTCGACTTCTCTGGGAAGCATTCAGCCATGTTGCAATTACTGAAAACTGTTCTTACACAAATACCCACTACTGTCTACAGCCAGTTACTCATTTTCCTGCAGAAGGAATGACTGCAAAGTAGAATGGACAAACTGGCCCAAGGTTCAACACAGCTGTGCAGGATTTGAACTTGGGAAATTTAGATTTAATATAACCACTATTCCCTGTGAAAGATTGTGTTAACCACCACACTGCCACACACTTAAAACCCAGTGACCAGTCACATGACCACACTGCCACACCCTCTCACCCAGTGACCAGTCACATGACCACACTGCCACACCCTCTCACCCAGTGACCAGTCACATGACCACACTGCCACACCCTCTCACCCAGTGACCAGTCACATGACCACACTGCCACACCCTCTCACCCAGTGACCAGTCACATGACCACACTGCCACACCCTCTCACCCAGTGACCAGTCACATGACCACACTGCCACACCCTCTCACCCAGTGACCAGTCACATGACCACACTGCCACACCCTCTCACCCAGTGACCAGTCACATGACCACACTGCCACACCCTCTCACCCAGTGACCAGTCACATGACCACACTGCCACACCCTCTCACCCAGTGACCAGTCACATGACCACACTGCCACACCCTCTCACCCAGTGACCAGTCACATGACCACACTGCCACACCCTCTCACCCAGTGACCAGTCACATGACCACACTGCCACACCCTCTCACCCAGTGACCAGTCACATGACCACACTGCCACACCCTCTCACCCAGTGACCAGTCACATGACCACACTGCCACACCCTCTCACCCAGTGACCAGTCACATGACCACACTGCCACACCCTCTCACCCAGTGACCAGTCACATGACCACACTGCCACACCCTCTCACCCAGTGACCAGTCACATGACCACACTGCCACACCCTCTCACCCAGTGACCAGTCACATGACCACACTGCCACACCCTCTCACCCAGTGACCAGTCACATGCCACACCCCTCTCACCCAGTGACCAGTCACATGACCACACTGCCACACCCTCTCACCCAGTGACCAGTCACATGACCACACCCCATCTCACCCAGTGACCAGTCACATGACCACACTGCCACACCCCTCTCACCCAGTGACCAGTCACATGACCACACTGCCACACCCTCTCACCCAGTGACCAGTCACATGACCACACTGCCACACCCTCTCACCCAGTGACCAGTCACATGACCACACTGCCACACCCTCTCACCCAGTGACCAGTCACATGACCACACTGCCACACCCTCTCACCCAGTGACCAGTCACATGACCACACTGCCACACCCTCTCACCCAGTGACCAGTCACATGACCACACTGCCACACCCTCTCACCCAGTGACCAGTCACATGACCACACTGCCACACCCTCTCACCCAGTGACCAGTCACATGACCACACTGCCACACCCTCTCACCCAGTGACCAGTCACATGACCACACTGCCACACCCTCTCACCCAGTGACCAGTCACATGACCACACTGCCACACCCTCTCACCCAGTGACCAGTCACATGACCACACTGCCACACCCTCTCACCCAGTGACCAGTCACATGACCACACTGCCACACCCTCTCACCCAGTGACCAGTCACATGACCACACTGCCACACCCTCTCACCCAGTGACCAGTATGACCACATGCCACACCTCTCACCCAGTGACCAGTCACATGACCACACTGCCACATCCCTCTCACCCAGTGACCAGTCACATGACCACACTGCCACACCCTCTCACCCAGTGACCAGTCACATGACCACACTCCTGTGTATTTTGTAGTTATTGGATCTGTTCATCTCGTGGGACTGGACCAACTACATTGCAGACTTCGGGAAGCCCTACAACAAATACTTGAGGGTCAGCCCCAATACCTGCATTGTGCTTCTGGAGAAGTAAGTCACTCACTCACTCATTCACTCACTCATTCACTGGGTGGACTTCAGGCTTGCACATCTCTCAGACACATGAAATTACCGTACACTGTACATTCACAAAGAATTTTCAATCATATATAATTTTTTTTATAGCATTTATTTATATAACCATTTTATTTTTGAGATTATTTTAAGGAACCACTATAAATGTAATATTTTATTTTAGTATTTTTACATAGTGTTGAATAATGAAACTTCAAAAATATGTATGTTACATTCATATATGCATTGATATGTATGTTACATTCATATATGCTTTGTTGGAGAAACATACCATTGGGGCTACCCGGGGGACCCTGCTGCAGGTTTAAGGCTGGGCACAGAGGGGATTTGTAGTTAGCTGTGTAGAAAGTAAAATGAGTCGTTGTTAATAGCATTAATAACTTGTTTTTTAGACAGTGAGTGGTTGTTGAAGTTCCTTGTGAAGCAGTGGTTGTTGTTTACCATCAGTGAATGGTTGTTTGGTGTTGTCAGACAGGATGATTTCTGTGTTAATGAGTGGTTGTCAAATTGATGGAGATCTGTGTTACTGAGAGGTTATTGTCAGGCTGAAGGAATTCTGTGTTACTGAGAGGTTATTGTCAGGCTGAAGGAGTTCTGTGTTACTGAGGTTATTGTCAGGCTGAAGGAGTTCTGTGTTACTGAGAGGTTATTGTCAGGCTGAAGGAGTTCTGTGTTACTGAGAGGTTATTGTCAGGCTGAAGGAGTTCTGTGTTACTGAGGTTATTGTCAGGCTGAAGGAGTTCTGTGCTACTGAGGTTATTGTCAGGCTGAAGGAGTTCTGTGTTACTGAGAGGTTATTGTCAGGCTGAAGGAGTTCTGTGTTACTGAGAGGTTATTGTCAGGCTGAAGGAGTTCTGTGTTACTGAGGTTATTGTCAGGCTGAAGGAGTTCTGTGTTACTGAGGTTATTGTCAGGCTGAAGGAGTTCTGTGTTACTGAGAGGTTATTGTCAGGCTGAAGGAGTTCTGTGTTACTGAGAGGTTATTGTCAGGCTGAAGGAGTTCTGTGTTACTGAGAGGTTATTGTCAGGCTGAAGGAGTTCTGTGTTACTGAGGTTATTGTCAGGCTGAAGGAGTTCTGTGTTACTGAGAGGTTATTGTCAGGCTGAAGGAGTTCTGTGTTACTGAGAGGTTATTGTCAGGCTGAAGGAGTTCTGTGTTACTGAGAGGTTATTGTCAGGCTGAAGGAGTTCTGTCATATTGAGAGATCATTGCACTGAAAGACGGCTGTATTAATGAGATGTTGTTGTTTGTTGTCAGACTGAAAGAGGGGGGGGTGTTAATGATAGGTTGTGTGTTGTCTAACTGAAAGAAATTTGTGTTAATGAGCAGTTGTTGCTTGTTGCCAGGCTAAAGGAGATCTGTGTTAATAAGAGGTTGTTGTTAATTGCCAGGCTAAAGGAGATCTGTGTTAATAAGCGGTTGTTGTTAATTGCCAGGCTAAAGGAGATCTGTGTTAATAGGCGGTTGTTGTTAATTGCCAGGCTAAAGGAGATCTGTGTTAATAAGCGGTTGTTGTTTTGTTGCCAGGCTAAAGGAGATCTGTGTTAATAAGCGGTTGTTGTTTGTTGCCAGACTAAAGGAGATCTGTGTTAATAAGCGGTTGTTGTTAATTGCCAGGCTAAAGGAGATCTGTGTTAATAAGAGGTTGTTGTTTGTTGCCAGACTAAAGGAGATCTGTGTTAATAAGCGGTTGTTGTTTGTTGCCAGACTAAAGGAGATCTGTGTTAATAAGCGGTTGTTGTTAATTGCCAGGCTAAAGGAGATCTGTGTTAATAAGACGGTTGTTGTTTGTTGCCAGACTAAAGGAGATCTGTGTTAATAAGCGGTTGTTGTTTATTGCCAGACTAAAGGAGATCTGTGTTAATAAGAGGTTGTTGTTTGTTGCCAGAACTAAAGGAGATCTGTGTTAATAAACGGTTGTTGTTTGTTGCCAGACTAAAGGAGATCTGTGTTAATAAAGCGGTTGTTGTTTATTGCCAGACTAAAGGAGATCTGTGTTAATAAACGGTTGTTGTTTGTTGCCAGACTAAAGGAGATCTGTGTTAATAAACGGTTGTTGTTTGTTGCCAGACTAAAGGAGATCTGTGTTAATAAGCGGTTGTTGTTTGTTGCCAGACTAAAGGAGATCTGTGTTAATAAGCGGTTGTTGTTTGTTGCCAGACTAAAGGAGGGAGACTGTGAATAAGCAACCTGTTTTTGTTCCAGCGCAAAGGAGACTGTGAATAACCCGGTTGACTGTTTGTTCCCAACTAAAGTTGTGAACAACTAAGAAGAAAAACCTGTTATGACTTTAAACGCTGAGAAAACGAGAAGAAACTAATTTTTGGCCTGAGACAGTTGTGTAACAACTCACAAACAAAATTAGAACAAAATCACACTAAAACAGAAGAAACACAGACACCGAAAAACCAAAAAAATTAAACAGAACCCCACTACACAGACACCACAGCCACGACACCGGACAAATAAACAGATACACCACGGCACAGACACCACAGCCACGACACAGGACAAATAAACAGATACACAACGACTCAGACACCACAGCCACGACACAGGACAAATAAATAGATACACCACGACTCAGACACCACAGCCACGACACAGGACAAATAAACAGATACACCACGACACAGACACCACAGCCACAACACAGGACAAATAAACAGATACACCATGACACAGACACCACAGCCACGACACAGGACAAATAAACAGATACACCACGACACAGGACAAATAAACAGATACACCACGACACAGACACTGTGCACCGTCTTTTACCAAAGTTTTTTTTACAGATAATATATGGGCCTATTAATCACAAGTTGATGTTGACAATATAGGCCTAGTTATGACATGTTGTTGCTGACTGTGTGGACATCGTTATGATAACTTGTCACTGGCAATAAGGTTATGTTAAGTTGTTCCTGACACTATTATTTATGACAAATTGTTTCCGACAGTGTGGGTATGAAAGGTTTGGTGAACTGTCAGCCAGCATCTTTGTTTGTGCCTGGATATGGGTAAATGGTACTTAACAACATACACCTTGTAGGTCTCCTTAGAGAGTTAACAGCTTGAAGGTATGATCTGCTGAAGTAATCTGAGTGTAGTTGTATCTGTACAGGTTCTACAGACTGCTCTGGTAATGTGTATATAATATGTATATACTTGTTTCTTGCTGTCGCTAGTCATTTACTCGTGTGGCTAACACGAATGTCAATTCTTAACTTAAGAATTTGCATATATTTTTGATCAGAAATGTGATTTTTGCATGTTTGATATATTACAAAGGTCTGATAGTTGTCTAGCTTATTACGCTGCCGTGTAATTGATTACACTAGATGTTTACAGCTGGAAGAGTTGGCGATCTTTGAACGTTACATTGATGTGCAATGTTTCGAGAAGCTGTTACTAGAATTTAATAGCTACGCAAACGGACACGCCACATGTTGCATGTTGTTGTGCATGGACATTGGCTAATCAGTAATCAGATTAAATGTCAAATAACAGCCATAATCATATTTTATTCTAATTAGAGTGATTCATCTTACGTGAAAATATAAATACGCGTTGATTTTGCACATGTAAGAATCTGTTGATGTGCGTAAAATGTAAAGTATTGCTTCTGTGTTGCAAGTTGTGGTCACTCATTGGTCAGTGTGAGCTTTGCACAGACTGACCATTGGCATGTCGTCCATTGCTGTTGTCTAGTGGTTCTGTCTGTCCATCTGTTATGATCACCCCACCTCTAATGATTCATATATATTCACTTGTGTAAATACTAAATATCTTTGCAGAGTTATTTTGAGTTATTGATCATAGAGGTAGTGCTCCACTAAGGTTCTTAAAGAAGGTTGTCCCACCAACAAAGGTGTCCCTCCAACAAGGGTGGCCTTCATTGAGAGTATCCTCTGTATAGGGTGTCCAATATGTAGCTATTCTCTACATATTTTTTACACAAAAACTATTATCTGCACATAAATTGACAGCATACACACACATACTAATGAAATTCACTGTGTTTATTGCACCTGCCACTGCACTATAAGTATCTACAGTGCAAAAACTAAACTACCCACATCTTCATCTCTCTATTCAACCATGCACCATATATGGTGACATTATATATAAAACTCAATCCATCTTTGTATTTTCACAACACGCACTAATACCAGGTAGATCTATAACTCGGTGATACTTTATCTAGGATTGCATGATCTGATGATTCGGTATTGCAAACTATCCCAGAGTATTGAATGTCAGTCGCTTGGTTGGATATCACATGACTCGCTGTCACATGACTGCTAACCAACTAAACATCATTACATGAATCATTGACACTTGATAACAGATGATGACACTTGATGGCATGAAACAAATTTTACAAGTCAGATATGATGTAAAGTTAGACGTAATGTCATGTTACGATTTCAAAACCCGTCATGGATGGCAGATATAAGAAATGTACGAAAACACCTGTTGTGAACAAATTGATTACAAATGTAACAATCACATTAACAACAAAACATATGTTCCACACAGTTTCTACGCCCATAAAGAGGCACCTGTGATAATATAAAAACATTGCTTTAAAATCACCATTTCAACCCACTACATAATTGTGATTATAATATATATATATATAATACTGCATACTGAGTATGATAAACATAATTGACACTGGTAGTGAATGACAACAGTTGAAGACAAATATAAGGTACATATGACTTTGTTGTACTCTTCGTACCTGTCCGTTCTAGCCAGGTGTCTGTTCTAACCAAGTGATGGTTTTAGCACGGTGTTTGAACTTGGCCATTGTGTTTATGTGATAGTGCGCACACACACACACACACACTGGTATTGTATTGTGTGATAGTGCGCATTCTCACAAACTGCCAGTGGCAAGTGCCTTAAGTTGCTTCTGTCATAATCACTGTGATGAAAATGTTGCCATTGAATGATGTGATCACCCATTGAAGTATGAGTTAATGTGCTGAAGCTTGTAAATAAACACTATACAAACATTTGTCTTGTGCAACCGTCATAACAATTAGAGCGTGTTTGCTCCTCTATAGTTTAGTGACTAAACAATAAAGACAATATCATTATCAAAAATATCCCAGTATATTTGCCTCGTATATAATTATATTGTACATATTATGTAATAATAATTCTTTGTGTACACCAATGCATAGCTCAAATTACCTACGCATTTGTCTAAAGGACACGAGAGGATGACAGCTAAGATTACCCAAACTCCAATGCCTGATTATAAAATAAAATTCAGGATAAAATCTTGCAAACAATCCAAATGTAAAATGGGCTGGGAGAAGTCATGGACCTGAAGTGGTCCTTTGCGTCTTATTCCATTGTTAGACGTCGTATCATGACCAGCCTTTCGAAGTAATTGCTGTGGCAAAAATATTTTTCTTGTTACTGTCATTCGTTTTTTGCAGGTAACTGTTAAACTTACTACATTTTAGTCCCAGTAGAAAGGAACAGGAATACTGCCAGCCTGTTACATAGGGAAGTAAGTTCAACAATGATTTACACCAACTGTCATCTTATAAAACATCTTCAATCAATTACACCAGCATAGAGAATCACAGATAAAGTGTACGTAGTTGATAATTCTAGAACAAACGCAAAAATATATATTTAAAGTCCCTACACATTCCACAAATATATTAGTAAAATCTGATAAAGTGCATTATTACAGCATAGCAAAGCATAATTATACTACATGTCAGAAATAGTGCAAAAATATATCTTCAATATTCAAACATGATAAACGTCAGATAATACTAGGCAGTAACACAGCAAATAATGTTGTGTGTGTGTATATATATATATATATTATGGCAGCATATGCAGACCAGTCTGATTGTCACAGCAGTGTTAACCATATCATAATTATTCTTTCCAGATTTCTATGTAATGTAGTAATGTAATAGAGCAATCGGCCATGTTCGGGACAATGGTCTGCATATGCTGCATTTAGATATACTTTGGTACATTATGTAATAACAGACTAAATGCAGTACACCACAGTTGCCATGCATCGTATAAGAATGACTCGTCACAGCCCTGTCATGTCCAAGCTGTGACAGACACCTTAGTCAATCCGACTGGCCTCAACACGAATATATTATTTCTAACTGCAAGGCACACGATGACTTAGGACAGAAATTGAAACATTAAAGACCCTTATTGAAGTAGAGCAGGTCTGGCAGGTCATTGAGCGTTGTCCGAGCTTCCTTGTACTTCTCTGTCTCGAACTGTTTCAGTGTCTCTAGACTGATGCAACTATAAAAAGAAAGAAAGAGCTCGCATTTAAGACGGACACAATTCTAATCAGTGAGCAACAGTTATTAAAAATCATGAGGATAAGAATGTATCACTTGTTAAGTAAAACTATTTTACTTCAGGTTCATTAGACTGTGTGGTTAAAATAATAGTTTTAATCATTTTGCAGTACGTTTTCCCATTCTTCTATAAGACTGTGTGATTTGACTTACATGCAACATCGTCCAAAGGGATGAATGATGGCAATGGCCAACTTTAAATTACTTTACTACGATATGATACTTAGAGCATTTTGTATATCATCATCATCAAATTTACTGCTTATATTTGACACTTTAACAACTTTCCCTTAAGTTTTTGTCATAAAGAAGATTTTCTGAAACCAGAGTGTCAACAAAATATACGATGGAAACCACCTATTCAGGCAGCCATTTTGGTGACCGCTTGATGGGGTTTGCTAAGCATCCTGGATACAGGAACTGCATTAATCAGTAGTAGCCAGGTTACTACTAATAGCATAACATAAAGGAATAACTTGGTAGCATGTTGCATAAGACAAGAGTCACCTGTTCTGTGGGTAGAGAGCACAGCCGACAGGCACCATCACCAGTAGACTGAAACAAACAAGTAACACGTATACATTTCACGGTTCATTGAGTATAAAGTTGTAATCTACAAAGTCCTCCACATAATCATCATCATCATAGCTTGGCTTTGTGAATGCAGATTCAAGAAGGAGGAAGTCCTCGTCTGGTGCACGCTGGTGGCTGATGAAGCCTACCCGAGATAGGCAAGTCTTTCCACAGCGGCTGCACGTCTGCTCAGTGTTGGTTCCAGAACGCTCCTGGTTTTTTCACTTTCTCCTTTTGTCTTCTGCATTGGCCCTTCGTGTGGTGTCAAAGGAAGTGGTGGTCTGGTAGACTGTGCGTCGCGTCGGTTGCTTGTCTTGTCCACTAACGGTGATCGATGTTGCAAGTGGCGAGGGACCTTTTCAAAGTTTCTTTGTATCTTTCCGAGGTGCCCCTTTGTCACAATGGCCAGTGGACAATTCTCCATATAGTATGATCTTTGGTAGGCAATGGTCTCCCATCCTGGAGACATGTCCTGCCCAGCGAAGCTGTGTTTTGAGGAGCATGGCCTCGATGCTGGTAACCTTAGCCATTTCAAGCACCTCGATGTTGGTGACGAAGTCCGTATAATACTTACTCGTAAATCAACATAATACATAATGTGAAAAGCAATAACTGCAATCTATAATAAACAATCGTCTTCATTTGGCTGTTTGGCAGCTCTTATATATTACTTTATATTCTATCTTGTAACTCTTATTACAACTATTATGTATTTTATTTTGACAACAGCATAGCGCCTTACAAGTCACATGACTTCTTCCTTTAGCAGCAGAAGCAACTCACCAATCATGGAATTGTATTATATTGTATTATCTTTACCATTAGGTATTGTATTATCTTTCCCATAATATGTTGTATATGACTGTTGTTGTTGTTGTTGTTGTTGTTGTTGTTGTTGTTGTTGTTGTTGTTGTTAAATAAACTTTCATTCATATTCTCAGAAATTCTCAAGAGAAACTCAAACACACAGATGGTTCAGTGGCGTTTTTGGTGATGGTGGAATGTACTCTGAAACATGACGTGGTTCCATTTTGTGGCCCCCGACTACCACATTACAATGAGGTGCGACACTTACAAGGCACCAATCATGAGTGTCTGGAACGGCATGTGGAGAGGACGTATGCGACTGAACCAAGGTCGTTTCTCCAAAGTCTCCATGATCACTGGCATGACCACTGGAACAGGAGAAAAAACATTAATTATGCAGCTTCTACAATTACAAGGCCAAGGGTCAAGTGACCTGATTGCTTAGCAAACTCCGTCAAGCGAAACAAAATAGCTGCCTGAACACATGCTTTGTGTTGTATATTTTTTGAAATTCTGCTTACGGACGATTGTTGCTATGCCAAAAAGCTAAAGGAAAGTTTCTAAAAGTGTCACATGTATGCAGCAATGTTTGTTGTAGATGTCTTCGCAGTACAACTGTAGTAATATAATTCACATGTTATACTGTCACCAACATTGCTGATAAAGACAAAGCTTGACAGAGGTCTCAAGTAACTGACATAACCCAACCAACATACACTGGGTGCATCAGTTACATCACAGCACTGGACTAACACTGCACACTTGAATCTACGTTCAATCTCGTCCCAGATGTAAACTGACATGCCACCTGGTGGCAACATGACATAACATATGTGAGGTACTTACACATTCCAGGTGCAGCTATTGCGATCCTTGAAATGACCACCTGGGAAATTCCCTTCACCGCCGCTGTCTGAAACAAATAAGTACTGGGACTACTTCTTATATATCTAACACAGTGGACAATCACTGAGGGAACCTGCTCTTATTGTTATACATGATGTCGTATGTTCCTTGGATCCATAGAATATGAGACTGTGCATGATGAGTAGAGACGGAGGAGGTGAGAGGGAGGGAGAGGGAGGGAGAGGGAGGGAGAGGGGAAGGTAAGAATGCCAATGGTGGGTAAGAGGGTTGGGTAAGGAGGTGGGGAGCGGTGGTCGCGTGGTAGAGTGCCGGACTGTCGATCAAGGGGATGGTAGTTCAATCCCACCTACCACTGTTGCGAAACTTAGGCAATTTCTTCGCCCCACATTTGCCTGTGTCTTTCGGAAGAGACACTAAAAGCCGGTGGTCCCTTCTATCTGGTGTCTATGCCAGGGGAAGTAAAAGATCCCACACAGGGGGTAAATGTGTAACCTGTAGTGGACTCACAAATTCTATAGAAGAATGACTCCTGCGTTAGCCCAAGTTTGGGCTGTTTTGAGGTAATCACCTGAGACCTGAGGTTGTACGATGGGAGCTTGGGAGGATAAAAAGAGAGGGCAAGGAGAAAGGGTATGGAGTGAGGGAGTTTAACGTAGGAGGGGAAGCAGGGAGAGGTTAAGGAGGGAAGTGAGGAAGGCCAGTAAGCAGGGTGGTTATTGGGATGGTAAGGAGGGGGGATGGGAGAAGGACAGTCTACGGGCTACAGCAGACCACAGAGACAAGTCATATGACTTCCAGACTGTCAGCTGTCACTGTCACCTGTGTCAGTGTGCATCTTTGTGAACACACAGCAACACACACAGAGTCCAACCTGAACTGCTCAAGCAAATGGTGCATGTTAAAATTATCGGAAAACAATCCACTTGTCCGTATGTTGGCCTTCTCTTCTTCTTCTTGTCTCATGGGTAATCTGGTAATCCCTGTGCAGGGCAACTATCCCCACTGGGTGGTGCCCGCCATTGGTAATCCTAATGTGCGTCTGAGGCTCACAGCCAGGTCCCAGTGGTGGTTTTGAAGGCCTCGGGGGAACTGGCAGAGAGGGTTATTTCTGGGGTCTGATTCCACAAGCATATTGGAGGGGAAGAGGGAATGCCTGCGAGAGTCAATGTGGGAGTAGGGGACCTGGAGCTTGTCACGGTGCCCTCTAGTCGTTCTGGAGGCAGGCACCATGGTGCCTTTCTTTGGTGTAGCATTGACCAAGCTGCCCATGGTTTTATAGATCATGGCTGCAGTGCGTTGGAGACTATGGGGGGGTCAAGGTCGAGCCTGGAGACAAGCTCGGTTGTACTGTTGGTGGGACCTGAACTCATCCCCATGTATAACTGTACATATGGTACATTGTCACATACAACTGTACATATGGTACATTGTCACATACAACTGTACATATGGTACATTGTCACATACAACTGTACATATGGTACATTGTCACATACAACTGTACATATGGTACATTGTCACATACAACTGTACATATGGTACATTGTCACATACAACTGTACATATGGTACATTGTCACATACAACTGTACATATGGTACATTGTCACATACAACTGTACATATGGTACATTGTCACATACAACTGTACATATGGTACATTGTCACATACAACTGTACATATGGTACATTGTCACATACAACTGTACATATGGTACATTGACACATACAACTGTACATATGGTACATTGTCACATACAACTGTACATATGGTACATTGCACATACAACTGTACATATGGTACATTGTCACATACAACTGTACATATGGTACATTGTCACATACAACTGTACATATGGTACATTGTCACATACAACTGTACATATGGTACATTGTCACATACAACTGTACATATGGTACATTGTCACATACAACTGTACATATGGTACATTGTCACATACAACTGTACATATGGTACATTGTCACATACAACTGTACATATGGTACATTGTCACATACAACTGTACATATGGTACATTGACACATACAACTGTACATATGGTACATTGACACATACAACTGTACATATGGTACATTGTAAATTACAACTGTACATTGGTACATTGTAAATTACAACTGTACATTGGTACATTGTAAATTACAACTGTACATTGGTACATTGTAAATTACAACTGTACATTGGTACATTGTAAATTACAACTGTACATTGGTACATTGTAAATTACAACTGTACATTGGTACATTGTCACTACAACTGTACATTTTAAAATTGTAAATTACAACTGTACATTGGTACATTGTCACATACAACTGTACATTGGTACATTGTCACATACAACTGTACATATGGTACATTGTCACATACAACTGTACATATGGTACATTGTCACATACAACTGTACATATGGTACATTGTCACATACAACTGTACATATGGTACATTGTCACATACAACTGTACATATGGTACATTGTCACATACAACTGTACATATGGTACATTGTCAAATACAACTGTACATATGGTACATTGTCAAATACAACTGTACATATGGTACATTGTCACATACAACTGTACATATGGTACATTGTCACATACAACTGTACATATGGTACATTGTCACATACAACTGTACATATGGTACATTGTCACATACAACTGTACATATGGTACATTGACACATACAACTGTACATATGGTACATTGACACATACAACTGTACATATGGTACATTGACACATACAACTGTACATATGGTACATTGACACATACAACTGTACATATGGTACATTGACACATACAACTGTACATATGGTACATTGTCACATACAACTGTACATATGGTACATTGACACATACAACTGTACATATGGTACATTGACACATACAACTGTACATATGGTACATTGACACATACAACTGTACATATGGTACATTGCACATACAACTGTACATATGGTACATTGTCACATACAACTGTACATATGGTACATTGACACATACAACTGTACATATGGTACATTGACACATACAACTGTACATATGGTACATTGTCACATACAACTGTACATATGGTACATTGCAAATACAACTGTACATATGGTACATTGTCAAATACAACTGTACATATGGTACATTGCACATACAACTGTACATATGGTACATTGTCACATACAACTGTACATATGGTACATTGACACATACAACTGTACATATGGTACATTGACACATACAACTGTACATATGGTACATTGACACATACAACTGTACATATGGTACATTGACACATACAACTGTACATATGGTACATTGACACATACAACTGTACATATGGTACATTGACACATACAACTGTACTTTGGTACATTGACACATACAACTGTACATATGGTACATTGACACATACAACTGTACATGTGGTACATTGTCATGTACAACTGTACATGTGGAATTGTCATGTACAACTGTACATGTGGTACATTGTCACGTACAACTGTACATGGGGTTACATTGTCACTAAAAACTGTACATATGGTACATTGTCACATACAACTGTACATATGGTACATTGTCAAATACAACTGTACATATGGTACATTGTCAAATACAACTGTACATATGGTACATTGTCACATACAACTGTACATATGGTACATTGTCACATACAACTGTACATATGGTACATTGCACATACAACTGTACATATGGTACATTGTCACATACAACTGTACATATGGTACATTGTCACATACAACTGTACATATGGTACATTGTCACATACAACTGTACATATGGTACATTGCACATACAACTGTACATATGGTACATTGTCACATACAACTTTTAAAAACATTGACACATACAACTGTACTTTTTTTCCAAAAATACAACTGTACATATGGTACATTGACACATACAACTGTACTATGGTACATTGACACATACAACTGTACTATGGTACATTGACACATACAACTGTACATATGGTACATTGACACATACAACTGTACTATGGTACATTGCACATACAACTGTACATATGGTACATTGACACATACAACTGTACATATGGTACATTGACACATACAACTGTACATATGGTACATTGACACATACAACTGTACATATGGTACATTGACACATACAACTGTACATATGGTACATTGACACATACAACTGTACATATGGTACATTGACACATACAACTGTACTTTGGTACATTGACACATACAACTGTACATATGGTACATTGACACATACAACTGTACATATGGTACATTGCACATACAACTGTACATATGGTACATTGACACATACAACTGTACATATGGTACATTGCACATACAACTGTACATATGGTACATTGACACATACAACTGTACATATGGTACATTGACACATACAACTGTACATATGGTACATTGCACATACAACTGTACATATGGTACATTGACACATACAACTGTACATATGGTACATTGTCACATACAACTGTACATATGGTACATTGCACATACAACTGTACATATGGTACATTGCACATACAACTGTACATATGGTACATTGTCACATACAACTGTACATATGGTACATTGCACATACAACTGTACATATGGTACATTGTCACATACAACTGTACATATGGTACATTGCACATACAACTGTACATATGGTACATTGACACATACAACTGTACTATGGTACATTGCACATACAACTGTACTATGGTACATTGCACATACAACTGTACATATGGTACATTGTCACATACAACTGTACTATGGTACATTGCACATACAACTGTACTATGGTACATTGACACATACAACTGTACTATGGTACATTGCACATACAACTGTACTATGGTACATTGACACATACAACTGTACGTATGGTACATTGACACATACAACTGTACGTATGGTACATTGACACATACAACTGTACTATGGTACATTGACACATACAACTGTACGTATGGTACATTGACACATACAACTGTACGTATGGTACATTGACACATACAACTGTACTATGGTACATTGACACATACAACTGTACTATGGTACATTGACACATACAACTGTACTATGGTACATTGACACATACAACTGTACATATGGTACATTGACACATACAACTGTACATATGGTACATTGACACATACAACTGTACATATGGTACATTGACACATACAACTGTACATATGGTACATTGACACATACAACTGTACATATGGTACATTGACACATACAACTGTACATATGGTACATTGACACATACAACTGTACATATGGTACATTGACACATACAACTGTACATATGGTACATTGCACATACAACTGTACATATGGTACATTGACACATACAACTGTACTTTTTTTTTTTTTTTTTTTTTTTTTTTTTTTTTTTTTTTTTTTTTTTTTTTTTTTTTTTTTTTTTTTTTTTTTTTTTTTTTTTTTTTTTTTTTTTTTTTTTTTTTTTTTTTTTTTTTTTTTTTTTTTTTTTTTTTTTTTTTTTTTTTTTTTTTTTTTTTTTTTTTTTTTTTTTTTTTTTTTTTTTTTTTTTTTTTTTTTTTTTTTTTTTTTTTTTTTTTTTTTTTTTTTTTTTTTTTTTTTTTTTTTTTTTTTTTTTTTTTTTTTTTTTTTTTTTTTTTTTTTTTTTTTTTTTTTTTTTTTTTTTTTTTTTTTTTTTTTTTTTTTTTTTTTTTTTTTTTTTTTTTTTTTTTTTTTTTTTTTTTTTTTTTTTTTTTTTTTTTTTTTTTTTTTTTTTTTTTTTTTTTTTTTTTTTTTTTTTTTTTTTTTTTTTTTTTTTTTTTTTCCCCCCCCCCCCCCCCCCCCCCCCCCCCCCCCCCCCCCCCCCCCCCCCCCCCCCCCCCCCCCCCCCCCCCCCCCCCCCCCCCCCCCCCCCCCCCCCCCCCCCCCCCCCCCCCCCCCCCCCCCCCCCCCCCCCCCCCCCCCCCCCCCCCCCCCCCCCCCCCCCCCCCCCCCCCCCCCCCCCCCCCCCCCCCCCCCCCCCCCCCCCCCCCCCCCCCCCCCCCCCCCCCCCCCCCACATACAACTGTACATATGGTACATTGCACATACAACTGTACTATGGTACATTGCACATACAACTGTACTATGGTACATTGCACATACAACTGTACTATGGTACATTGACACATACAACTGTACTATGGTACATTGCACATACAACTGTACTATGGTACATTGACACATACAACTGTACTATGGTACATTGCACATACAACTGTACATATGGTACATTGCACATACAACTGTACATATGGTACATTGACACATACAACTGTACATATGGTACATTGCACATACAACTGTACTATGGTACATTGACACATACAACTGTACTATGGTACATTGCACATACAACTGTACATATGGTACATTGCACATACAACTGTACATATGGTACATTGCACATACAACTGTACTATGGTACATTGCACATACAACTGTACTATGGTACATTGACACATACAACTGTACATATGGTACATTGCACATACAACTGTACATATGGTACATTGCACATACAACTGTACATATGGTACATTGCACATACAACTGTACATATGGTACATTGCACATACAACTGTACATATGGTACATTGCACATACAACTGTACATATGGTACATTGCACATACAACTGTACATATGGTACATTGCACATACAACTGTACATATGGTACATTGCACATACAACTGTACATATGGTACATTGCACATACAACTGTACATATGGTACATTGCACATACAACTGTACATTGGTACATTGCATACAACTGTACATTGGTACATTGCATACAACTGTACATTGGTACATTGTCAGTACAACTGTACATGTGGTACATTGTCAGTACAACTGTACATTGGTACATTGTCATACAACTGTACATTGGTACATTGTAAATACAACTGTACATTGGTACATTGTAAATACAACTGTACATTGGTACATTGTAAATACAACTGTACATTGGTACATTGTCACTACAACTGTACATTGGTACATTGTCATACAACTGTACATTGGTACATTGCATACAACTGTACATTGGTACATTGCACTACAACTGTACATTGGTACATTGTCACTACAACTGTACATGGTACATTGCACATACAACTGTACATATGGTACATTGTCACATACAACTGTACATATGGTACATTGTCACATACAACTGTACATATGGTACATTGTCACATACAACTGTACATATGGTACATTGCAATACAACTGTACATATGGTACATTGTCACATACAACTGTACTATGGTACATTGCACATACAACTGTACATATGGTACATTGCACATACAACTGTACTATGGTACATTGACACATACAACTGTACTATGGTACATTGACACATACAACTGTACATATGGTACATTGACACATACAACTGTACATATGGTACATTGTCACATACAACTGTACATATGGTACATTGACACATACAACTGTACATATGGTACATTGACACATACAACTGTACATATGGTACATTGACACATACAACTGTACATATGGTACATTGACACATACAACTGTACATATGGTACATTGACACATACAACTGTACATGTGGTACATTGACACATACAACTGTACATGTGGTACATTGACACATACAACTGTACATGTGGTACATTGACACATACAACTGTACATGTGGTACATTGACACATACAACTGTACATGTGGTACATTGACACGTACAACTGTACATGTGGTACATTGTCACGTACAACTGTACATGTGGTACATTGTCACATACAACTGTACATATGGTACATTGTCACATACAACTGTACATATGGTACATTGTCAAATACAACTGTACATATGGTACATTGTCAAATACAACTGTACATATGGTACATTGTCACATACAACTGTACATATGGTACATTGTCACATACAACTGTACATATGGTACATTGTCACATACAACTGTACATATGGTACATTGTCACATACAACTGTACATATGGTACATTGTCACATACAACTGTACATATGGTACATTGACACATACAACTGTACGTATGGTACATTGACACATACAACTGTACGTATGGTACATTGACACATACAACTGTACATATGGTACATTGTCACATACAACTGTACGTATGGTACATTGACACATACAACTGTACGTATGGTACATTGACACATACAACTGTACGTATGGTACATTGACACATACAACTGTACATATGGTACATTGACACATACAACTGTACGTATGGTACATTGACACATACAACTGTACGTATGGTACATTGACACATACAACTGTACGTATGGTACATTGACACATACAACTGTACGTATGGTACATTGACACATACAACTGTACATATGGTACATTGACACATACAACTGTACATATGGTACATTGACACATACAACTGTACATATGGTACATTGACACATACAACTGTACATATGGTACATTGACACATACAACTGTACATATGGTACATTGACACATACAACTGTACATATGGTACATTGTCACATACAACTGTACATATGGTACATTGACACATACAACTGTACATATGGTACATTGACACATACAACTGTACATATGGTACATTGACACATACAACTGTACATATGGTACATTGACACATACAACTGTACATATGGTACATTGTCACATACAACTGTACATATGGTACATTGACACATACAACTGTACATATGGTACATTGACACATACAACTGTACATATGGTACATTGTCACATACAACTGTACATATGGTACATTGACACATACAACTGTACATATGGTACATTGTCACATACAACTGTACATATGGTACATTGACACATACAACTGTACATATGGTACATTGACACATACAACTGTACATATGGTACATTGTCACATACAACTGTACATATGGTACATTGTCACATACAACTGTACATATGGTACATTGACACATACAACTGTACATATGGTACATTGTCACATACAACTGTACATATGGTACATTGACACATACAACTGTACATATGGTACATTGTCACATACAACTGTACATATGGTACATTGACACATACAACTGTACATATGGTACATTGTCACATACAACTGTACATATGGTACATTGACACATACAACTGTACATATGGTACATTGACACATACAACTGTACATATGGTACATTGACACATACAACTGTACATATGGTACATTGACACATACAACTGTACATATGGTACATTGTCACATACAACTGTACATATGGTACATTGACACATACAACTGTACATATGGTACATTGTCACATACAACTGTACATATGGTACATTGACACATACAACTGTACATATGGTACATTGTCACATACAACTGTACATATGGTACATTGACACATACAACTGTACATATGGTACATTGTCACATACAACTGTACATATGGTACATTGACACATACAACTGTACATATGGTACATTGTCACATACAACTGTACATATGGTACATTGACACATACAACTGTACATATGGTACATTGACACATACAACTGTACATATGGTACATTGACACATACAACTGTACATATGGTACATTGACACATACAACTGTACATATGGTACATTGACACATACAACTGTACATATGGTACATTGACACATACAACTGTACATATGGTACATTGACACATACAACTGTACATATGGTACATTGACACATACAACTGTACATGTGGTACATTGACACATACAACTGTACATGTGGTACATTGTCATGTACAACTGTACATGTGGTACATTGTCATGTACAACTGTACATGTGGTACATTGTCATGTACAACTGTACATGTGGTACATTGTCACGTACAACTGTACATATGGTACATTGTCACATACAACTGTACATATGGTACATTGTCACATACAACTGTACATATGGTACATTGTCAAATACAACTGTACATATGGTACATTGTCAAATACAACTGTACATATGGTACATTGTCACATACAACTGTACATATGGTACATTGTCACATACAACTGTACATATGGTACATTGTCACATACAACTGTACATATGGTACATTGACACATACAACTGTACATATGGTACATTGTCACATACAACTGTACATATGGTACATTGACACATACAACTGTACATATGGTACATTGACACATACAACTGTACATATGGTACATTGACACATACAACTGTACATATGGTACATTGACACATACAACTGTACATATGGTACATTGACACATACAACTGTACATATGGTACATTGACACATACAACTGTACATATGGTACATTGACACATACAACTGTACATATGGTACATTGACACATACAACTGTACATATGGTACATTGTCACATACAACTGTACATATGGTACATTGACACATACAACTGTACATATGGTACATTGTCACATACAACTGTACATATGGTACATTGTCACATACAACTGTACATATGGTACATTGTCACATACAACTGTACATATGGTACATTGTCACATACAACTGTACATATGGTACATTGACACATACAACTGTACATATGGTACATTGACACATACAACTGTACATATGGTACATTGACACATACAACTGTACATATGGTACATTGTCACATACAACTGTACATATGGTACATTGTCACATACAACTGTACATATGGTACATTGTCACATACAACTGTACATATGGTACATTGACACATACAACTGTACATATGGTACATTGACACATACAACTGTACATATGGTACATTGACACATACAACTGTACATATGGTACATTGTCACATACAACTGTACATATGGTACATTGACACATACAACTGTACATATGGTACATTGTCACATACAACTGTACATATGGTACATTGACACATACAACTGTACATATGGTACATTGACACATACAACTGTACATATGGTACATTGACACATACAACTGTACATATGGTACATTGACACATACAACTGTACATATGGTACATTGACACATACAACTGTACATATGGTACATTGACACATACAACTGTACATATGGTACATTGACACATACAACTGTACATATGGTACATTGACACATACAACTGTACATATGGTACATTGACACATACAACTGTACATATGGTACATTGTCACATACAACTGTACATATGGTACATTGACACATACAACTGTACATATGGTACATTGACACATACAACTGTACATATGGTACATTGACACATACAACTGTACATATGGTACATTGACACATACAACTGTACATATGGTACATTGACACATACAACTGTACATATGGTACATTGTCACATACAACTGTACATATGGTACATTGACACATACAACTGTACATATGGTACATTGTCACATACAACTGTACATATGGTGCATTGTCACATACAACTGTACATATGGTACATTGACACATAGACTCTACCTTATTAATTAACTCAAACCTAAGAAACACAATAACAACATAATTTATTAAGGGTAAATAATTAGCCATGTTCACATCCACTGCCAGATATAATTCATATAATTCACATACCTTTGATTCACAAATCCTGTTCTTGTTCTCATCATACAACGTGACACCGTGAGTAAGCTCACTGGAAACAATGCAGAAATACTGGCTGTAATTCAAATAATTTAAATCAACATCTTATGAAAACATCAGAGCTAGATGACTAAACCACCCATGGCAGCTATCTTAAGCAACGCATGGACGTTTGCTGAATTACTTCTACTTTGTCCTGTTTCGTCTTAGATGCTAAAGAATATGCGTCTTCAACTGTCATGGCTCTGACTGCGGGAACCAAACAAATGCTCACACTGCATAGCAAACAACTTCAGTGTATATCAAAAGTTACCAGTCAGATCATTCTGCTGTAGTACACATTCCATTAATGTCTACATCCTGAACATTGCATGTACCAGGGTATTAGTGAAACCTGTCTTTGCAGGTACCCGTCTTTAACTGTCTACAAAAGACATTTGATATACTGCATCATCACAACAATGTCCAAATTTGACTGTGAAATCAGCCATGATTGGTTGGTCAAAACATATTTTTTTTTTTTTAAATATTTATTATTTATAAAGCGCAATATCCAAAAATGCTCAAAGCGCTGTACAATAAAATAAAAAGCTATTTATTATGTGTTAAAACTAATATTAATAATAATAAATACAACTGTAAAATTAACTTTCAGATAAAACAAATGTAGAAACATTAAATTATTCATATTAAAACTGTTCATTAAATATTAATGACTGTGTTTGTAATGGCAAGATGACTGGACACAAGATTAAACTAGCTTCTGTGTCTTGACAAGATAATGTGTCCGAGACATGGAGAGTGATGTAATTGGCATTGACCTCCAACATGAGAGGATGCACCAAACTATCAAATGAACGTGCTGACATTGATCTTATAATCTTTTATTTCAATACAAGGTGAGTTCTATTTTAAGTCATCTTTATTTTCACTTTATCTTACCTTTGTCTCATGAGAGGAATATTCACCACGTTTGCTGCCGATACCGCAATGAACGGAACAAATCGCTGAAGCAACGGTGACGCCCTCTATTGGAGCAAGTACATATGAGTTAAAACAGTTATCGAATATCCAGTAAATCTTAAATCATTTACATTCTACATGTTGCTCTTAGATATGAAATACGCAAAAAAAAACACTTTACTCAATTAAAAAACCAATAAGAAATTACAAACCAGTAATTAATATGTAATGCTCCGTGATAATGTTATATAAGCCATGGTGCCAATTCATGAGCATAAGTACTGTTGTGTGTTAATAAATAAATAAACACAAAGTGATAAAAACTATTGATATAGTCCTAGTAGTCAACATGAAAATATGTTCATAATATTATATTATGTGTAACATTGTAGTTTAGAATGTTTTACGTATAATGATGCATGCAATAGTGAGAGCAGTAGCGTAATGTTACAACTGTAATTCTACATGAGCAACAACTACATGTAATAATACACAACATAATGTGTAATACACTAATACTAATACTATGTATGCAATTGTATTGGACAAATGTCTCCCACATGAGCTACATTGCCACAGATGCACAAATGACAAACTATTACAGAGACCTTAGCTAGGAACCGTTTGAAGCCAACAGCTGTGATCACAGCACAGGACGTTGCACTCACGTACGCTGCCGTGATCTGTCTGCAACGACAACAAACTCAATCACCTGTCACTCACATAAGTTTGACTGACACCTGTCAATCATTTCTCCATGATCAAATCAATGAATAAAATTACCTTTTCTTTTATGTTGTTTTAGTTATTATGAGCAATCCTCGTCTGACAACTATTGCTAGATGGTGACATGTCAGTAACAGAGACCAACAAAGATGACAGTGTTTTTAACTTAGTGAAAATTGTATTCAAAAATAGCACAAATGTTTCTGTTATCATGCAAATGAAGGTATCTCTGAAAAAGGTTCAACATCACAGATGATATATACTTAAATTTATTTTTAAAATTCTTGTTTGAAGATATTGCACTGTCTGCACAAATTAAAACAGTAATCCTATTTAGTTGACATCTGGCATCAAATAAGAAAAAAGTTTCCAGTAAGTTGATACTAACAAGGGTGTGATGTCTGAAGCCGCGTTCCTGTTTGTATAGTTCACAAGAGCATTGAAGGTCTGGTTCACCCATTGCCAGAATATCACTGCAGTTGTGCTCCTGTACGAGAGAAGAATACCATGTACAGAAATGTAAAATTACAGTGTAGACACTGTTTATTACATTATTTTGGAAACATAAATATTTTTTAATATGTTGTATTAGTATATTATGTAATGAAGTTGGTTGGGGTGAACTACATGTAAGTATTACACTTCTGTTCACCCCATTTCCACAAATATTTATGTTTACGCTTATAGAAGTGTAACTTACTTACAGAAGTGTAATTTTGCAGTAGTGTAACCTTGCAAGAAGTGTAACTTTGTAGAAGTGTAACCTTCTTGCACAAGTATAATTTTATTGTACTTTTAAGTGTAACACAAACACACTTGAAGAAATGTAACTTACTTGTAGAAGTGTAATTAACTGTAGAAGTGTAGCTTAGTAGTAGAAGTGTAATTTGTTTGTAGAAGTGTGACTAACTTGTAGAAATGCAACTTACTTGTAGAAGTGCAACTTACTTGCAGAAATGCACGTGACTTGTAGAAGTGTAACTTACTTGTAGAAGTGTAACATGGTGGCTGTGATGAGCATTCCCCCAGGCACCTGGAATGACATCCTGCCGATGACGTTCTGGAGTTCCCCAGAAGTCGGGGTGGAACGAAGACTCAAACAGCTTCTTGGCATAGCAGATCTCCTTGTATGTTGTTCCCTCGGGCTCATTCCCTGCCCTGTCAGACGGGAAACACGCATGAGAAACCATCAAGCGACTTCTCAGCTCATTCAGAGGGAAGTGACAAAATAGCTCAGTGGCTCAGTGGTCCTGAGTTCCATTAAATGACCTCAGTCAACTTGCTGACCATTACTGTCATCGGTTTTTAGAGTTGTCCTTCTCTAGAATTAGTGCGTCCACTACAGGTAACAAATTTACGCCCTGTGTGGGATCTTTTACTTCCCCTGGCATAGACACCAGATAGAAGGGACCACCGGCTTTTAGTTCTCTTCCGAAAGACACAGGCAAATGTGGGTTATGAAATTGCCTAAGTTTCAAATGGCGGCAGGTGGGATTGAACCACCGTCCCCCCGATTGACAGTCCGGCACTCTACCACGCGACCACCACTCCCTCATACTTTTTGACAAAGAGAACCCACAATCAAATCCTTTTGCTCCTTATTAAACCAGTTTTGTTCAATCTACATTAGTCCAGTTCACTCAGCTGTCTGAATGAGCACCTGGTTATAGAAATTAGTAGATACGTGCGTATAAATAGTCTTTGTGCATTAATTGGAGCATGGCTGGATGCTTCCCAGAGAAGCCAGATGGTGTTTGCTTGAAGAGATCTGCCAGAGAAGTAAATATAAAACACCTTGAGCAGTTCTGACGACTAGGACATTGCACACTGGATAAGAACTTACCTTTTACTTTATAAAATAAAAATATAATTTGTAAATCTGCTTACATCATGAACCTGTGTGGGACATGAGAGGGTAACCTAGGGGGCTAGGGGTGGTGGTACAATTTTGCAATTGGGTGTGCTGGTTCACAGCTTTGAACAGTTATATTTTCACAGCAATGTTCACAATTTCAGGAGTACATACACACAGTCACTGGAACATGACATCGAAAGACAGGGTACAACATTAACAAGTTCAGAATGTCTGGGGGGCACACTAGTCCAATGCATATATTTAATTTAAATTTTAAATTAAAAAAAACGTCATCATGTTGTATTAGTTACTTTCAAAGTGGAACCTCACGGGCCAAAGTGACCTTAATAGTGAGATGAATGAATTAGGGGAATACCTTATTTCTATGCAACCTACATGTATTTATTTTATACATATAGTGAACAAGTATTTTGGGGATACTTACATGTATTTATTTGATACATATATGATATAGCCAACAGGTATTTTTGGGATACCTACAGCCTACAGGTATTTATTTGATACATATAGCCAAGTATTTCTTGGATAACAACAGGTAATACAGACAATACAATGTTTCTGACTTAGTTGTGGTTCTGAGTTACCTGTGGTTATGAGTTACCTTTGGTTCTGATTTACCTTGTAGTTCTGAGTTACCTGTGGTCCTGAGTTACCCATGGTCCTGAGTTACCTGTGGTCCTAAGTAACCCATGGTCCTAAGACCTGAGTAACTCCTGGTCCTGAGTTACCTGTGGTTCTGAGTTACCCATGGTCCTGAGTTACCCATGGTCATGAGTTACCCGTGGTCCTGAGTTACCTGTGGTCCCGAGTTACCCATGGTCCTGAGTTACCCGTGGTCCTGAGTTACCCTGTAGTCCTGAGTTACCCATAGTCCTGAGTTACCCGAGGTCCTGAGTTACCCGAGGTAGTCCCAGTAACCTATAGTCCCGAGTTACCTATAGTCCTGAGTTACCTATAGTTCTGAGTTACCAGTGGTTCTGAGTTACCTGTGGTTCTGAATTACCTGTGGTTCTGTGTTATCTGTACTTCTGAGTTACGAGTGGCCCTCTGAGTTACCTGTGGCCATGAGTTACCTATATTTCTGGGTTACCTGTATTTCTCCAGCAACTCCTTTGCCTCGTAGATCTGTCGGGTGGGCACTACAATGGTGCGGAAGTCAGTCACCCAGAAGAAGTGTTTCAGTCGGCCAAGAAACGTGCGCTGGTCCCACAGCGGCTGATCAACGTTGATCCTGGGTGCCTGGATATCTGTGTGTGATGACGCCATCTCTCTCACGCTCTGTCAAAAGCCGTGACATAAGCAAAGTTAACAACAGACAAGTGAGTTTCAAGAGAGAGTTTGTCTGTTCTGTTATCCATAGTCAGTCGGAGAATTATCATCCCACTTTCCAGTTAGGAGGGTCAATACTATGCTGTATACAACTTGAATAGAGGACAGCTGGCCACAGAAAATGACAGGATGTTTACAGCTCTGTACTATGTTTTTATTTACATTAAAAAAAAATAAAAATATGCATGCAATTTTTAAGTTGCAAACCATGCTTTATTTCAAGTTTATTAGTAAGATTCTCTATGGTCCTTGTATACCGCACATGTATATGTATTATTATTTTTGAATATTTGCACAGTTTGGAAAAATACACCTACTAATAATCTTCATCTAATCACATTAATTAAATTTGTGAGCCAAAATTGTTTGTGAAAATTTGTATAACATATGGACTTATTCAAGAGCTCAATATGAACAATTCGAATGATGTTAATACTTAATAGTAATCTATTAAAAATAAAAAATATTATGTTGATGAACTGATGAACACACATTTTGAGAAGTTATTGAATTGTCATAATTCCATGTTGGGGACATGGAAGGTCATTCTAGACTACCAGGTAAGTCCCAGGCTACCAGCCCCCAAGTACACCAAAAGATCAAGACCCAGCAAGACTGAAACACCAGCATTGCTGGTGACTAGATTTGATAAATGGGTACTTTATTACACATTCCCATTTATCAAGGGGGATACCATGGGTTAGCAACCTTGACCCATCTGCAGCAAGCTTCTGTTTGTCAATACTTCACCGGGTATACATATTTTGGGTTTCTTTAGAATTTTGTGCAACCATTAGTATGGGGTGGAGAATGACTGCACTTGATTAAGGACAAAACATGTTGATGTGCGTTGGTTTTACTCAGAAAAAATATGTCATTGATGTGCATTGTTGACTAAGGACAACACTTGTTGAAGTGTGTGGGTTTTACTGATTAAAACGATGAATGCTGTTGACCGTGAACAAAACATGGAGTGTGGGCGTGTGTGGGTTGTACTGAGAAAATGCTTTACAAGTCCCAATTTCACTTTGATTCTTCTGAAAAGATTAAGTGATATGGGTATTTGGTATGCAATGACTGTTGATTATGATGAATATAATGTCGACACATGCACTTTATTGCATCTGCATTAAAAGTAGAATATTTACATTTAAGATAAATTGGTTTGCTCAAACTTCTACGTAGAAGGGCAATATAACAATAAGGAGCTGTATATTTCTAATATATGTCTCCTGCCTCGTGTCACTCCATTGTCACTGTGCATATTTAAAATGTTGAGCTGGGATCAATAATGCCGATTTTTTTTAAATTAGTTTTTTCTCTCAAAATTTCAATATGGTGTAAGTATCATCCTTTGGCATTGATTGTTATCTTGCTGATTGTTCTGCACATAATTATTATGTACAGACAGTCAAGAATCAGTCGACACATCTCACAAACATGGCATAATGTGATATACTTTGAAATTAAATGTGTGTTCCTATCCCTAAGCCATAGCTTTCTGTAGAGACCCGTCCACCCGTCATTTGGACGGTTAAAAACAAATATGGACGGGTAGAAATATGGGTGGACGGGTGGTGGATGGGTAAAAAATGAAGGAGCAAAAAAGAAAAAGGTATTCCAAAACTATAGATATTGTTAGTTATGCCTTGAAAGTGAGTGATAATGGTGTCACGCGTGTTTGTAGTCCATTTCAGGTCATCAGACACATTTAAAAGTTTGTAAACTGGCTTAACAGTTGACATCCATGTGTCCACCAAAACATGTGTGACTGGCAATAATTTTATCCTGCATAAAGCCCTGCCCTAAGCTCACCTCTGGACCCTAGTAAAAAAATGAAAACATCCCAGTGGGACTATAATATTAGACTAGCCATATTTTTTATTAGTACAGTGATAAGCAACAGTCATTTTTTATTACAGTTGCTTACCATTTCTGGGCATGACTGATCTATATAAAATCTTGATTTGTGTATCTGGAAGTGCAACTCTGTAACTTACTTGCCAAGTCACTAGAGATGCTACTTATTGCTTTCAAAGTTGGTCCTGGGCCACAACCAAACATCACAAATATAATCATATGGACTCATGCATAAGGATACTCATACAGTGTGTATGTGTGCGTGTGTGCATATGTGCTTACAATATCTGACAAGAAATTATATGGTCACAAGGTATCCATACCTAGGTGTCACCATAGCTAATACAATGTCATGGCAGAACCACATAAATAACATCACCTCCCGGGCCAACAGAGTGCGGGCCTTATCAAGCAAAACCTTAGAGGAACTTCACAGAAGTTAAGACAACAAGCCTACTTTACACTTAGAATATAAGATAGAGAACATCCAGCGTCGAACAGTCAAATTTGTTCTAAAAAACTACAATCAAAGAGAAAGCGTGTCCACAATTATTAACCATCTCCGTTGGGACTCCCTTGAGAAACGAAGGACTTCTTGCCTTCTCTTGATGTATGAAGGATCCAAAACCAACTGATTGCCATTAATGGTAAGGTACGTAGTGGTTACCATTAATGGCAATCCTTTATCTTACAGGCTTACTCCAATTAAGGGTATTATTATCCAACTAAGTAAATATCAAAATATTGCAGCTCACATTCAGATCTACAGCAATTCTTTCTTCCCATGAACTATCTTCTGGTGGCACGCCCTTCACAGGAATGTCTTGGTAGCTCCAACCATTTAGCCTTAGGGTACCGGCAGTTTCACACCTCTAAGCCTAAGATATAGTCTGTGTTTTTACTCACACCTCGTTGCTACTTTACTCGCACCTTGTATATACTTTGTTTAGCACCTTCACACCTGGCGCAGCACAATTGTATATACACATTGATCAGCATCAAAATCCAGACTGATGGACTCTGCTGATTAATCCCATAGACATAGTCATAGATGTCGACGCAGTACTAGTAGTAGTAGTAGTAGTACTAGTAGACGATACACAATTATCTGAAATAAACTTATTATTAGCATTAAATAAGTTGTCCTTCTAACAACTCTAGCCCTCAGCCTTTGACGGACGCTGCTAATAATTTAGGCAATTTATGTAAAAGATTGTCCTAGTTGAGGAGCTTAGCTTTAGGCTACGAGGAGTCGGACTGTAGTCAATACTATAGAGGCTAGAGCCTGGCCCGGGCCTGGAGAAGACGAGTGGAGAACCCCATCTGGCCCGTCCAACGTGTCCTGAAACCTGAAATAGCTCATTCCCACACTGGCACAGTCCATATCTAAACACGTACTCCTTTCGTTGATTCGACACGTGCATCGTGCATGTAAAAAGTGTAATTCATTCAGTCTATATGACATTTACCTGTTATTTGTTGTGGAGGAACTTGCACGAGAATGTCAATATTGACCATTGGCAGAATTCCGCGGGCGTGGGGGGGCGCTGGGAGGTCAGTAGGGTAACTTCCGCCGGAAGGTTGGTGACGTCAGACATAGTTACCCGAGAAGCTTGGCTGACAGCAAGCGACGAAACATGGTATGCGTTTTCTATAGAATTGAGTGCCGGTGAAGCTTGTACACAAGTAAATTGTATCAAGTTATGACATAGCGTTCTTGTCATGCTCGTTACATTTAATATTTTAAAAACTAGTAGCCTCAGTGTTGTAATAAATGAAAATATTCTGACAGTTGACACCTGTCCGTGCCCGCGTTGCGGCTTCGTCAAAAATGGCGTCCTCATTCTGGCAGCAACTGCGTGTTAACAGTAATATTTAAAATCACACACAGATCGCCAGAATCCCATATGTTGTCAAAGTTTATTTAGAAAAGGACGCATGCATGCGTTTTAAAGCAGTATGTTGCTTGGATCATAAGACGAATGCTGAAATAAACTTAAATTAATCGATGTAAGCCTACATTACTGTAAATGTAAGGCATCCGTAAATGTAATAGACGTAGTAATTGTTGTTGTCGATTGTCGATATCGGCTTGACTTAAAACGAAAGCAGTGCGAATTAATTATGTAGAGTTTTATTGGTCGTAACATATAAAACCATTGATTAAAGATAAAGGTAATTAATCTAGCGATTTATGCCCAAACACATCTAGTGCTCGTGTAAGGGTTTTTAAAATGAAAGCCTTTTTGGGACCAAAAGATTCCTAAACAATATCTAAAAAATTGTTGCTTAGTGGCGTTTTATATGCCATATGGGCACGGATCATGTCAAATGCAACTAGAAACGCACACACTGTGCTTGATCGCATATATTTTTTATTGAAATCGATCAATATATCATAACACAGTTTGGGTAGAAAAGTATGTGTCTTATAATGCCATAATAAAGTGCACATAGTTTCACAGTTACATTATGTTGCAGTGTAAATAAAAAAATTACATCAATTATGCAGTCATTATAATATACAGTACTCTCAAGCAGTGTTACATGTCTACAACAAATTATAAATAAATCTTCAAAAACAACCTCATTGCCATACTCTTCATAACAAAATAATACATTCTGTAAAATCATCATAAATGAAGTACACCATTTTACCTTCGCAATTACTACAAAGCATCAATAAAATAATAAGTCGATGTCGTCGGCGGTGAAGGTGTTGCCGTAACATTTGGCGTCGGTTTTGCGTGAAAAATTTCGTTATTGTGGTTAGTTTGCAAACCTTCGGCTTCGGAGGTGGAGGCATCGCGTGGACGATCATATGTAATGTTTATTCGTAGCCACATGAGTCGCTAACGAGGCCTTGTTTTAAAGTTGATCATTTCCGGGAGTCACTCCAGACATAAACGCCATAAAGTCGAAATGTTAATAATATTCAGGCATATAACACTTGTATATTTTATTACGGATATAAATTCCCTCACGTATATGTAATTTATATGTATTTTTGACGCTTTGAAAAGTGCGCATAATCCGTATTATGAAGTTTGCGTTACTAGTTAATTCATGCCCATTATTATTGACGTGTGACACCCCAAAGGAATTAACCAATCACGTATGCCATTTGCGAAATGGTTGTTGGGGCATTAACGCATTGCTTTGACCCCTCTAGCAGCAAATGAAACCACATGTACGACTGCCGCTGTGAGTAGGCGCCCTACACGCATGCGTAAAATGAGCTTCTTGCGCTGCACTACTGCTACGCCTGCAGTGTACGCGTGAATAGTGTGGTGGTAGGCATCTTTGAGCGCTGTGCTAGGAATTCACAGTACTGGAAATATTAGTTTCTGGGGATACAGAACACGGTATATTCCAGTGATGGCACGGTGACACCCGTCATATAAACTGCCAGGACGAGGCCTTATCACACTGTGATGGGTTGTTACCCGTCCTCGAGAAATCTCCCCCGTCCATATTTGAAATTGCCCGTCCAAATGACGGGTGGACGGGTCTCTAGATAAAGCTATGCACCAAACCGATTGTATTTCACATCAATTTATTGTGTAACTAACACTTGGTTTGTGTGATGATTTCTCAAGTGTTTGTTTAAATGTGACCAATTCCTTTGATTGCGTTCAATTAGTTTTAGGCACAGTATAAATTTGATGCAAAGCATCGTTTATTTTGCGCCGATATCAATCGTGGTTTGTCACCTGCCAGTTCACTGTGGCTTCCACAAAAGGGTGCCTTCACCAGCTTGTATATTGCAGTTAAATTACATATGAATCAGAGGGTGATGAACTATATGACACTAGACTGAAATGGCAGGCTAACAGTGCATAACCAAAGTTACGTTTTTACTATATCTGAAAAAAACATTTACTTGTGCGCCGAAATATGAATTCATCAACTGTGTATGAACCGCAGTGAATTGCATTATATTTCGGCACGATAAATGTACGGTCTAAATTTGTATTTTGGGATTGATTGATTGAAAGATGAAATCAAGCCAATAGTGAGCGTAATTAGCATAGGTATTCATATTTGGCAGACTTCGACTACATGTCAATTCATTTGTGTTATGACTGCTGAGAGCAAGGCTATTTTAGATCACTCAGTTTTTATTGTCAGACAAGGCATGTTGGATCGTAATTTATTAAAAAAAAATGGTTTACACCATTCGTGAGTTTGACTCAGTTCAACATTTGATAGTGTGTAATATTTTAACACGATACACATTGACTTTGGTTGTCAATTAGTTTTATAAATCATGCACAGACTGCGCAACCAGAACTTTGGCTTTGGTTGCTTTTGTGGTGTTTTTTAGGGGTGGCACCTTTGGTTGGAATATAACGTATAACGCACCCCATTTATATTGCGGTTCCATTTCATGGACCCCGACTACCACATTATAACGGGGCTGTACATATGTATACATAATAATCTTTATAAACAAAGCAAAAATACATCTTTGAATAAGTACATTGTTGCATTGAATGGATGCATCAAAACTAAAAAAATGAGGCGTCTATGGAATGCGGCAAAACATTAAAAAAACTGCATCCAACACCAACAAATAATTCCTAATCTTTACTCTCAGCTCTTTGTACAATATCTAGACCTTATTTGCAGCTTGCAAATTACAAAATGTTTACAACTTTACACCCAGTTGACAGTTTCACAAAAAAGTTTTGCATAGTCCAACACCACTGTACTTTTTTGTTTACAAAACATTTGTTATTATCCATATTCCAAACCTTGTATTTATACACAATCTGTTTAAAAATCCGGATCTATAGCCCAGTGCACTAAGTATATTGGTAAGTATCACATTCGATAACAAGGCCTGAGACAGTTTTTTTTTTAACTTGGCCATGAATAGTGTTAAATTTTTGACACATGATAGCTAGTTGTCAGGTCATTCATTATACACAGTGTACATGACAAATGGTTGTTGGTATATTTGAGGCCTGCAAGTGTGGTCACTGGTCCCTGTCACAAACTTGCTAGAAATGTACTTACATGGATGGTGGAGCTGCACATGATTGTTTATTTCCATACAGGGGCTACTAGCATTATTGAGGAAGCTAAAGTCGACACCAGACCGTGAATTAAGAATTCTCCTTCTGGGGTTGGACAACGCTGGTAAAACTACACTGTTGAAACACCTGGCCTCAGAGGACATCAGTCACATCACACCAACGCAAGTGAGTCATGTCACGCAAATCATATTGCACCAATATATACACATTGTACCACAGCAGTGCATAGATGTTGTGTTACACCAATACAGACAAGTCATGTCATACAAATGCTACAAATCACATCACCCCAATACATATAAGTTATACTACCCTTACATTTTACAAACATACAAGAATTGTTCCTGTGCAAAGCTGTACATCACATCAATACAAACAAGTAAATACTTTGTTGTGTTGTCTTACCAATGATAGTAATTCCAGTACTGCTGTAGTTGTGTACTGAACTAACAAGTACTCTATAACTAATGTACTCAATTTAGCACATCGTTCTTGTAAGAGGTGTTGACAGCCTAGCTGATCCAAACTCAAGGTATGAAGTGTAAAATGCTTTGAACAGGACAGAACCAGATACTAAG
This sequence comes from Ridgeia piscesae, assembly GCA_025642075.2. NCBI lineage: Eukaryota > Metazoa > Annelida > Polychaeta > Sabellida > Siboglinidae > Ridgeia > Ridgeia piscesae. The sequence continues at coordinate 187,624 of JAODUO010000841.1, read as the reverse complement.
CTCTAAGAAATAAGAACGTTCTTTAATCAGGGCACCTGGCACAATAATCTTTTACTGTCCTTTCCCTGTTCCATGTGCACATACACACAAACACAAACAAACACACACTGACACACACAAACACACACACACACACACACACACACAAACAAACAAACAAACACGTACACACAAACACACACACATACATACACACACACTGACACACGCACAAACACACACACACACAAACGCACACGCACATACACACACAAACACACACACACATGTACAAACACACACAAACACACACAAACACATACACACACACACGCACGCACGCACACACACACACACACACACACACCCTAGATGGGTACGTGAGACATCCCTGTGACATGATTGTGTCCATGGTGCAGGGGTTTAACATCAAGAGCGTGCAGTCGTCTGGCTTCAAGCTCAATGTGTGGGACATTGGGGGCCAGAGGAAGATTCGACCTTACTGGAAGAACTACTTCGAGAACACGGATGTACTTGTAAGTGTTGATTACATTGCTCCATATGTATTTCGGTTCATATGCTATGCCTACGGCAGCATAGTTTGTTCATTAGTAGATTGGAAATGTAGGTATGAATCGACTTGCTACCATTTCAGAATTTTTACAGTTCTGTTTATTCCACATTGCCCTAGGTCGTTCAGCTGTATGAACAATTACCTTGCTATGGTTGAGTGGCTGAATAGCATTTGTGCAGTAATGGCAATGTGGCTGAAAACTTCCCAAAAGGTGACATGGTGTTCTATTGAACAGCTCCGTCAGGGAGTCGAGTGTAAAGTGCCTTGCTAATCATTTCATATTAAAAACAAACACATCATCTACTTTTTGAGCAACTTTATTTCAGGTATTTTAATTACAATTTCTAAAAATTAATGATTACCATAATCCAGTAGGTTGATGTACGCTCTTGTAATGTTGTAATTATTGTTGTATTTATATTTACCTTCCAGTTGTGGTATGTCCTTATCAGACATTGTTAATATTGATTAAAATAAGAATACACAAAAGAAATTGAGTCAGTCATCCAATAAAAAAATCAGTGTTAGAAGTATTGTTTCATAATCTGATCAGTTAGTCGCACTAAGTTATTATTTGTGTGTTGATTATTTCTTTCAGATTTATGTAATAGACAGCGCAGATAGGAAGAGATTTGACGAGACAGCAGAAGTAAGTGTAACAGTTTACATTGTACGAATATAACCGTACACATTACCAATCTATCAGTTTACTAGGCTAGGGCTATCAATCACCAATTGCGCCATAAGCGAAATGGTTTGCTATTTGGCAAAAACAAAATAAAATTCTTAGCCAAATTGGTCTTTATTATTGATGGTATAACAGTACATGGCTGCATTATTCACTGCCCGGTTCTGTTGAATTCCTGACTTTTACCCTAATTGGCTAAACAAATTTTAGGCCCAGTGCTAGCCTAGGTTTAAATGCATGGGAATTGGTTAGGAATATCCCAAACATGACTAACAACACTTGGATGTATTCCGCGTGCTACATCCACTGCATGTAAGACCCTTTTGTTGGTTATAAATCACTGTAATTTAATAAAACTTTTTATTTGCAAGTCATACATACACGTTATTTATTGATCAATATATCGCTTGCCACATATAGCAGCGCAACTTATTCTTGTTTTCATGCAGTAATGTATAGTAATGAAAGTAATTGAAAGAAAACATAGAAAGTTGACATTGATTACATGGTAGGTAGGAGTGACTCAAACCAAACACGTAGAGTGTAATGGGGCACCCTTACATGTCGAATACATAGATCTTGCTGTTTGTCAAGTTAAGTCTAATCAGGTGTCTTGATTTATGTTACAAACTGTTTTACATATTAACTTCATGTTGTCATTTTGTCGCCATAGAGAATGTTATCCCAGCTTCGATTGTCGTTATGCCAGTTACTGCCTGCTTCAGAGTGTATATTTGTATTAACAAGATTATACCTTTCAATTTGGGAATAAGATGTCCCATTTTTCATCTACAAAAGTCTACATTCTGTAGGTGTTGTCTCTCCCATGCCTTTACTTTTGTCTGTCTTTGGCTTTGCGAACTTCCCACAATATTTCTAATATTCCAGGTTTAAAAAATTAAAACAAATGACTTAAAACAGACTGTGGCTACATGCTCATCAAATAATGGTCACATGTCATGGTAAGTTCTTGTGTTTGAGCAATGGTTGTTCAACATTTCAGTCACCCTCTAGACTGCCCACATAAACAATATTACCATAACATAATGTGCCTGAAATGAGGGATAAAAAAATTCCTTTCACGAAGTGTTAAATTTATGCAAAATTATAACGACAAAACCAGTAACAATGTGAGTCATTGAGAGTCTGTCTGGCAGGAGTTGAGTCTACTCTTGGATGAGGAGAAGCTCACTGGAGTCCCGGTACTTATCTTCGCCAACAAACAGGACTTGTTTGGTGCCGCGCCAGCCAGCGAGATCGCTCAGGGTCTCAATCTTCACTCAATCCGGGATCGCAAATGGCAGATCCAGGCATCCTCGGCCATGTCAGGGGAAGGGGTCAAGGTTAGTTGTTGACATTGCTTGTGGTGATGTGACTCGAACATTTTACTTTGTTGCCTCGTGTGTCATAATTGCTACGTCTTCGTACTTATACCATGACTGTCATCTCTCTAATGTTGTCACTCCACTGCGATAACTTATCACTCCGGTATTATCAAATTTGATGAGATCAAATCAAATTTGATTTTGTAACAACAACAACATTACATTATACATATTCAAAAACTATTTTAAAAAGCATTGCTACATGGTGGTCACATGCACATTATGTGCCATCTTCCTGTGACCCCAAAACATAATTTTGATCATTGCTTCATCGAGTGTTGCTTCATCGTTGCTTGTGTTACCGCTATCATTCTGTGTCAGCTCTTTCACATCTTATGCCATAACTTATGAGTTGTATCATTGCGTTACCATCTTTATATCATTGCCTGTTGTCACTTGTATCTACAGAGGTCTACATTCTGTAGCTGTTGTCTCCCAATTGCCTTTACCTTTTAAGGATATTTTCTCATGGGGAAGTGGTAGATGGGATTTTATGTAAGCATTCACTCATCTGCCTCTGTTGACGATATATACCTCCAGGGCTTTATGCAGGATACAATTATTGCCAGTCACATCACACATGTTTTTTGGTGGACACATGGATGTTAACTTTGAAATGTTGACCTGAAATGGACTATAAACACACATGTGACACCATTTTCACTAACTTTCAAGGCCGTCCACCACCCGTCCACCCATATTTCTACCCGTCCAAATGACGGGTGGACGGGTCTCTACATAAAGCTATGATAATACCTCAGAAGGGCGGGATACGCTTAGATAGATATATAGGTTGGACTCTCACTAGGCCAATGAGCTTCCTTGTTCATGTGCCATCTAGAATTAATTCTCTAAGTGGCAGTCTTGTTAAATCTGATTAAAGATGACCGCTCGTTGATATCAGTCATTTGTTTCAGGATGGAATGGATTGGATGTGCAAAAACATTAAAGTGTCGAAGAAGTGATGCACTGGTGCATAGACAAGCGCCATCGTCATGGAATCATGGTCTTCATACTTCATCCACACACATCGGCATCATGCCAGCCGGTATGATGCCACACAGCTGGCCTCAGTTGGCACCATACCGTCCTTGTATAGGGACAGCCGTGCCATTGTAGAACATAAACTTTCCTACGGAGATCTAGACCATGTCGGTGACGAACTGTGACAGTTTGTAAAGATTTGAGAACTAGCAGCTACAGACTGCCAACTTCAGCACCCTTGTGTACTTGTTTCTCTGATTATTGAGTATTGTGGAATATTAAACATTCTAAGGGGTAACAGGTCAGGGGGTAACCTATCTAGGTCATGTGCCACTAATCCAGGTCAAGATCGCTGATGCAGGTCAGGGGTCGCTGACAGGTCAGCGGTCATTGTTCCAGATCAGGGATCACTGATAATGATAAGGGACCTTTGATATACGTCACAAGGTGATCACATCACAAAGATTGGTATATACTTTGCTGGAGGTGCAACATTCCTTCTTTCTACTGGTTCAAAAAGATTTGTTTTGTAATTAAGTAATCTACATGACCACGTTATATCACTGAAGTCAGACAGTTTTCAAAAACCTGCACATAGTCGATGCCCTACTGCATTTACGGACAGAGACTCACCAGCCGGCCGGCTTACCCAGGATGCACTGTGCAATCACTTATTTAATTTATTTATTATCATTTATGCTACTCTAGGTAAGGTTTGTCGTAAAAAAACAAGCACTTTTCGGTGTTAAAACTTAGAAATGCACTGTAGTGATAAGAAAGTCCTCCTTTTGTGGGTCAGCAATTCAGGAACATTGTTAGTGTTCCAAGTAATACAATGAACAATCAGTAACTAGTAGTGTACATCTTGTTGTTTATAGTTAATGTTTGGTTCATCTGCTTCAGATGTCAACATTTTGGGGGATTTTGTTGAGGCAGCGAGCTAATGGTGTTCTCATACTTGGTGTAGTAGCTGCAGCCACACTGCTATTTCCGCAACTATCTTGCAACGTCTATAGTTGCTGTAGCTGACGGCTACTTGTGCAACTGTTCTGTAGTTACTACTTCTGCAACTGTTCTGCTGCATCTGTAGTTGCAGCTGCTTGACCGCTACTTCTACAGTTGTCCCGCTACATCTATACTTGCTGCAACCTAGCCTCTACTTTGACAGCTATCAATCTACTTCTGTCTAAAGCTGCTGCAGCGCTCTTCTACTTATGTAGCTGAAGCTACCTGACCGCTACATCCTCAGCCGCCCGCTACTTCTATGGTAGTTATGGTATATTGCTTCTTATTGACCAATGCATCAACACATCTTCAATAGCTTATGAAAGCAATAAGCAAGACTCGAATATCCATTACATTGGATGTACATCTAAATTAGGGTAGGCAGTTGTTTGTAACATGTCCGTTATTGACAGACGTTCGATGGTGCCTGGTGTGCATTCCAGAAGGGCTTGCTGTGACAGTCGCTGTTACACAAGGTTATATTTTATTGCAGTTGTGAGCTAGAAAATGCTGTTTTTGCCATATGAAACTGATTTGCAAACTGGCATATAAAACTGGTGCGAGTAACTGGTTTTGTACGTATTGTTATCGTATAAACACCAGTAAATTACGCTGTCGAGGCACGGTCATATGAGAGAGGTTTATCTGTGGGTTGTTAGTTACGTCCCATTATGTCAACGGAGGGGACAAATTCCCATTTATATCATGTGATGTCATTTCAGCTGTCCAATGATAATGTTGCACATTTTTTGTTATCATTATTCTGTTATTTATGCGATTGCTCTGTATTATATCATCTATTTTGGTCTCTACGTGGTGTATTTGTGTGTATGCTGTGTGTGTTTTACTTGTGTGTAGACAGTTTGCACATTCTTCGTGCAAATCCTGCCATAAACAGCAAACATTCCCAACGCCGTCTCTATTTTCATCGTCAGGGCAACCAACTTTTATAGGTCAAATGTGAGCGTTTAGTACAAAATATTGTGAAAGTGCTAGTGCCGCAGTCAAACAAATTACCACCAGCTCCACACTGATTGGTCGATGTGGCTGTCCTGTTGGTAACATAGGTAGATTACACATGGAGACTATATCCATTAATTTTATTGGCTACATAATCAAACATGTGACATTCCCGAAATGTTTTCTCACAACAAATAATTTTGTTATCGGTCTCTGCCTATGGCAAGAATTTGTCGGAAAACATGGAGGGCAATTTTGATTTGGGAAACATGTCTGTGTGTGTCTGTCATATTTTTGCATCTGTTGGCGTACTTTTGCATCTGTCCTACTTGTGTGTAAACACCTTGTGTTGTGAGTGTTCTCTTGCAGGAGTGTGAAGGCCGCGTGCTGAACGTAGAGCAAGTTGCCGGCACGTTGTGTGCTTTGGCATGAATATATTATGCATGTTGTATTTGTACGTAAGTAAAATATACAACTTTACTATTCTCCACATCAATGTGTTTATTTGTCTTTATACGCATCTGAAACATCGCAGTAATAATTTGTAAATTTGTGGTCTGATTTAATCCAGTCCGTCCGTTTGACACCAGGGGACCATTTCACTAACGTTGTCAAGAGCTCATAATCAATCAATTTTGATATCCATAAGAGTGATTTGAATACACGAAAAACGTCAACACCATGAGACGATAATGCGACTTGGTCACTACAGTACTGTAGTATATTTGTTTAAAAAAAATCAATTTAATTCAACAACTTGATTTTGTATAAAAGAATGAATTTAAGAGCTCTTTGTCTCGGTGAAATGGTCCCTAGGTGAGAGAACAATATAAGCAAGCACAGTGTGACAGCACTAATAAATAGGTAAGTTACTAAGTCTATAATAACCATGACAAGCATTAGTTGCATCCGATGGTCTCCCTTTAGTCTTGACCAGCGTCCAGCGGAGGTGGTAGTTCCCCTGGCAAATCAGAATCGTCTTGGAAACTGAAACAGTAACGGTAAAATGTATGTCATGGTAAATTTGATCTTATATTAAAATAAGAAAGACACTAAGTAAATTAAATATATGACATTAGTTTCTAAAATATTACAACAATTACGTACATATAATAAGGTAACATAAAGCGATAATAAAAATTTTTCAATCAATATAATAACATTATTCTCTGCTTTGGGTTTGTGTTTTGTTGCTTAACCAGTCCACTTAATTGCGTACCTCAACTTAAAGCGACATGGTCCGTTCGTGGCTTTTAATTTTTATTGCAAAATCATGTTATACGAATAAATTATACCTATTATAGCGTAAAGACAGTCAAAATATGTTTTCATTACCATTTAGGGGTTGAAAATAGACGCAGTAAGGGCGCTTAACTGTGTGTACACATCGACCATGAGGCGTTTTTGAAACTGTTGTAGGAAATGCATGATCACGCGATGCAGTATCATGTGAACACAAGCTAACGCCACACCCAGCCAGGTGCACGGCTCCCAGTTGGTAAAGGTCAAAGGGTGGGTGTCACTCGCGGCGATTTGAGTGACAGCGTCAAGATTCTGATAAACATTCGACGTTTAACATTACGAAGTCAGTTCTGTTTCGATAAAACATTTATTGGCGGTCAGGACGCTACAATTAGTTATAACTTATACTGATTAACATGATTTTGCAATAAAAAGCCACGAACTGATCATGTCGCTTTAAACTAACGCTATCAGGGTGAGAAAAATACAATATTTTAATGTTCAGCTGTCAGTGCTGCTTAGATGTATTCCTAAACTAATGGATGAATTAGCTGTAAAGGAAAGTATTATTATTAAAGAAAACCACTAAAATGCAAAATTTTATGAACTACCGCGACATAGTTGTTTTATTTAGACAAACTTTGACAGCCATTCTGTCAAAAACATGTTTAAGATTTCTGCTATCCATAAAAGGATATCTCTGGAAGTAATTATGTTATCCAGATAAGGTTTTAGCATGATCATGACATATACTGTAGTGTAAAGCTTTACAAACAACTGTAAATATGGCATGATAAAAAAGTTATCATTCTGTACATGTTTTTGTACTTTGGGCAAAAACAACTTGACATTTTTGCTTAAATAAAAAATCTTATCTACCATGGCCTAACCTGGGTGCCGTCAACATATAAGTGATGGTTTACTGGTTCTAACCAGTGTCAAGTAAACTGTTAATTTAAGGGACTCGTGCATTGGATCCTTGTGTGTCACTGTACGTTGGATCCTCGTGTGTCATTACCAGGCTATCTCGACCCTTGACACATCTCTTTGAAAACTCTTAACATCAACCAATGAAATTGCCCACGAGGAGTGTGCCTCAAGTCTTGTGAAATAATTTTGGTGATTTCAGCCACATGCGGCTCGTGTTACAAGCAATGTTTAGGATGCAAATGGGTCATTATACTGGGAATCCCATCAGTTGTGTGTCCATCTTCAGATTGGGGTGAGTATGTGTGCTGTTATCATGGTTAATGCAGCAGCAACTCAAATTTTATAGTTCGACTCCGTTCATTTCCACATATTGCAGAGATGATCAGCAAAGGGTACAGTAGTGTAGCTTATGAGGATTCATTGGATAGGTCAATCCAGAGGACAGACATTTGTGAGACCCCAAATGGGTGGTGCTAGCTGGTGGTAAAGTAATCTACTGCTGTAATCTAGAACAGACACTTACAGATCGAAAACATCAGGAAACATCTCCAACCCAGCATATTCTTCCACTGCTCTACAAACAAGAATATCAAACCACATTTGTACTACACATATATGGAAAATGTTCCTGGCTCCAAGACTTGAATAAACTACTAGAACAGGGCCTCAGGTGATTACCTCCAAACAGCCCAAACTTGGGCTAACGCAGGAGTTGTTCTTCTCTAGAATTTGTGAGTCCACTACAGGTTACACAGTTACCGCCTGTGTGGGATCTTTTACTTCCCCTGGCATAGACACCAGATAGAAGGGACCACCGGCTTTTAGTGTCTCTTCCGAAAGACACAGGCAAATGTGGGGTGAAGAAATTGCCTAAGTTTCGAAACAGCGGTAGGTGGGATTGAACCACCATCCCCTCGATTGACAGTCTGGCGCTCTACCGCGCGACCACCGCTCCCCTCGTGCATGCAAGGCTCATCTGCAACCATGTTGTTTTTACGCTATTTTGACAACATTGTATGCTGATTTCATGATTATAATTTCATTTCAACATTTGTCATATTAGATTCAGAGATCAGTGATGAAACTAGGTTCTAAGTTCCACGTCAATTATCAAATAGTATAGTAGTGTTATAGTATCCATTTACTCACACCTGGGAACCAAACCAAATACATTGATTAAATGGGTGTGCACTTATTAGAATGCATATTTTGATTTATTCTTGCTTCTCAAATATTTCAAAGTATACTGTATGCTTAATAGAATGAATACAATATGTCAGCACAAAATGAGACCCCCATGTAGTACTGGCCACTCTGGTTGACCAGCAATTCACACTTGAGTGGGAAAGATCTGCTACATCAAAGTATTTAAGGAATACAACATACCCATCAAGAGTGACATGTGGCCCCAGCTGATTTCCAAGCAACTGTGTGGATGTTGAGTTGCTAGGCAATTGCATTGCAGCCATGTTGCTAGGTGACTGCATCAGAACCTCTTTGCTGTGCAGCTGCATGGAAACAGTGTCGCTTTGCAACGTCATTGAGTCAGTGTTGCTAGGCAACTCCAGGGAGTCAGTGTTGCTAGGTAACTCCAGGGAGTCAGTGTTGCTAGGCAACTGCAGGGGGACAGTGTTGCTAGGCAACTCCAGGGAGTCAGTGTTGCTAGGTAACTCCAGGGAGTTAGTGTTGCTAGTGCTGGAAGGAAGTGACCATCACATTAGCGGAAAATAACCGCAGTGGGTGTGTTTGACCACACATATGACATGAATAACTTGGTTAGCCTAGACAAAGCAATGTCCTTTTTAAAGTACCTTGCAGTTATTAGATAATATCTGTACATGACTAAATATAAAACGATCATTGTGCAAAATTAGTTAAAACAATGAGAAACAACACTTAACAACAGCGGCCATATCAATAAAAACCTTATTTATCTGGGTTTTGATAATGCCCCTCTCATGGGTGTTTACAATGTTAGCATCAGTTAGAAACACATAACATTGTATATAGAGTTAGTAAATTATGGACTGAAAAGTAGAAGTTAGTAAGGCCTAGCTTAAAATGTATAAATAATACAAATATTAACTAGTTTAGTATGTATGAATAATACGAATGTGAAATCTGACTGCATTAGTTTAAGAACAGAAATGTCTTCAATAATTCTCCAGACTGGTCTCGATTTTGCAAAGTTCCGATGACCAAGAGTACCACAAGTTGAGCCCAACACAAACAATTGTCTAGCGACCATATCATTCTAAGACAGGGCCTACCTTGAGTATGTTGTCAGATAGGCATAGTTGTTTGATCGACCCTGCTTCATGCATCTCTCACCATCACTCGTGACATCTGTGACAATGACAGTGTGTTAGTGACATTCTGTGACTATGGCAGTGGATAATGGTGACAACGAGTTAGTAACACTCACACTGGTCTGTGACAATGAGTTACTGACACTGAGTTAGGGAGATTCAGAATGATCTCTGTGACAACAAATTAGTGACAAGCACTTGATCAGTGACAAGCACTTGATCTCTCAGACAATGAGTTACTGACATGCAGTTGGTCTTTGTGACAATGAGTTAGTGACATTCAGTACAACCTGTGGTACTGAATTAGTGACAATGGATCAGTAACATCCAGAATGGTATCTACGACAATGATTAGTGACACTCAGTGGCTGAACATGTTTCATTATTCATACATACCCTGGGGTAGACATCCAGTGGGGTCCATCAATGGTCTCTTCAGGGCTTTGGGCTGCCCCTGCATCTGTCCAGGTATGGTCATTGCACCAAATGACCGAACAACCTGCTCAATGGCCTGAAGCTGCTGACATGTCAGGTTGTCCTTGATGGGTGTGTGTGTCTGTTTCCCTGGTAGCACACACAATGTACGGTTGAAAAGACTTACGACAGCAAAGCACAGCCTACAGTGCAAACAATCCTGTTTCAAGCAAATGCACCATATTGATACAATGATAACATAATGTATTACAACTGATGTATCCAGTACGTCACGGTTTGCTTACATCACAATAAAAGTTATGTGCGAGACCTCCATCAAGCTAACAATGTTGATAACAGTAAAATATGCAAATTACATTACCACTGCCACATGATGTCTCCTGCAGAAAACGCTACTGCATACATTTGAAAGCTTGGGTTTTTGTCATAAAGACATCTTCTTAATCTTCCATGTTTGGTGGGTCACAAATCTGTATGAGACACATTTGAAGATCTATCAGATGATTACGATGATGATCACAAGTTAAGTAACTAACTGAAACTAATACTGCTGCCTGCAATAACCGACATTTGAAGATGTATCACTGGCCCACTAATTTCTATACATATTCAACTACTACTCAGCCCATAGCTATCATATATAGCAGTACACACACGCCTGCAACCAACGGAACCTGTCCAGGAAAGACAACAATGTACATACGATACGATACAATACAATAATACAAAATAAGAACCTTTAATAGTCCCACAAAGAGGAAATTCTTGTGGTAGATATTCACATAACACAACATAACACAACGACATTAGTATTGACAATGATAATAGTAGTGCGCCCCATTGTATGCCCCCAGCCTCCCTGATAATTTTCCCCTCCCTGATTTCGCGTTTAGCAGCCTAACAGAAGTTGGAAGAAAAGTGTTATGATAACGGTTCGTGCGTGTTCTTTCGGATATGTATCTACAATCAGATTGTTCAAAATAGCAACAATTCATGCAATGGGTGAGAGGTGTCCTTTAAGATGTCCCTTGTCTTTTTCATCATACGTTTCGTAAAGTTCATTCCCTGTTGGGAGTGTCGTACATATGATGTAATCAGAGTTGTGACTGATTTTGAAATGTCATTTACTGCTTTGACAACACCTCTTTTTTCATGGGTAAGTGTCACTGTGTCGCACGTTATACCAATCACTTGTTGAACCATATATGTCTTATTGCTGTGAAATATGGGGAAATACGTATCCGTCTAGACTCAGAAAACTCTCTCTGCTACAGAAAAAAGCTATACGTATAATTTATAGCCTTGATTACCCTGGTCATACATCTGTATTTTTTCACTGCTCAAAAATTCTTAAACTTGAAGATTTAATTATACATAGGACTATGGTATATGCTTTATAAAGCAAACAACGACTGTTTAGAAGGTCGTGTACAAGCGTTCTTTGAACCAACTGCAGCCGTACATAAGCATGATACCAGACAATCTAAACTATCTTATGTTAAAAAGGTGAACACCACCCATAGACTACTGTCAATTACTGTCAGAGGTAATATGCAACGGTTTAGCAAGATGATATAACACAGTTACCAAGTTAATATTTGCACCAATTTAAGAAAAGATTAAAGTCGACGTTACTTTCTTTGCATTTATGAACAGTTAACAAAATGAAAAAAGATTATTGTTGCTTTGTATCAATCTTGTAACTTTTACTATAACTACGCATTTTAGTTGAAAAGGGCATAGCGCCTTACAAGTCATATGACTTCTGCTATGTCCCTTTAACAACAGCAGCGATTCACCAATAATGAAATTGTATTATATTGTATTGTCGTTACCATTTTGTATTGTAATATTTCCCATACTATGTTGTATATTCCTGTGTTGTTGTTGTTATTGTTGGTAAATAAACTTTCATTCAATTCATTCATTCAATTCAAACAGTCTTACCTGTATGAGGGTCAGTTATGGCAACAACCAGAGAGAGCGTGGATTGAGGGGTGGGGGGTGTCAAATCTCTCGCCACTGCCCTAATCTTTGATTTACTGAAACAAAACACAAATTATTTCTCCTACTCATTCACTCACAATGTTGTCACTTTCCTACTCATTCACTCACAATGTTGTCACTTTCCTACTCATTCACTCACAATGTTGTCACTTTCCTACTCATTCACTCACAGTGTTGTCCCTTTCTTACTCATTCACTCATAATGTTGTCACTTTCCTACTCATTCACTCATAATGTTGTCACTTTCCTACTCATTCACTCATAATGTTGTCACTTTCCTACTCATTCACTCATAATGTTGTCACTTTCCTACTCATTCACTCATAATGTTGTCACTTTCCTACTCATTCACTCATAATGTTCTCACTTTCCTACACATTCACTCATAATGTTCTCACTTTCCTACACATTCACTCATACTGTTGTCACTTTCCTACTCATTCACCTATAATGTTGTCACTTTCCTACTCATTCACTCATAATGTTGTCACTTTCCTACTCGTTCACTCATAATGTTGTCACTTTCCTTCTCATTCACTCATACAGTTGTCACTTTCCTACTCATTCACTCATAACGTTCTCACTTTCCACATGGAAAAATACAAGAAGGAACCCAAGGATTGCCAGAAACGGAACCCTGTTCCCGTTATAAAATACAATATATTCTGTATGTTTTTAACATTCGTAAATATCAATAATGTTCACATTAAGAAATTTCTAGATCATTTTTATTTATGGATAAAACTAAACAAAGCCGTTATTCATTCTTTCATGGTTATTTACAGAAAATCTTGTTTTCTTGCAACATAAATTGATAACTAATAGGTAATTTAGTTTTGTATATCACATTCTTTTGGATACTTGCCACAATTGGTATAACATATATTTGGTTTTGAGCAATATTTTTGGAGTAATTAATATATTTAAATATCTATACAATTGTTGCATATATAGCATCAGTTTCTTAATTCAAAACAAACTGAAACAATTAAATATTTTATACAACTCATAGATAGAATTAAGTAAACTAGAGATGAGTTTGAAAGGAAATGTTGTAAAAATATCATCTGTTACTTTACTGTTGTAATTTTTATATGGTTTTAAATGCTGTCTTTTTATTAATTATCGTGGAAACTGACACAACAGAGTATATGTGACGCGTTCTAACGAAATGAGTCGTTTGTCTAAAAAAAAAATTAGTTAGTCACCCCATTGGAATGAAGATGTATTAATTTTTCCAAAGGTGTAAAAGTTATGGACATATCTCACACACAGCCAAAGTTATTGGACGTTGAACATGCCTAGGGTAGAAAGTTTCAAACGGAGAAAAACGCATTGGAAGTTCGCGGTCACGTAAGCACACGGTCGAGTACATTGTCGATCCAAAATCAGCCGTTTTGCTTCTATTACTCCATTTCAGAATAAACTTCCAAGGCATGTTCGCTGTCGAAAATATATCAAGCTAACTGTTTACTGAAATGATTACAACATAATCCGAGTATTTAGCAATGTTTTGTTGCAGCGACCCGATCAATTCCATGTTGTTTACGGCTAACGAGAGCACATTGCGCCTATGCGCACAGCTCTAAGCCAATCAGGGGCCTGCTATCTCACGGCATCTAGTGACGTTTTTTCACAGATAGGCCTCTCGCATTAAGCGCTGCTATTGGCTTAAACTAACGTCAGTGGGGATTTCCACTACAATAATCCGAAAGAGGGCATCCAGGGCTTTCCTGTAGTACCAAATAAGTCCGCCATGCGTTGAGGGAAACCCCAAAGAATGCGACATGAACAAGTGCGATTTATCCGTTCTGTTTTACGAAAGTCATGCGTGAAATATTACGTAGTTTGTCTAAAAAGGCTATAAAATGTACTAAATAATAATATAAACAAGAAATAAGCATTGCCAATTGACAAAAAAAGATACCAAAGTATACTTTGATGACAAAAAGTCAAAATCGACGAAAATCATCGTTGCATGTTTATGCGGTGTTTTCTCGAAATGTAGTTCGCTGACATATGACTCATTTTGTTAGAACATGTCACATATACTTGCTATAAATACCCTACCTTGAGCCGTGGGTCATCCGAATGGGACGACGTACCGGCTGAGCTCTGACATACGGGGACTTGTACTGGGTCACACATCTCTCATCTGACACTTCTACGATGAGAGAAAAGTCAAATAACAATCTACATATTTGAAACGTCCACAAAGTCCATCATCGCTTTATGCAGGGACCCGTCGACCTGTCACTGGGTGGCAGAAATATCACTGGACGGTGGACGGGAACAAAGGTGTTCTAAAATAACATACTTTACTTTCAACTATGTTTTATTTCATGTCATAATGCACATCTTGACTGGCTTGTATGTAAATGTGTCAGTTAACAAGAACGTGTCTACCAAACATTTGTCTATCGAAATAAAACAATGTCAATTGAAAAGCAGTTTTAGAAAAAAGTAACGACCCTTCTGTATAGTAGATTGGTGGCTCATGAATTACAATCTTAAAGTGACATTTTAATATATTTTTATTAACTTATTTCACTATGTATTATCATGTTATCATATTTCAGTAGAGTTACTTTTTATAGTAACACATTGTCTTACTGATAACATTTATTTAACTGTATTTAAAAAAATATTTACATTTTAATTATTTTATGACTGTTTTTATTTATTTATGTATTTATTTTATATTTTCTTAAATTAATCATTAGTATTTTTTATGACCACATTGGAAATAAGTGTGCTTTTGTGTGCTTTAATGTGTTTATCCTTGGCCTATATATATATATATATATATATATATATATATATATATATATATATATATATATATATATATATATGATATATATATATACACTGTATGTATATATATATATATTCATATTTTTTATTTACATCATTACTGTAATATATTTTATTTGCATGTTTATAATTTGTACCTAATAAACTCAATCAATCAATCAATCAATCAATCAATCAATCAATCAATCAATCAATCAATCAATCAATCAATCAATCAATCAATCAATCAATCAATCAATCAATCAATCAATCAATCAATCAATCAATCAATCAATCAATCAATCAATCAATCAATCAATCAATCAATCAATCAATCAATCAATCAATCAATCAATCAATCAATCAATCAATCAATCAATCAATCAATCAATCAACAACCAACCAACCAACCAACCAACCAACCAACCAACCAACCAACCAATCAAAGTTTGTGACCCACATAAATTTGATCCTCACTAAGGCCATTACAGCAAATCCACGTAATCATTGAGATGTACCAGGTACCATTGAATTTGTATACATGCACTGACCAGTTTAGATTATTTTCTTCATAAATTTGTAACACAACAATTAAGTAGCCAGATTTATATGAATTTAGTTGCTTTTGTTACACACTTCATGTATAACAGTTCTACATTTCAAACAATGAACTATCTTCATATTCACAGCAACATAACTAACAAGAAGTCAAACAGTAAAACGTTATAACCAACATATTATAGTCACACAAAAATAAAGGACACACTGTAAAATGAAACTCTGGAAAGCAAAGCACACTGTATAACTTACCACGGTGTGTTGGAAATGGTTTGTCTGGATAAAGGTAATGAAGCAATCGTGGGTTTTCACCAGAATCACAATGCCTGTCCAAAGATGAAAGAATCTTTGCCAGATTTTCACCGTCAGCCATGATGCTCTTCAGTGCCAAGTGGTCTTTCACGTAAAACACGTCTCCTGAAACAAATAAAAAATTCAAGCAAATGTGACTGTTACATGCTAAAACAAGATTCTTTACTCGCGTCGACATTTTAATCGCCATCAGTGGTCTTCATCACAACTTGTATATTCACTGCTCGCCAGATGGCGATGTGAGTCAACATGTCTTAGTTGTGTAATAAGGAATCTTGTTTAAATACAGTATTCTTCCAACTTGATGAACATTTTCATGAATATGTGACTGTTGCAGCTTAAAAGGATGGGAAGAGTTGAGGTGTGGATGGTAGACAGACGTGTAGTGCATCACTCAGCTCGGTGCAGAACTTAAAAGATGTGGTGTGGGAGAAAGAGGCGATTAGATATGTGGGCTGATGTGATCAGACCATGTAAAACAAAAGAACGACGTTGACTGGGTCAAAGTTACTGGGGTAGGGGAGACCTCCCGTTAGCAAGCCAAGGACAACTAGGCAGGACTCTCTTCCTGCATTTGAGTCCTTATTTAACAAGATTTAACAAGATTGCCACCTAGAGATTCAACTCTAGATGGCAGGTGGACAAGGAAGCCATTTGGCTTATCGAGAGTCCAACCTATCTATCTAAGTATACCCCGCCCTTCTTAGGTATATGTCGATTTTATTTTTAAATATATTAACACTACTAGCACCTACACAATCAGCTGATAATCTGTTCCATTCGTTTACTGTTCTTTGTGAAAATGAAAATTTTCTAATATCTAGTCTACACTGCTTCTTTGCTAATGTAACTCCATGTCCTCTATCCTTCTCTCTTCCTTGACTGTGAAAAAAATATTTCTGTCAATATTTTCATATCCATTCAATATTTTAAACACCTCAATCTGATCTCCTCTCAATCTTCTGGTTTCTAGTGTTGTTAAACCACATTCTTTTAGACGCATTTCATAACTAATATTCCTGAGTTTTTGTATCATTTTGGTTGCTCTCCTTTGTACTCTTTCTAGCATATCAATATCCTTCTTGCGATATGGCCTCCATGCTTGTATACAATATTCTAAGTGAGGCCTAACTATTGTTTTATACAGCGGTATTATTAGTTCTTTTTCTTTGTACACTATATTTCGCCTAATTAATCCAAGAATTTGGTTTCCTTCGCTGCTGCAATTCCACACTGCTCTGATACCTTCATGTCAGCACTAATAGTTAACCCTAAGTCCTTTTCCTTTAAGGTAGTATTTAGTACAGTATCACCCATTGTATATTGTGCATCTTCATTCCCATGTCCTGTGTGAAGGCACTTACACTTTCCAAAATTAAACAGCATTTGCCACTTCTCAGACCATTCTATCAACTTATTAAGATCATCTTGTAAATGCTGTCTATCTGCATCACTTTTAATTTTCCTGAACACTTTTGTGTCGTCTGCAAACTTCAACACCTTGCTTGTTATGTCATCATCCAAATCATTGATATATATTAAGAATAAAATAGGTCCCAGTACTGATCCCTGCGGTACTCCACTCAAAACCGCTTTCCAGTTTGAAACCTCCCCATCAACTACTACTCTTTGTCTTCTACCAATAAGCCATTTTTCTATCCAGTTGATCATTCCATTTCCTATGCCATGGGCCTTTAGTTTAAGTAGTAGTCTTTGGTGGGGCACTTTGTCAAAGGCTTTTTAAAATCTAAGTAGATTATATCTACTGGTGATCCCTCATCTACCCACTTTGTCACATTTTCCAAAAAACATAACATATTTGTTAAGCATGACCTCGCTTTTAAAAACCCATGTTGAGATGGGTTTATCAATTTATTTTTAACAGAAAATCAACCAGGTGATCTTTAATTAGTCTTTCTAATAGTTTGCAAATCACCGATGTTAAACTCACTGGTCTATAGTTCTCTGACTTGTTTCTCGAACCTTTTTTAAATAATGGTATAATGTTTGCTTCTTTCCATTCTAACGGAACTATTCCCTCCTCTAATGACAAATTGAACACTGTTGCAAGCGGTATGCTGATTTGTTCTACAATTTCCAATAGTAATTTGGGAGGAATCCCATCCACTCCAGGTGATTTATTATCCTTCATATCTCTTATTTTCATAGCTACCATTGTTGGGGTTACAATTAGTTGTCCTAAATAGTCAAACTCTCTCCCTTCGAACTTAGTCTCAAGTACTGGTAAAATACTAATATCTTCCCTGGTAAACACCGAACTAAAGTACTCATTTAGGTTTTCTGCCATTAAGAATCCCTCTGTTATTATGTTTCCATCACTACCTTCTAGAGGACCGACCTTATCCTGAACTTTCTGTTTACTTTGAACATACGCATAAAAACTCTTGCTGTCATGTTTTATATTAAAAGCAATTTTTTGTTCGTAGCTTCTCTTTGAATTTCTAATTTCAGCTGTAGCTTGATTAAGTGCTTCTTTATAAATGCTATAGTCTTCTTCACTTCCGGTATGTCTATATGTCTTCCACATCATTTGCTTGTACTTGATTTTTCTAATGGCTTCCTTCGATAAGTGTTTCTTCTTTGACCGTTTCCCCTGTTTTTTCAAGGGGACAAATTTGTCAACGACGCAGTCAATTTCACTCTTTAAAATATTCCAGCATTCTGTTGCTGTGTCTTCATTTCTTTATAACCAAATTCCGTAGGGCTTTCCAGGCTGTTCTTTGCTGATGTCTTTTTGCTATCTTTATCTATGCCTTAGTATTTGCTTCTCTTTTATCCCCGAAACTAGTTTAAAGTTGCAACCTGTTCCATTATTCATCGATCGAAGAAGGTTCTCGGAGAACACTACTGCCCCGCTTAGATGGAGGCCATCTCTCATATACATGTTTCTTTACCAACAAAATTCCCCACAATCTACAAATCCCTCCTTTCTTCACACATCTGCTCTAATAGCGAATTGCCATCCTCTTGCAATTTCTAAATGTTGTTCCCTTCCTCTCATCACTGGCAAGATTCCTGAGAGTATGATCTGTTCAACTCTCGTCTTCTTCAGTGTCTCTACCAACTCTCTGTATTCTTACTATCCTGGTTGTTCCATCCCTGTCTGCATTGTTCGTCCCTACATGTACTAATATAGACCCCTCTTTGGCCATCGCCCCAATACGTTCTCTACCCGTTCAGTCACATGCTCTATCCTAGCCCCCGGAAGACAAACAACAACTCTCTTCTCCTTTGCTTAATGTCCTGTCTGTCTTTCGCAAAATGGAGTCTCCCATAAATACCCTTTCTGTTCTCAATGCCCCCTCGATCACTGCTTCAGAGTAGCTCCTCCATTTTGCATCTCCCTGGTTGCTGACTTTTCCCCCTGCCGCTTTCTCTGTTGTTCCTTTCTTTCCGGTCTCTTTTCTTCCTGTCATCGTCCTTGTTATTGACTTCCGTTTGGTCACATCACCTCTCACTTCCTTTCTTCCATTCGTCTTACCTCCTGTCGCATCTACTTCTCTCATCTCCTGTCCCCTTGTCCCTCCCTCCTTCTCTACTGTCACTTTCTCCCCTGTCACCTTCCTGCATGTCATGTTTCCTGTTGTTCTTTCTCCATTTGTTGTCCTTGCAATCACCCTCCCTCCACTCTGCATCCCCTTCACAATATCCGTTAGCCTAGCTAACTCTGCTGTCAGACAGTCCATTTTCCAACACCCTAAACATTGGAACATAAAACCTTCCTCCGTTGTCTCTGACCAAGTTTTTCCGCACTCCGATACGGCAAAATCCACCAAGCTGTGGCAGTGGTTACACACCAAGTGCCTCCTTGCCTTCACTTGCCGCTTGCCAGGTGCCATATTACGATTTGTCAAAATCAACTCTTAGTTTAAACCAACTTAGTCTTTAGAAAGACTGTTTGTTTATTGTGTATAGCAACTGCAGCACACTTTATGTTATAACAACTTACTACCTATGCTACCATGAACAATAAGTTTAGTCTGTACTGGTACCGTTCCCTAGCGGAAACGTTGGACACTACCTATATAAACAAACAAGGGTTTCCTACTAAAACGCTTGTTTATTTTTAATAACAATGATACCTATTCACAGTTTTATCTTATATATGTAGTTGTTACTCTTATTGCTTTATCTCTTATATACTATATCAAATAAAGAGATTTGCTCAATCTTGTTTACAATTTGTCGAAGCCTAGATTACCCTTTTATCACCCACTATACTAATCTGTTCAAAAATACTGTTAACTAACAAACTTTAACCAAAACTACTACTCAATATATGTCCAGTACCACTTTATGAATAACCTTAACACAAGAATAATACTTATCAATCAATATTTCCGCTTGTTTTTCAAATTGTATACACCACCAATTTCAAACCTCTACATCCACCAATTTTCCCGCCAATTTTTGAGAATTGAGAGAATGTCTCACTGAATGTAAGTTCTTATATAGAGCAGTATCCAATCCTCAGCAGTGCTTTACACTTTACTTCCCTGACAGACCAATTCAATCAGACTCAATTCAAACTTCTCTGGGAAGCATCCAGCCATATGCTACCATTAATGCACGAATGCTGATCGTACACATATCCACCGCTGTCTATAGTCAGTAATCATTTATACAGCTAAGTGATGTGGAGCAATGTAGAGTGAAAAAACTTGCCCAAGGAAGCTCTACCCCTGGGCCACTGCACTCTTGCCTATCCGGCATAGCTCCCTGGCTTATCAAACTCTGATATCGATTAACCCTTTTGTACTGAATTACCTCTAAGCTCAGTTTTGAAGGATACAGGCTCAATAGATGTCATCTTATTATTATTATACACAAATTACAAAAGAAGTCAATCAATAAATAAACTAAATATTAATGAATGGATGATAATAATAATAATAACTTAATTCTTATATAGCACCCCATCCAACTAATTGTACTGGGGTGCTTTACAATGGTTATTCTGATTAAATTAAAATAATATAAAACATATGCTTATACAATACTGCTTTGATGAAATATGCAATCATTGCTGCTAATAAAAAATCCCTTAATACACACATAAATAAGCACAACTTCATAGTATATTAAAATAATAACAATATATTAATAAAATAATAAATTAATCAAAATAAAATGAATGAATAGTTGACTAATTAAATATGATCTGAATAACTGAATATGAGAGAATGTCTCACTTGTGTCACAGGTTGTGATGACAGCCACTGAGAGACACCCACAGTTGTCAGCCTTCGTGCTCTTTTCAATGGTTCCCTCACAGAATCGTAGCAGGAATGTCCCGTCCACTTTGTCCAAAAGCATTTTTTTGGCATCATGTTTCCCCAAGAATCCGTAAATAAGCCTGGAACACAATGATAATTCACAATGTTTGTGAAAACGTTTTATCAAGTCTTGGTTAAATGATTGGACTAACATCAAATACTGTTTTACCAGGTTACAACTTTCTAACGATACTATGTTATTAGAATAGTGTGTGTACAATTCAGACTATTACTTTTTATCAGCTTAAAACTGGCTAAAGATACTATGTTATTACAATAATGTGTGTACAATGTAGGCTATTACGTTTTTTATAAGTTTAAACTGGCTAAAGATACTATGTTATTAGAATAGTGTGTGTACAATGTAGGCTATTACGTTTTTTATAAGTTTAAACTGGCTAAAGATACTATGTTATTAGAATAGTGTGTGTACAATGTAGGCTATTACGTTTTTTATAAGTTTAAACTGGCTAAAGATACTATGTTATTAGAATAGTGTGTGTACAATGTAGGCTATTACGTTTTTTATAAGTTTAAACTGGCTAAAGATACTATGTTATTAGAATAGTGTGTGTACAATGTAGGCTATTACGTTTTTTATAAGTTTAAACTGGCTAAAGATACTATGTTATTAGAATAGTGTGTGTACAATGTAGGCTATTACGTTTTTTATAAGTTTAAACTGGCTAAAGATACTATGTTATTAGAATAGTGTGTGTACAATGTAGGCTATTACGTTTTTTAAAATTTTAAACCAAAGATACTAGTTATTAGAATAGTGTTTTAAATGTGGGCTATTACTTTTTTTATAAGTTTAAACTGGCTAAAGATACTATGTTATTAAATATGTGTGAAAATTACCGTTTTTTATAAGTTTAAACTGGCTAAAGATACTATGTTATTAGAATAGTTTTAAATTATATTATTTTTATAAGTTTAAACTGGCTAAAGATACTATGTTATTAGAATAGTGTGTGTCAATGTAGGTAACTTTTTTATAAGTTTAAACTGGCTAAAGATAATTTAAAAATAGTTTGTAAAGTCTATTACGTTTTTTATAAGTTTAAACTGGCTAAAGATACTATGTTATTAGAATAGGTTTTTTTTTTTTTTGGTGTACAATTTTTTGTAGGTTTACGTTTTTTATAAGTTTAAACTGGCTAAAGATACTATGTTATTAGAATAGTGTGTGTACAATGTAGGCTATTACGTTTTTTATAAGTTTAAACTGGCTAAAGATACTATGTTATTAGAATAGTGTGTGTACAATGTAGGCTATTACGTTTTTTATAAGTTTAAACTGGCTAAAGATACTATGTTATTAGAATAGTGTGTGTACAATGTAGGCTATTACGTTTTTTATAAGTTTAAACTGGCTAAAGATATATGTTATTAGAATAGTGTTTAAAATATTACGTTTTTTATAAGTTTAAACTGGCTAAAGATACTATGTTATTAGAATAGTGTGTGTACAATGTAGGCTATTACGTTTTTTATAAGTTTAAACTGGCTAAAGATACTATGTTATTAGAATAGTGTGTGTACAATGTAGGCTATTACGTTTTTTATAAGTTTAAACTGGCTAAAGATACTATGTTATTAGAATAGTGTGTGTACAATGTAGGCTATTACGTTTTTTATAAGTTTAAACTGGCTAAAGATACTATGTTATTAGAATAGTGTGTGTACAATGTAGGCTATTACGTTTTTTATAAGTTTAAACTGGCTAAAGATACTATGTTATTAGAATAGTGTGTGTACAATGTAGGCTATTACGTTTTTTATAAGTTTAAACTGGCTAAAGATACTATGTTATTAGAATAGTGGTGTACAATGTAGGCTATTACGTTTTTTATAAGTTTAAACTGGCTAAAGATACTATGTTATTAGAATAGTGTGTGTACAATGTAGGCTATTACGTTTTTTATAAGTTTAAACTGGCTAAAGATACTATGTTATTAGAATAGTGTGTGTACAATGTAGGCTATTACGTTTTTTATAAGTTTAAACTGGCTAAAGTTACTATGTTATTAGAGTAGTGTGTGTACCGTGTGTAGCGAAGATGGCCAACTTCATGGAGCTGGGCCCATGTGGGTCAGGAGGAGGCCCATGAAGCTAATCCCTGCCTGACAGTGTCTGGAACTGTGTGGACAGAGCAGTGCTGCTGGTGGCACTGAGGCAGTGGAGAAGCTACTAGCCCAAGTTTTGCACACTGTCCACTTGGTTTTGTTTGTGTCATGTTTGTCCCATAAGTAGTTGCTCCTTTGAGATTATAAAGTGCCAAGCTGGTTTATCTTGAATTTGGGTCTCCCATGAAACAGAGTCAATGTCAAGGTCCTTCATGGAGACTTTCAAGTGGTCTTTAAAGCATTTCCTTTGACCACCGTGGGAGCGTATGCCAATCAGGAGTTCACCATAGAAGATGCGCTTTGGGAGACACTTATCTGGCATTCTAGCAATGTGACCCACCCAGGAGAGTTGAGACATCCGCAGAGACATTGTGTAGACACTGCTCAAGGATCTAGGTGCGAAAGTAACAGAGGTATGGGTTCACCGACAAACAGAGAGAGAGAGAGAACTGTATTGTTTTATAAAAGAATAACTTATTTACCCGTCTTCCCACTCTTGCTTCATTGGTCCCTTGAGCAGGTTGATACAGGAGGAAAACCACTTCCAGAAGGAGAACTGGACACAGAACTCTGAAGTCTCCTCGTCTGTGT
Source organism: Ridgeia piscesae (assembly GCA_025642075.2). Classification (NCBI taxonomy): domain Eukaryota; kingdom Metazoa; phylum Annelida; class Polychaeta; order Sabellida; family Siboglinidae; genus Ridgeia; species Ridgeia piscesae. Next base: position 163,443 of record JAODUO010000841.1, on the reverse strand, counting down.
TATCATATAGACACGTCTAGACGAATAGAAACATGTGAGTGTGTTCATATACACATTTATAGACAAACAGAAACATGTAACTGTTTTCACACAGATATAACAAACAGAAACATGTGACTGTGTTCATATACACAATTATAGACAAACAGAAACATGTGACTGTGTTCATATACACAATTATAGACAAACAGAAACATGTGACTGTGTTCATATACACAATTATAGACAAACAGAAACATGTGACTGTGTTCATATACACAATTATAGACAAACAGAAACATGTGACTGTGTTCATATACACAATTATAGACAAACAGAAACATGTGACTGTGTTCATATACACAATTATAGACAAACAGAAACATGTGACTGTGTTCATATACACAATTATAGACAAACAGAAACATGTGACTGTGTTCATATACACAATTATAGACAAACAGAAACATGTGACTGTGTTCATATACACAATTATAGACAAACAGAAACATGTGACTGTGTTCATATACACAATTATAGACAAACAGAAACATGTGACTGTGTTCATATACACAATTATAGACAAACAGAAACATGTGACTGTGTTCATATACACAATTATAGACAAACAGAAACATGTGACTGTGTTCATATACACAATTATAGACAAACAGAAACATGTGACTGTGTTCATATACACAATTATAGACAAACAGAAACATGTGACTGTGTTCATATACACAATTATAGACAAACAGAAACATGTGACTGTGTTCATATACACAATTATAGACAAACAGAAACATGTGACTGTGTTCATATACACAATTATACACAAACAGAAACATGTGACTGTGTTCATATACACAATTATAGACAAACAGAAACATGTGATTGTGTTCATATACACAATTATAGACAAATAGAAACATGTGACTGTGTTCATATACACAATTATAGACAAACAGAAACATGTGACTGTGTTCATACATGTAATTATAGACAAAAGGAAACATGACTGTGTTCATCTAGACAAATAGAAACGTGTGACTATGTTCATACATATAATTATAAAATCTACATTTTCTCATATTAAAATGGTAATGGTACAATTCTTTAAAACTGTAATATTCATATAAGTAAACACGAATGGAGACGTGTGACTGTGTTCGTACAAATAAGTCTATTCTCCTTACTCACACACCAGCTAAATTGTACTGAGTTTTTAGTGTCTTCTAAAAGACAGTCAAAATAATTTTTTTTATAAAACAAAGTGTCCTTTTGGGGGCATAGGTCTTTTATTATTGAATTTGCAAGTTTACATTATTTTAGAGAGCATATAATTATCTTCACATTGGATGTAGATGTTATTTTTCATTAATTAAAAAAGTTAACCATTATGTAACAAATGCACCAGTATATCAATATATTACTATAACATGACATATTATGTGACGTAACCTTTTTTGGATTCATTTCTTACTGCTACAAGCAGCATTTATTTGAAAAAACAATGTAATTACCTACATACTGGTACCAATATTATTATTTTACCTTAGATATGTGTTACATATACACGCATACAATGGGGGCAACAACATGAGAAGCTAGGGCCCAGTCATAACGTACAGTGGCCAAGAGTTTCCGCTACCACCCCGGCTAGCCTCGGTTGAAACGTCAGCAAGTGAACAACATAATAGTTCCACAAGTTACAGCAATTACAACTCCCACAATAATTATTATTATACAACTATACCCAATCTTTGTATTATGTCCTAGTTGAGCATACTGACTTTGTGCAAAAATAGGGTACAGCTGTACACTGATTCTGGGATTCCTCTCGTAGACGTAGTGTGTTTACAAAATGAGCTTGACTGGCCAACTTCCTGGACAATAACAACGATTGTCGAAATGAAGCATCGACTAAAGTCACATATTCGATGTCGGAAACGGCTTGAATAGCAAACACTTTGGAATACTTAATACGCAGTCAAATGATTTGGACCAGCCGACACCATTTTGCTAACTCAAAAACTGGGGCAGTTTGAAAATAAATTGAAACTCCGAAAGGTTGAATAGCAACAGTGGCCATAAATACCCACAATGCATTGCTTAATATGTTAATGTATCACACTGAATGTGTTTTGAAAGTATCCTCCAGAGAGCGCCTCTGGAATATATCAAATTAGGACGCTAATATATACGGTCGGGTATGGCCGACTTGAGGTCTAAAGGGTTAAAGACCCATAAGATAAGCCATATGAAGACATATGTTGTGTATGCAAGAGTGTTTGTTTCTCTTATCTGCTGTGTGTCTGTCTTTTTTTCTGTTATCTGGAGTAACTTGTTAGAAATCAATGCATCGTACAAACCTTAATCAACTGATCTCTGCTAATGCGCTTCTCAGAGATCTCATGCCTCTTGTTATGCATTTCTGCAAAATGACAAAACTACAGACACCGCAAACACCAACATCTGTATTATGGAACAGTGCTTCTGTTTGTGTTGTTTGTTTGTTTGTGGACCCACATCTCCGTTGGTCTATAGATGTACACTTTTTTCAAATTTCTGGGGTTGGATAATTCTGGTGGCTCAATATTTCTTCAAGAGTGGAGTGACATTCCAGCTGCAAAATGTCCTGCTTTTTGATGTCGTTATGAAGATAATTATGCCAACTGCAACTATGTCACTGGATATATGAATAATATTCATCTGTTTTCATGTTATCAACATTTCAAAATCACAAAAGAGTATCTGTGCAACACCTCAGCTTTTCAAGCATTAGCATTTTGTTTTTTACGACCTATTTTTCGGAGACACTGAACGAATGTGTAACTTTTCAGTAGAGATGCCAACTTTATTTTTTAAAGCCAGTCACCAGCCGTTTTACCAGAAACCTGACCCTTGTACTCACTGAATGCGATGTGACCCTTGTACTCACTCAATGCGATGTGACCCTTGTACTCACTCAATGCGATGTGACCCTTGTACTCACTGAATGCGATGTGACCCTTGTACTCACTGAATGCGATGTGACCCTTGTACTCACTCAATGCGATGTGACCCTTGTACTCACTGAATGCGATGTGACCCTTGTACTCACTGAATGCGATGTGACCCTTGTACTCACTCAATGCGATGTGACCCTTGTACTCACTCAATGCGATGTGACCCTTGTACTCACTCAATGCGATGTGACCCTTGTACTCACTGAATGCGATGTGACCCTTGTACTCACTCAATGCGATGTGACCCTTGTACTCACTGAATGCGATGTGACCCTTGTACTCACTGAATGCGATGTGACCCTTGTACTCACTGAATGCGATGTGACCCTTGTACTCACTGAATGCGATGTGACCCTTGTACTCACTAATGCGATGTGACCCTTGTACTCACTCAATGCGATGTGACCCTTGTACTCACTGAATGCGATGTGACCCTTGTACTCACTCAATGCGATGTGACCCTTGTACTCACTCAATGCGATGTGACCCTTGTACTCACTCAATGCGATGTGACCCTTGTACTCACTCAATGCGATGTGACCCTTGTACTCACTCAATGCGATGTGACCCTTGTACTCACTCAATGCGATGTGACCCTTGTACTCACTAATGCGATGTGACCCTTGTACTCACTGAATGCGATGTGACCCTTGTACTCACTAATGCGATGTGACCCTTGTACTCACTAATGCGATGTGACCTTGTACTCACTAATGCGATGTGACCCTTGTACTCACTAATGCGATGTGACCCTTGTACTCACTGAATGCGATGTGACCCTTGTACTCACTCAATGCGATGTGACCCTTGTACTCACTCAATGCGATGTGACCCTTGTACTCACTCAATGCGATGTGACCCTTGTACTCACTGAATGCGATGTGACCCTTGTACTCACTGAATGCGATGTGACCCTTGTACTCACTCAATGCGATGTGACCCTTGTACTCACTCAATGCGATGTGACCCTTGTACTCACTCAATGCGATGTGACCCTTGTACTCACTCAATGCGATGTGACCCTTGTACTCACTCAATGCGATGTGACCCTTGTACTCACTCAATGCGATGTGACCCTTGTACTCACTCAATGCGATGTGACCCAGATATTTCAGCTGCTGTTGGTTCAGTTCCTTCCCAGTCTTCACAAGGAAGATGTGATTCAGCATCAGTGCGACCTCTTTCCAAGGGACTTCATGTCTGTCTTCAAACAGCTTTCCATTCTGAAAGAAATGTTGACCCCTGAGATAATGGAAGTAGTCACTAGCTCCACCTATCCATGGGCAAACAAACCAAGCATAACTCACTGAGGATGCAATCTGTGGCACTATCTGTACAATAAGAACATACATATTAATAGATGCTTTTAAAATGAATGTTGATTTTCCTCTATGTTCCTTTTGTACCTCAAGTGATTGCATTAGCAAAAAATGAGATCAGAATATAATTTAGCAGCGTATAGCTTAAAACAATTTCAGCTGATTCAGTTCACAAAATTCAATGACCTGAAGATAGTATTGCATATGTGGTTAATGCACCAGTACAATATTACTGGTTTTTACCTTTGATTGAGACACTCACTCACTCACTCACTCACTCACTCACTCACTCACTCACTCACTCACTCACTCACTCACTCACTCACTCACTCACTCACTCACTCACTCACTCACTCACTCACTCACTCACTCACTCACTCACTCACTCACTCACTCACTCACTCACTCACTCACCACCACTCACTCACTCACTCACTCACTCACTCACTCACTCACTCACTCACTCACTCACTCACTCACTCACTCACTCACTCTCTCTGTCTCTCTGTCTCTCTGTCTCTCTGTCTCTCTGTCTCTCTGTCTCTCTGTCTCTCTGTCTCTCACTCACTCCCATTCCCAGTGTCTCTCTCCTTTCTTTGCTTCTTCCTCTCTCTGTTTCTCCCTCTCCCTCTTGCATTCTTTCTCTTCCAGTCTTTCACTCTCACTCTCCTTCTCTCTCACTCCCTCCCTCCCTCCATCTCTATTTCTTTTTCTCCCACTTCCACACTCTATATCTCTCTCCCAATCTCTCCTTCACTCGCTCTATCTTTCTCTCCCTCTCCGTATTACTCCCTTGCTCTCCTCCTCTCTCTCTCTCTCCCTCTCTTTCCATGCCCCTATGCCCCTATGCCTGTCTGTCTGTGTCTGTCTGTCTGTGTCTGTCTGTCTGTCTGTGTCTGTCTGTCTGTGTTGTCTGTCTGTCTGTGTCTGTCTGTCTGTGTCTGTCTGTGTCTGTCTGTGTCTGTCTGTGTCTGTCTGTGTCTGTCTGTGTCTGTCTGTGTCTGTCTGTGTCTGTCTGTGTCTGTCTGTCTGTGTCTGTCTGTGTCTGTCTGTGTCTGTCTGTGTCTGTTGTGTTGTCTGTGTGTCTGTCTCTGTCTCTGTCTCTGTCTCTGTCTCTGTCTCTGTCTCTCTCTCTCTCTCTCTCTCTCTCTCTCTCTCTCTCTCTCTCTCTCTCTCACTCCTCTCCCTCCCTCTCCTCTCTCTCTCTCTCTCTCTCTCTCTCTCTCTATCTCACTTTTTCGTACTCAACATCAGGGCACACATTTCATACACCCCACTGAGGGCTATAGTCATGTGTTATGCTAATAATATTCTGTGACCCACCTCAAGAGGAAATGCAACGTTCCACACAAGTCTGCCACGAGCATCACAGTCATAACCATGGTGACTGACCAGGGACATAGGCGGTGCTGACACCTGCAGGTAAGAAATGTGGGTAGCATTGTCAATTCGGTTCAATCAGTTCAGTGAGTAAACTTAGTTCAGTAAGTACAGTTTAATAACTTCAGTAATGATAATTCAGTATAGTTTGTTCCGTCAGTACAATCACAATAGTAAATCCAGTCAGTGCATTTTGCATAAGTTAACGTTATATACAATAATATCAATATTTTCAGTTAAGTACTGAATCCAGATGGGAACTGTTTTTTTCTTCAAGTTTTACTACCGGTACATCCCTTTGATGCAAAGATGCAGCTGTTCAAACTTGTTTCTTGGCTTTTGCTAGGGAATGCCTATTAGCATACAAAACCAGGCTGAACCATTTTTAGGTTTGGGTTTAGACATGTTTGGATTTCAGCCAGTTTATGCAGCAGTTCAGTCAGTTTAGTTGGAACAGCAAGTGAATAAGTATATATTATGTGACATCCAGAACTGCTAATGTACTGCCTGACAGTGAGTTATACCAGTAACAGTAAGAGACAGGTGAGGTCGCTGGACATTTGCCTGTGCCAGGCCTACATTATGGAACTTGCTGCCACTTGAATTACGTTCGGTTGAGAACACTGGTAAGTTTGGAAAACTGTTGAAGATATTTCAGTTTTAAAACTAATACTGCAAGACTATTTATTTATCACTCATACATACAATTATAATTAATTTGTTGTATTTATCTTCGCACTATTTTTATATATATTTTTTTATTTATTTAACGTACATAAACTAAGATTTTGTCGTATTAACTTTTTCTTGACAACTCATCATTGACTTAGTTATTATTTTATTTAGCTCTAATTTATGTAAGATTTATGTTGCAGACCAGTGAATAGGGCATTTGCTCTGGATTTGATGGTGTCTAAATATAGTTATTATTATTATTAATTAAGAGTACTAGAACACCCCCAATGTACCTGAATTGTGAAGGTTTGTCCAAGTACAGAGACGTGACAGTGGAACACCATGAAGTACATGAGGGAGGCGACTCCACGACCACGACCCTCCAACCTCACCTGTCAACAACACAACTGTCACATTACCACATAGCCAAGGTGGATAGAATGTAAATGCTTGACAACCAGCTATATTGCGTGCTGCCAATAACCACTATCACATATTCACTTCCCTGTCAATCACTGCCTGCCAATCACCATTAGCACAGTGCCTGCCAATCACCATTAGCACAGTGCCTGTCAACCACCATTACCACAGTGCCTGTCAACCACCATTACCACAGTGCCTGCCAACCACCATTACCACAGTGCCTGACAATCACAATTAGCACAGTGCCTGCCAATCACCATTACCACAGTGCCTGTCAACCACCATTACCACAGTGCCTGTCAACCACCATTACCACAGTGCCTGACAATCACCATTACATCAGTGCCTGCCAACCACCATTACCACAGTGCCTGCCAACCACCATTACCACAGTGCCTGCCAATCACCATTACAACAGTGCCTGTCAATCACCATTACAACAGTGTCTGCCAATCACCATTACAACAGTGCCTGACAATCACCATTACCACAGAGCCTGCCAATCACCATTACAACAGTGCCTGACAATCACCATTACAACAGTGCCTGACAATCACCATTACAACAGTGCCTGACAATCACCATTACAACAGTGTCTGCCAATCACCATTACAACAGTGCCTGACAATCACCATTACCACAGTGCCTGCCAATCACCATTACCACAGTGCCTGACAATCACCATTACAACAGTGCCTGTCAATCACCATTACCACAGTGCCTGACCTGACAATCACCATTACCACAGTGCCTGCCAACCATCATTACAATAGTGCCTGACAATCACCATTACCACAGTGCCTGACAATCACCATTACAACAGTGCCTGACAATCGCCATTATCACAGTGCCTGACAATCACCATTACAACAGTGCCTGACAATCACCATTACCACAGTGCCTGACAATCACCATTACAACAGTGTCTGCCAATCACCATTACAACAGTGCCTGACAATCACCATTACCACAGAGCCTGCCAATCACCATTACAACAGTGCCTGTCAATCACCATTACAACAGTGTCTGCCAATCACCATTATCACAGTGCCTGACAATCACCATTACCACAGTGTCTGCCAATCACCATTACAACAATGCCTGCCAATCACCATTACAACAGTGCCTGACAATCACCGTTACAACAGTGCCTGACAATCACCATTACAACAGTGCCTGACAATCACCATTACAACAGTGCCTGCCAATCACCATTACAACAGTGCCTGACAATCACCATTACCACAGTGTCTGCCAATCACCATTACAACAATGCCTGCCAATCACCATTACAACAGTGCCTGACAATCACCATTACAACAGTGCCTGCCAATCACCATTACAACAGTGCCTGACAATCACCATTACAACAGTGCCTGACAATCACCATTACCACAGAGCCTGTCAATCACCATTACCACAGAGCCTGCCAATCACCATTACAACAGTGCCTGCCAATCACCATTACAACAATGCCTGCCAATCACCATTATCACAGTGCCTGACAATCGCCATTATCACAGTGCCTGCCAATCACCATTACAACAGTGCCTGACAATCACCATTACCACAGTGTCTGCCAATCACCATTACAACCATGCCTGCCAATCACCATTACAACAGTGCCTGCCAATCACCATTACAACAGTGCCTGACAATCACCATTACAACAGTGCCTGCCAATCACCATTACAACAGTGCCTGACAATCACCATTACAACAGTGCCTGCCAATCACCATTACAACAGTGCCTGACAATCACCATTACCACAGAGCCTGCCAATCACCATTACAACAGTGCCTGCCAATCACCATTACAACAATGCCTGCCAATCACCATTATCACAGTGCCTGACAATCGCCATTATCACAGTGCCTGCCAATCACCATTACAACAGTGCCTGACAATCACCATTACCACAGTGTCTGCCAATCACCATTACAACAATGCCTGCCAATCACCATTACAACAGTGCATGACAATCACCATTACAACAGTGCCTGACAATCACCATTACCACAGAGCCTGTCAATCACCATTACCACAGAGCCTGCCAATCACCATTACAACAGTGCCTGCCAATCACCATTACAACAGTGCCTGACAATCACCATTACCACAGTGTCTGCCAATCACCATTACAACAATGCCTGCCAATCACCATTACAACAGTGCCTGACAATCACCATTACAACAGTGCCTGACAATCACCATTACCACAGAGCCTGCCAATCACCATTACAACAATGCCTGCCAATCACCATTATCACAGTGCCTGACAATCGCCATTATCACAGTGCCTGCCAATCACCATTACAACAGTGTCTGCCAATCACCATTACAACAATGCCTGCCAATCACCATTACAACAGTGCCTGACAATCACCATTACAACAATGCCTGCCAATCACCATTACAACAGTGCCTGCCAATCACCATTACAACAGTGCCTGACAATCACCATTACAACAGTGCCTGCCAATCACCATTACAACAGTGCCTGACAATCACCATTACAACAGTGCCTGCCAATCACCATTACAACAGTGCCTGACAATCACCATTACCACAGAGCCTGCCAATCACCATTACAACAGTGCCTGCCAATCACCATTACAACAATGCCTGCCAATCACCATTATCACAGTGCCTGACAATCGCCATTATCACAGTGCCTGCCAATCACCATTACAACAGTGCCTGACAATCACCATTACCACAGTGTCTGCCAATCACCATTACAACAATGCCTGCCAATCACCATTACAACAGTGCCTGACAATCACCATTACAACAGTGCCTGACAATCACCATTACCACAGAGCCTGTCAATCACCATTACCACAGAGCCTGCCAATCACCATTACAACAGTGCCTGCCAATCACCATTACAACAATGCCTGCCAATCACCATTATCACAGTGCCTGACAATCGCCATTATCACAGTGCCTGCCAATCACCATTACAACAGTGTCTGCCAATCACCATTACAACAATGCCTGCCAATCACCATTACAACAGTGCCTGACAATCACCATTACAACAGTGTCTGCCAATCACCATTACAACAATGCCTGCCAATCACCATTACAACAGTGCCTGACAATCACCATTACAACAGTGCCTGACAATCACCATTACAACAGTGCCTGACAATCACCATTACAACAGTGTGCCTGACAATCACCATTACAACAGTGCCTGACAATCACCATTACCACAGTGTCTGCCAATCACCATTACAACAGTGCCTGACAATCACCATTACAACAGTGCCTGACAATCACCATTACAACAGTGCCTGACAATCACCATTACAGCAGTGCCTGACAATCACCATTACCACAGAGCCTGTCAATCACCATTACCACAGAGCCTGCCAATCACCATTACAACAGTGCCTGCCAATCACCATTACAACAATGCCTGCCAATCACCATTATCACAGTGCCTGACAATCGCCATTATCACAGTGCCTGCCAATCACCATTACCACAGTGCCTGCCAATCACCATTACAACAGTGCCTGCCAGTCACCATTACAACAGTGCCTGACAATCACCATTACCACAGTGTCTGCCAATCACCATTAGAACAATGCCTGCCAATCACCATTACAACAGTGCCTGCCAATCACCATTATCACAGTGCCTGACAATCGCCATTATCACAGTGCCTGCCAATCACCATTACAACAGTGCCTGACAATCACCATTACCACAGTGTCTGCCAATCACCATTACAACAATGCCTGCCAATCACCATTACAACAGTGCCTGCCAATCACCATTACAACAGTGCCTGACAATCACCATTACAACAGTGCCTGACAATCACCATTACAACAGTGCCTGACAATCACCATTACAACAGTGCCTGCCAATCACCATTACAACAGTGCCTGACAATCACCATTACCACAGAGCCTGCCAATCACCATTACAACAGTGCCTGCCAATCACCATTACAACAATGCCTGCCAATCACCATTATCACAGTGCCTGACAATCGCCATTATCACAGTGCCTGCCAATCACCATTACAACAGTGCCTGACAATCACCATTACCACAGTGTCTGCCAATCACCATTACAACAATGCCTGCCAATCACCATTACAACAGTGCCTGACAATCACCATTACAACAGTGTCTGCCAATCACCATTACAACAATGCCTGCCAATCACCATTAGCACAGTGCCTGACAATCACCATTACCACAGTCACCACAGTGCCTGCCAATCACAATTATCAGTGTTTGCCAATCACCATTATCACAGTGTCTGCCAATCACCATTACCACAGTGCCTGCCAATCACAATTACAACAGTGCCTGACAATCCTCATTACCACAGTGCCTGCCAATCACCATTACAACAGTGCCTGACAATCACCATTACCACAGTGCCTCACAATCACCATTAGCACAGTTCCTGTCAATCACCATTACCACAGTGTCTGCCAATCACCATTACCACAGTGCCTGCCAATCACCATTACCATAGTCTCTGCCAATTACCATTACCACAGTGCTTGCCAATCACCATTATCACAGTGCCTGTCAATCGCCATTTTCACAGTGCCTGTCAATCACCATTACCATAGTGTCTGCCAATCACCATTACCACAGTGCTTGCCAATCACCATTTTCACAGTGCCTGTCAATCACCATTACCATAGTGTCTGCCAATCAACTCTGTCAGATACCCTGTCACTACTCCAGTGTTTACCAATCACCACTTAGTAATGTCAGTTACCAATCACCACTATGGCCATTTACCAATCATAATCAGAATACCCATCAATCATCACTACCACAATCCTGATAAACAAATATCCCTATAAGAACATGGAATATGAAAATGTTACCTTGTCCAGAGAAACTTGTTTAAAGTCAGCCACGAGAGCACCAGTCATTGCAGAGTGGCCTAACTTCATAGTCTTGTCTCCGGGGTTGGTCTTCACCTGGCACACGCCTGTCACTCTGTCACCTGCCAGTGCCTTCTCAAGGTCCTTCTCCTTGATCAAATCAGCCGACACCTCAAGTGATGTTTCATCCAGGCCAAGACCTTCTGCACCCAGGAGACTGAGGAGGAACATTAGAATACACATGAGAGATGGGGGAGGGAAGGATAGGATAGAAATAGGGAGGGAGGGGAGAGAGAGTGGGAGGGGGAGGAGGGAAGGAGGAATGGATGGATGGATGGATGGAGGGAGAGTGCGAGAGAAAGAGAGGGAGAAATAGTGAGAGACAGAGGGTGGGATGGAGAGAGATAGGGAAGGAGGGAGAAAGGAAGAGACAGTGGGATGGATGGAGAGGATGGGAGGGCAGAGAGAGAGATGGAGATGAGAAGAGAGGGAGGGAGAGATTATACTTGAAATACAGTTATATTACTTTGCATAATACACATCCCAACTTTTGACATAAACCCCTCATTTCCGTGCTTTTGACAGTTTGCCTGAAGCAAGTGTGGATCAGGGTCAGCCACTGCCATTTCATAGTATTCGCAATGGTACCAAAATAACACTGTGTTTAATTAATATATGCACATGTTCAACAAGCAATAACCCCACAAGTACTGGGGCAAAGTAAATCATGTTTTATCAGTTGTGTCAACACTTGATTATCTATATACAAGTACATGTGAAAATAGGCTATGTATGCTTATAAATTAGTTTTGAGTGACCTAATTATACATAGGATCTTAAAGTATCCGGTAGTCGCAATTTTATAATTGCATATGAAACAAGTGTCTACATATTTTAAAGTGTTCAAACCAAGTAATGCAAGATTGCATGTTACGGTCTGTTAAAACCTGAACATTTTTGTTCCACTGGTTATTGGTGTTCAAATACAAGTCACATACCAAACACCCATGGAGATTGATTGGCCTTGCTTGGGGTTTCCACTTCCAACTTTGATGATTATTGGTGGGGGTTGGTGAACTATAATCACCCTGTAACACAGACCAATAAACAGTACACACAATCCATAACTAATGCATATAATAAACATTACAGTAACTTCCCTCATCTGATTGTTGGGCTTCTTTCAATAGGCTGTTATTTCACCTGTTTCTATATATGTTGTGATAAATTGTTTACAAAGATCCACCTATCAGAACAAGTTATCAAAATTACAATTAACGAAAAAATTAAGTCCTACAACAGTTCTTCACATACAAACACTGTCTTAGGTCACAATGCATAGGAGTGTGCCTTGAGGTCAGGTCACAGTGAGAGGTGAGTGTTCTTACTTGCTGATGTGTTTCTTAACCAGCTGTTGTAGTGTTTGTCCTGTTCTCGTCACTTTCTCTGCAATGTCCATGTCATTCTCGCTGCAGAGTTGTTCACGTATCTTGTCGGTGAGTTCGGACGCGTCACAGAGCATTTTCCCAGCCATGTCACACCTGCAGTACAAGTTACCTTGTACATGTCACCTTGTTACATGTCACCTTGTACATGTCACCTTGTGGTTACAAGTACTTAATTATATCTCATCAGCTATACTGTAATCTTTAATATAAATAAAAATACAAAAACATGCTGTGTCCATTAATGATAAGAAACTCACATTTCTGAGAGATCTCTGATGGATCTTTCTGTTCGCTCTGCAAGATCATGCAAATGAAGATGCAGCAACCTTGCCCACTTATCCACACCATCCCAAATGTGAGGACATAAACTGCCCATCTGGTTGACCATTTCTTGTAACAGGTTTGCTGTCTCCTGAAATATGTCAGACATTACGTCACTGTCAACAAAGGCACATAAAGTTCATTATGATTAAACTATTAACCATCACGAATTACATACCTGATAAAGGATGAGATTCATATGAGTAGAAATTAACAAGGTCATCTAGCAAACCCTAATTTCTAGAGGACGTAATCCAAAAAACACTTTGAGGAAATGGGATCATGACCTTATACGTAACCAAAGGTGTAGACGTATTCTAACCTTGTTTCAAACCCAATTCAAGGCCCAATCATCTACACAAATATCTTATAAACTACTTTATGTGGGTTAAACAAATTATTCATACTCCACCAAGATATTACGCAAACAGATTGTATACCAGTCTTTCAAATAGTATGTATAACATTTGATGAAAAATATTTATTGCCCAGTTCACTTGCCTGTTTAAGGACATACAGTTGGCTTGCACATTCACGATCTCGTTCCTGGATGTTAGCTGCAAATGCAAGCAGATTTCCAGAGTTAGATGTAACATGTACATCAGCATAATGGATGTTGCACCACAGCAAGTGTGTAAATATAACAGGTGCAAGTATACATTAAATTGCTCCAAAGTGAGTGTTAAGTCTTGCTGTTCATAACAGGTGCATCATAGTTTCAACATAATAGGTGAACATACATTTTACCACAACAGGTGCATCAACATATTGGGTGTATTAACTAAACATACATTTTACCATAACAGGTGTGTCAACATATCGGGTGCGTCAACTAAAGATACATTTTACCATAACAGGTGTGTCGACATATTGGGTGTGTCAACTAAACATACATTTTACCATACTAGGTGTGTCAACATATTGGGTGTGTCAACTAAACATACATTTTACCATACTAGGTGTGTCAACATATTGGGTGTGTCAACTAAACATACATTTTACCATAACAGGTGTGTCGACATATTGGGTGTGTCAACTAAACATACATTTTACCATAAGGTGTGTCAACATATTGGGTGTGTCAACTAAACATACATTTTACCATAACAGGTGTGTCAACATATTGGGTGCGTCAACTAAAGATACATTTTACCATAACAGGTGTGTCGACATATTGGGTGTGTCAACTAAACATACATTTTACCATACTAGGTGTGTCAACATATTGGGTGTGTCAACTAAACATACATTTTACCATAACAGGTGTGTCAACATATTGGGTGTGTCAACTAAACATACATTTTACCATAACAGGTGTGTCGACATATTGGGTGTGTCAACTAAACATACATTTTACCATACTAGGTGTGTCAACATATTGGGTGTGTCAACTAAACATACATTTTACCATAACAGGTGTGTCAACATATTGGGTGTGTCAACTAAACATACATTTTACCATAACAGGTGTGTCAACATATTGGGTGTGTCAACTAAACATACATTTTACCATACTAGGTGTGTCAACATATTGGGTGTGTCAACTAAACATACATTTTACCATAACAGGTGTGTCAACATATTGGGTGTGTCAACTAAACATACATTTTACCATAACAGGTGTGTCAACATATTGGGTGTGTCAACTAAACATACATTTTACCATAACAGGTGTGTCAACATATTGGGTGTGTCAACTAAACATACATTTTACCATAACAGGTGTGTCAACATATTGGGTGTGTCAACTAAACATACATTTTACCATAACAGGTGTGTCGACATATTGGGTGTGTCAACTAAACATACATTTTACCATACTAGGTGTGTCAACATATTGGGTGTGTCAACTAAACATACATTTTACCATACAGGTGTGTCAACATATTGGGTGTGTCAACTAAACATACATTTTACCATAACAGGTGTGTCAACATATTGGGTGTGTCAACTAAACGTACATTTTACCATACTAAGTGTGTCAACATATTGGGTGTGTCAACTAAGCATACATTTTACCATAACAGGTGTGTCAACATATTGGGTGTGTCAACTAAGCATACATTTTACCATAACAGGTGTGTCAACATATTGGGTGTGTCAACTAAACATACATTTTACCATAACAGGTGTGTCAACATATTGGGTGTGTCAATTAAACATACATTTTACCATAACAGGTGTATCGACATATTGGGTGTGTCAACTAAACATACATTTTACCATAACAGGTGTGTCGACATATTGGGTGTGTCAACTAAACATACATTTTACCATACTAGGTGTGTCAACATATTGGGTGTGTCAACTAAACATACATTTTACCATAGCAGGTGTGTCGACATATTGGGTGTGTCAACTAAGCATACATTTTACCATAACAGGTGTGTCGACATAACGGGTGTGTCAACTAAGCATACATTTTACCATAACAGGTTTGTCAACATATTGGGTGTGTCAACTAAACATACATTTTACCATACTAGGTGTGTCAACATATTGGGTGTGTCAACTAAACA